>LFYR01001213.1:631040-649456 GCA_001185155.1 Zostera marina | reverse complement strand
AAATTGATACGGCGACGCAAGCGGCGAGGGACCTGATCCAGCGGAGAAGCACCGCGGCGAGGACGCCTCCGACATCGGCCACGAGGAGGGACAACAGAAGAGAAGGCGGGCGGAAGATCGCCGCCAGACCATTCTTCAAAAATGGATTCCCTAGCAGCAACAACAACACTCTGACGCTCAACAATAAGTTGGCGCAAAGAAGGAAGATCCAAGGCCGACGACCGAGGATCCAAAATATTTAAAATTCGATCCAGCTCCTCAATCTCTCCCTGAATAAAATCAGCAAAGAAACTCACAAGAAGAGCCATGGATGAAGGAAAAGGAGGACCTAGGGGTTCTATTTATAGACCCTAGGACAGCACAAAAGGACAAAAAATGGCAAAATCGACTTTTTGACACAAGGAATCGACTTTTGGACCAGAGCATCAGGAATCGACTTTTTCACAAGGGAAGCGATGCAAAGACCCAGGGAATCGACTTTTTGACAAAAGTCAACAAACACCACTGGGATCGACATTTCGCAAAAGTCGAGCAAAATCAACAAGGGATTGACTTTTTCTTCCCACACAGAAGGGGTGCAGAAAAAAAAACCCAGACAAGTTGGAGTTGCGGAGACACGCCAAGACAGGAGGGTATAACACGAAATGCTCCTGAGGAATCGTGAAAGTCCACAACTCGGGCGGCGAAACGGCAGCAAAATGAACTGAGCCATATAAAGATATTTGAACTCCTACCATTACTGGACGCAGTAACAAAGTAGGACGCCAAATTAACTCTACCTACGGAAGAACGTAGGCAGAGAAAGTTTTAATGGTAACAGAGTCAGGATGCGTATCCCACCTAAGGAAAAGAGTGAACCTCACCTACGGAAGAACGTAGGTTAGACGAGGGAAGTACTCAAGAGTGAATCTCACCTACGGAAACGTAGGTTAGACGGGGGATGTACTCAAAAGTGAACCCCACCTACGGAAGAACGTAGGTTAGACGGGGGACACATCGGCTAAAGAGTGAACCTCACCTACGGAAGAACGTAGGTTAGACGAGGGAAGTACTCAAGAGTGAACCTCCCTACGGAAACGTAGGTTAGACGGGGGATGTACTCAAAAGTGAACCCCACCTACGGAAGAACGTAGGTTAGACGGGGGATACATCGGCTAAAGAGTGAACCTCACCTACGGAAGAACGTAGGTTAGACGAGGGAAGTACTCAAGAGTGAACCTCACCTACGGAAACGTAGGTTAGACGAGGGATGTACTCAAAAGTGAACCCCACCTACGGAAGAACGTAGGTTAGACGGGGGACGCATCGGCTAAAGAGTGAACCTACGGAAAAACGTAGGGAGGTACTCAAGAGTGAACCTCACCTACGGAAGAACGCAGGTTAGACGAGGGATATACTCAAAAGAGAACCCCACCTACGGAAGAACGTAGGTTAGACGGGGGACGCAGCGGCTAAACACACACCCCGTTCTACAAAAAACAGAGGGGGGCAAGTACTCAAGAGTAAACCTCACCTACGGAAGAACGTAGGTCAGACGAGGGATAAGCTCAAACAATAATCCTCACCTGCGGATGAACGTAGGTAGACGAGGAATCAAACTCAGCCTCAGTCGCAGAAAGGCGAGCAAAAGAAGGAGGCAAGTATGCAAAAAATAAACCTCACCTACGGATGAACGTAGGTAGACGAGGGATCGCGCCCAAACCTCAGTCGCAGAAAGACGAGCAAAAGGAGGGGGCAAGTATGTAAAAAATAACCCTCACCTACGGAGGAACGTAGGTAGACGAGGGATCACGCCCAAACCTCAGTTGCAGAAAGGCGAGCAAAATGAGGGGGCAAGCACTCAAATAACAATCCTCACCTACGGATGAACGTAGGTAGATGAGGAATCACACTTAGCCTCAGTCACAGAAAGGCGAGCAAAAGGAGGGGGCAAGTACTCAAATAATAATCCTCACCTACAGATGAACGTAGGTAGACGAGGAATCACACTTAGCCTCAGTCGCAGAAAGGCGAGCAAAAGGAGAGGGCAAGTATTCAAATAATAATCCTCACCTACGGATGAACGTAGGTAGACGAGGAATCACACTCAACCCCTATCGCAGAAAGGCGGACAAAAGGAGGGGGTCGGGTACTCTCAAAACCCGCAACAGGGAAGAGAACCCAAACAGTGCTCAAAGATAGCTCAGGCAAGGCGTCAAGGTGGGCAAGCAGGGTTCCGCGGGAAAATCAGGCCAGACAGGTGCACAAGGAGTATGCTTCGGCTAGGACAAACCGGACAATAGTTGGCAAAAGCGCGTGACAACCTCCGTGGAAGCATAGAGACAACCTCGCAGGCATAGAGAGGGGGCAATACTGGTGAGAGAGGATCTCGCATCCTGAGACATCACCAAAAATCCACATCCCAGCACGCAAAGAGGGGGGAATACTGATAGTACAAGGTCCGACACACAGACCATAGTACTAAAAGACGTATCCCAAAGTATCTAATACGCAGAGGAGGGGGGAGTACTGGTGATACAGTATCCCGAACACGGTCACAACCTACCAGCAACTAGAAGTCCGGATAGCCTATGATGAGTTAAGGTATCTATTCTAGGGTTGGGGAGGTCCCAAGTCGAATCCTAGGAAGATCGACTTTCCTGAGGATCGACTTCCCTGGGATCGACTTCTGAATAAAGTCGATCACCAGGAAAGTCGACCCCCAGAAAGTCGATCTCTGGAAAGTCGATCCCAGGACCCAATCTGATCAGTTTGGCAGTTAGGCGGTTACTGCCCAAATGACCATATTAACTCCATAAGAACCCCTATAAATAGAGGGCACCCCCCACTCATTGAAGGCAAGTCATTTGGAGTAGAAGAATTCCTAGCGAAGCAGAGCTCTGCGCACTTGAGTTCCGGTCCGGTTTCCCGCGGAGTTCCCCGCTTGGCGCTTGCTTGCGCGTTTTGGAGTACTGGTCGGGTTTCACCCCCATCAGCTTTAAATCCTTATATTTGTTCAAGCATTTACTTATCATATATATATCCAGTTATCTGGTCATTTACTTGTTTATCAATATATCCAGTTATCTGATCATTTACTCTATAATATAACTTGTGTTTATAATATAACTTAGTATTCATATACTATAGTTGTTTATAAAACACCATCTGAAAAGTTGACTACATATTCATATACTGTAGTAAACTTCAAGAGCAAAAGACAAGTCCAATATATATAATATTATAAGATATAATATTATATTCTTTAAAATCATATAATAGTATTATATTGCTAACTATTATACAACCATTTGTGTACTTAAGTGTGTGCAGGTAATTCCGCTATTAACTTGTATAAATCGAAAAAAGACTGTTATCCCCCCTTATAGCCTCGGATCTCGATCCAACAGGGGTATCATCACTAACCTTTGTTAAATTACCTTGAGTCTTCTTCCGGGAGACCAACATGCTCCCCGATCCGAATCAGATTCTCCTTCTTAGTCTTCTTCGACACAAGAAGATGGAGGAGTTCGGGCAAAACCCCGACAACCCACTTCTCCGACACCGAATTGTTCCAGTCCAAAATAGTCCTATCTTCGTAGGGCGAAACGTAAGGCAGATTCTGGAAACTATCCATCCACTCTCCGACCCTCTTCTCCAAATCGAACCCCCGCAGGCCGGAGCTGGATCAGGAACCGAAGTGGTAATCCTTTCCGATACACTCGGAGCTCTTCATTGTGGATGAGTGGTAGTTCTTGAGTGGGATGGATGACGGCATTGCTAGTCTCGTGAAGGTGAAAGGATGGTTGCAAGGATGGATGGTTAAAAAATATTTGAAGTTCGAGTTTTTTTGTGTATGTATTTTCATTAAATTTTCACTACGATTTAATTAATAATATATTATGTGACTGACATATCACACAAAGATAAACATTTCTACTTTTTGATGTGAGTATTCCGGAGCAATATGCATAATATCTGGGGCTAAATATCAAGACAGTAAATTATAAATCAACTACAATCTACTGAAGAATTTGAAAGAAAAGCAGTGACATTATAACCATATAATCAACTAAAATAGCTTGGCCACTTGATCCATATGACTAGATCATTACACCTTTTACTACAAAAACAAAACTGACTATGGTAGGTAATCAAAGTCATCTGTTATTCCAACCTGCAACAACAAAGATTAATGAGTAAATAATATTTGTAAGTTGGTAACAATAATGACTAAAAAGTCTATTGATTATAGAGATTCAACTGAGGGGAAATGTTTTTAGGTCATGTTTTTACAGTATTATTCATATTTTCACCATAAGATAGAAGAACCTATTTAGAACCTTAATTTATTTATAATGTTAAGAAATTAGGCCATGACTATTATAAAAAACAATTCTCTTAAGTTAATTTATTTATAACAAGCAAGAATACATTCAAAACGTTGTACTAGTGTTAAGCCTGTACATCGATCGGATTCGACTCGGATACCCAGGTATCCGAATCCGACCGAATAAAATCCGGATAGGAAAATCCGAATCTGGATAAATTACCGGATATCCGGATAATCCGAATCCGGATAACTTTTTATAAAAATCTTAAAATAAAACTATAAAATCACTCTTAATAAAGTTAATTAATAGTCAATTAATCACCTTAAAATCAGAATAGTCAATTAATCACCTTATCCAGATATAAGCTGTAAAAATGGATTTTAACTGTGGATTTTTCGGATATAAGCTCTAAAAACGGATTTTAACGGCGAATTTTCCGGATATCCGAATCCGGATATCAATTTAGGTATCCGAATTCGTATCCGGAATCCAAAAATCCGAATCCGGATAGTCATATTCGAATTCGAATGCGGATACGGATTCCGATATACCATTTACAGGCCTAACTAGCGTTCTCTAGTGGGTTTTTTGTCTAAAAATTTGACAGGTTTGGCTAATCTATGAATTATTTTGTAATTGTGGAAAGATAAAATGGTAAATATAGCGTGTATATATGAATATTAATGTATTATACCTCTACCCCCATTAGCCCCACAATATCATGTATCACACAATGGGGATCTCACCACTGAACAAAGTGTTTGGGGAAAAACAGATCATGTTTTAAATATACATAAGGTTATCATGTTTTTTTTGTTATGCATGAATGAAAGTATCGTGTACCTCTTTGTACATGTTTTCAAGCTGCTCTTTGGCTTGAGGGAAGTTGGTTGAACACCAATGTTGTAATGTGAAAATGTTATCTGTAGAGTAATTTCAATGCAAAATTTAGGCAGAAAGTGTTGATATATTGACAGAGGCTTTAACTTTTGTATGCTCTAAAAACTAAAACTAGACAAACCTGTCCATCTATTTGCAGCAGAATGAGAAACTTCAGTTGCATTTTCTGCCACGGGGTTAAATATTAGAATGTGATTGGAGACAAAAACACTAAATGAAACAAAATTAAAATAGAAAGTAGCAATAGATTTGAAATAAATGTGTGAACAGTGAAACAATAGATACGATTGACAATATTGTCACGGTTCATGCAATCCCATTTCCCCCAAAAAAACTGAATTCTTACGCATAGCTTCAAGTATTGCCGGATCATTGTCAGCATATAAGCTAAGTTCATCCTAAAACAAAGCTTGAGTTAAAATCAGCTAAATATTATCTGAAACTATAATGTAAACAAAAAACTATAAAAAAAACTCGAAGATAACCTTTAAAATTTTATGCTGCTGTTCAACCATCCTCAGTTCATCCAAAGCCGTCTCACGTTCATTCTAAAATACAAGCAAATGCATAGTGTATTTTTATAAGATCTCCTAAGTGTCAAAGTAACAAAACTTTAGTAAAACTCACTGATTCTTCCCTGCCTTTCCTTAAGGAATCTCTCTGTTCAATAAGTTCATCATAGCACTTTTTACTGTTTACAAGATCAGATTCCAGCTTGTTGTGAGCACTCCTCAACTGGTAAAAAATGGAAAAGGCATGACATGTCAAATTTAGTTACAGGAACTCAGGAAGTTTATTGGATGGAATCTAATTTTAATAAAAGACAGTTCACCTGATTTCCAGCACAACTAGGAAGACTCCAAAAGTATACCTAACAAAATATAGATCATTAAGAAAGGATGTAAAATATTAGAACAGATAAAAAATAACTTGATGTTTAATTTAAACTAAAGTAAATTTTGAAAGTGTAGTTTTGGAAATCCAATAAAAATAAACTGTAGCAGAGTCTATGCTTTAGAATGATACTTACTGAACTTCCTATTTTTTCTTTCAACACAAGATCATCATCCACGAGACTTTGGAGTACATCCTTCACAGATTGGCTGATTACACCTCTCTTCGGACCCATTTTTTCAAGCTCTCTTAGCTATAAATAAATTACACAGATGAATCATATGCATTCAACAGAATAATCGCATCAATGATATGGAAATCTGAAATCACATCCCCAGTAGACAGTAGAATTTCCAAAAAAGAATTTCCACAGTAATGATGTAATGAAGTGTCCAAGAGGGATAGCTTACCAAGAAAAAGTCTTGAGACTCATAAAAAATTTGAAGAAGTTGCTCACGTTTATCTTCAAGTGAAAGCCCTCGTTTCTTTGACTGCGATAAAGCATTGCACATTGAGAACCTCAATGATAAAAATTTGTATAAATCTGAATGATCAATAATATGAATATTGAATAATGCAAATCAGTGCAGATTGCAGAATCACGGAATTAAATCAATTAATATTACAACATTGAATTATTTGAATAAAAAAATAAAAAAACATAAAATAAAAAACGATCGAAATCTGTAGTGTAAGTTAGTTATGATCTGAGTGTATATATCATATAAAATCTGGTGTTTATTTTTCAAACGGATATGAATCTCCAGAGGATTCACAGATCGGTTTGGATTCAATCAATTCGATACAAGAACGAAACGAATCTGCAAATCCACATTTCCTGATAATTAATACACGGTTGAATCACTAGATTCATTCATGTGAAACGGATCAATGAGCATGCAAACAAGAACACTACAGAGTACCGATCGATCTGATGGAGAAAGAAACCCTAGAGATTTGGGAAGAGAGCGCATACCATTGATCGCTTCGGCAAGTGACGAAGAGGAAAAAATGAGAGTGAGACTGTGACAGACGACGACGACGATTTTTTTAATGAAATAAAAAACTGACGACCATTTGCGGATTGAAATTACTATCACGTTTTTTAAACCCTTAAACCCTGAAAAACCTGACAGATTAATGAATCCGGATCCGAACCATTTTAGATCCGATCCGTTTATTACATAAATATAAAAATACACCAAAATCATAGAACTTAGACCCAAAAACTACTACTATTTTCAATTAAATTATCTGGCCTTCCCCCACCAAAAAAAAATGACTTCTTATTGATAGCCAAAATCAGAACAAAAAAAAACATAAATATGAAATTGATATATTTTAATATGGAAATGGAAATGTTCCCTCTCCAAAATCACAGGAGTGATCACAATTTCTGGAGCAAAACATGACCGACCATCTTGTTCGTTTAGTGATGATGATAGGATCTTGGTTTTTCCTCAAAAAAAAAAGGATCTTGATCTTTCCTCAAAAAAAAAAGGATCTTGGTCTTCTGTCTATGCTTTTCTGAAAATTTCCCAAGCTTATTTTGAGTGCAAGATAGCAAACCACTGAAAGCGTCTCCAGTTTTTCTCTCTGTCTGTCAATGGTAATGAAGGATTGCCACAATCTGAACAATTTCAAATGAAGGAAACATCAAATGCAATTACAGAGTACAAAGCATGTTTTTGCCAAATGCAATCCAAGAAAGAAGAAACCAGGAAAGAAAGAAAAAAAATCAATATACATCGACCCATAGCATTTTAGGTGCGAAGATGATAAGAGGGTGGGGGTCTAACTGCCTAGGCTCAGTCTGAAATCCGACGAATAATGATGGATCCTTTTTAGAAGCCAGGGGACAGGGATGGCATTGTATCTAAATCTTTACAGGTGTAGACAAGAATGACAGCAAAAAGATGACACCGGTTACTGGCGGCAGCAAACAAAGCAAGGCATCCTGGGTCTAGAGTTTAGACAGTCTTGGGCACCTTATCACCTAAGCGTACCTAGGTGGCCACCTTAAAACTATGCATCAACCAATCTCCATCAAGAAGAGCACTTTCACGCATTAACATTAACAATACAACAATACAGCACTTGCCCCCTTATGGAAATGATATATCAACATTAAAACCTCAAGAACATAAACAGCGAGAAGCAAAAAGCCAGACAACATCCTAAAAAATTACCAAAAAAATACCTGTGCCAATAAGGTCAGTGTTTAAAAACAGAGATCTGGAAGCTCCTGGAAGTCTCGAACTGAATAAATATAAAATCAACTGCACTGGAAGAAAAATAATCGGACAACTAAGTTGGAGACTTGGAGTAAATGAATGAATCAAGAAAATAGATGCAGTTGTGGTTGCGGCCTGGAGAGCATCTTTAATCTTCAAGCATCATTTCTCCTTCTGTTCAGAAAGATTTCCTTGCGTTAGCCACTGGAACACATCATCTGTAAGCTTTGCAGTCTCATCACTAGAATTTGAATATGATACAAAACTATCTTCCATAACCAATTTTGTCTTTAAATTTGAATATGATATAAATTTATCTTTCATACTTGTCTTTGGTTTTAACGTCTTCAATGTGTTTGAAGGCATAGAATCTGCAGGAAGTAAGCTACTTCTCCCAGAACAATCTATAAACTCGTCATTAGCCTGAGACATTTTCTTTTCATCTTCCTTGGTATTATTCCATGATTCAAGAATCTCAACAAGAGAACTCTTTCTCTGTATTTTAGTTTCACCTTTCTTGGTCAAGCGATGGATCTCAGAACCAGTAGACTCTTCATCAGAAAATTCAATTTCTTCTAATTCAACTTTATTTTCATTCTTTCTTTTATTTTCCAGCATCTGTATCTCAGTAAGAGGTCCTTGTATTTTTCTTTCACCTGTCTTGATCGAACGATGGGTCGTCTCAGAACCTCTAAACTCCTCTTCACCAGAAAAATCAATTTCTTCTGACTCAACTTGCTCTTTATTTTTTATTTTTTTTTCCAGCATGAATGTCTCAATAAGAGGTCCCAATTCCTCCCAAGAATCAACTTCTATAAGGGCAGAAACATTGACATCTTTTTTATTTATTGTGCCAGAATTGAGTGTTTCACTGACTGCTGACTTAACTAGCTCTTCTTTCTTTCTTTTATTTTCCAGCAGTCGTGTCTCAGTAAGGGGTCCCAGTTCATCCCAAGAATCATCTTCCATATGAGTAGAAGTATCAACATATTTTTTGGTTCCTGTGTCAGAATTGAGTGTTTCAGTGACCGCTAACTTCAATTTAGCCAAATCAGGCACAACCCAATTAGATTTTACCTCCATTCCAGGAAAGATTTTTAACATATGTGAAAGCTTGACATAGCCAAGCCTTTGGTAATCCAGGTTGTAACCATACTTTTGATAGAACAGTGATTTCAAAGCAGTTAGCAAAACTCCTGAAGGACGTTCTCTTAAACAATCTTCCACTAGCTTTTGACAATCAGAAAGTATTTTATGTTGAGACATCTGGCAACGTCTCCTTTCATTCTCTTCCTGATTCCAAAAGTTGGTTGAGCATGTTTCTAATAGATCTTCGATATTGGAATGACCGTAAGAACTAACATCAATTTTGTTGCCAAATTGCTCAACAAAACATGCATTTAAATCACTGGCTTTGGTAATAACATTTCCCTTAAAAGTTTTACAGTACCATGCTTTTAACTGCACTAGGGTCTCAGGTGGCCTTTGACCCCTTTCACTTACAGGATTCTTGAACCCATGTGACACTTGGGAAAGAGATTGTCTACTAGAAAAAATACCATCTAGCTCTTCTGATCCATGATCATAAGATGAAGCATGGCTTCTATCAACAGATTTTTTAAGTTTAAAAGGAAATGCTTTGTGTCTACATTCATCCACCCAATTATCAGAAATCAACAAATCTACCAAGTGGGAAATATCTGAATATGTTAAAGAATTATGAAGCAAGAGCCCTTGAGCACTTAACCTCCGGATTAAATGATTCCTGACATGAATATCATCAAAATAATCAAATCAGATTTTTTAACAATACTATCATATGGAATGTTATCAACAAAATTAAGGTAATCAATTATTTTAGAAATGATGTAGTGACAGTAGTGTAGTGTGCTATTACATAAAATTGTTTGACTAATTAGTAAATTATATTTGAACAATAATTAAAAATCTAGCATTTAGTATTTTTTACAGAGAATCAAAATGTAGCATTGAGAATTCACTAACAAAATTCTTTAAAATATTCAACAACCATTTTACTATAACAGAAAATATTCAAATATTCAGTGTACCAATATGCACAAATGCACACCAATTTTTTTAATAAAATTAAAATTCCATTTTTAATTTGAAAAGGACAAATTCTGATGAAATTTATCGGAAAATGACTACATTGTATTATTGTCACTGCACGGCTACACCAATGATAGGAAAGGAATATGACATAAGAACCCAGAAGTAATTTACATAACAAATTTTTAAGAAAAGTGATTAAACCTCCGCCACAAATACAAAACAAAAAAAGATGAAAAAGAAGTTAAAATACCTCGACGTTGATGTTGACACTAGTTCCAAACCTTCAGGGGTAGACAAAAATGCTTCCAAAGAATTCCAAAAATCTTTTTTTGAAAATAAGTAATGAGGGCTTTCTGTAGAAATAGAATTGTTTGCGTCATTACAATGTATATTTTGTAAAATGTCGCTCTTCTGGCTAAAGGTTTTGTTAGCTGATGCTGAATCCACATGATGGGGATCTGGTTCACCTTCTGGTTGTATTTTTTCAGATTCTTTTGAGTTTCTATCATTAGCAAAGGGCATTTGTTCAATGTTGTCATTTTTACCTGAATTATCCATTGGTGAATTTCTATCGATCACTTTTCTAGTTGGGAAGGAAATAACTCTTGCCCATTTTTCCCAAATCCTTTGAAAGAATCCTTGTTTGGAAGTATCATCTTTCTCCACTGGCTCATGAACACCATCCCCATCTTTCATACTCACATCATATTCATTATTTTTATTTGAATCCAACACATCGACTTGTATAGTTCCATTAGTTTCATCAACTAAACTAGACGATTCACCTGCTAGCATAACAGATTCTTCTTCAGGTTCAGTCAGTTGCTTTTCGTCATGATAAGCTGTATCATCTAAATCAGGTATCGGACTTGGATGATCACTTTCCTTATAGACAGGGTATGCCATTAAATCATACTTTAAACCATTGTGTGGTTTAACTATTGCTATATCAGACAGTGATGAAACAAGAGATGATAACTTTTTGTATCCATAATGATTCTTGTCTAAAATTATTTGTTTTTTATGAAGCTCCTTGAAAAGGTTATTTATAGAAATGCCTTTAGGATTGGAGGTCAATATCTGACTTATCATTCTCCTCGCTAATTCCTTCGGAATAGGCAACGAGCGATTTGAGTATGAATCATAGTTTAATTTCCCAGATTCTTCTACCACTGGTTGAGAACGAATAAAATCAGAATTCATTTGAGTACCTTCAGTAGAAGCATTAGAATGTGCATACCATGAACCATACCGACCATCTGGCGGGTAATTGAAATGTTTCCCAACGAGCGATTCTCCTCTAACCAAGGTATCCCAATTCCACACGATTGTTGCAGCGCTGTAAAGAGCGGTTGATCCAAAAGAACGACTTGCAAGTAGTACATTATAGTTACTCATTCTCAGTCGATGCAAAATAGAAGCAAAATCTCTATCCCCAGTTATCAAGAAAAAGTGAGCAGGAGGGTGGTTTTTAGCAACCCAATAAACCAAATCAGCCATAATGAACTTGTCAGCGCTATTCTTACCACCTATAATACACACACTATTCTTAGCCATGTATTCATGATTGAAGGAAAGAAAATAGAATGGAAAGAGAACAAACTATTGGGGACGTGACGAAGGCTAATGCCGGTGGTACATAGCGCACAACATGTGGCTGGGCTGAGTTCAGAGACATTCCCAAACGCGGTGATCGTGACCGGTCCTTTAATTCCACTAGCACGAAGTGCAGACGTGATCCGACCCTCGACTTTGTATGCACTGACTTCGGTGGGGATGTGGCAATTCTCGAAATCCCACCAGACAGTGATGCCGACGGCCTTGTTATCCTCGTCATTCAGATGCTTCACTGCGGAGTCGGGTTGTTGTGTCAGAGATGATGGGATGGAGGTGAAATAACGCGGTTGAAGGAGTAAGATTGGTCGGAAAGTTAGGGATCTCATGCCCATTGATTTATTCCATAAACAAGATAACCCCATAGATAATCAACCGAGATAACAACGAGTTTACATTCCTGACGGAGATCCTAACGACGGCATTCGCAGCCAACGAATTTGAAGGAGCTTCTAGAATGTTTAGGGTTTAGAGTTCAGACTTCAGAGTCTCTGATCTGTCACGTCGTCCGTCTCTCGCCTGAACCCTGGCTGGAACGGGTCCAGGACCCGTTTATAAGATTTTTTAGTATGAAAAATTGGGCCGGGCCCAGAAAAAAATGATTGAACTGGAATGGGCTCGAATCCTGTAATCACATGAGAATCTATCTATTAGTACCATATCGCAAGAAGTAAAAAGATGGAATATAGTTATAAATTCTATTTACACTAATGTTAACACTTCCAGATCCGTTCTGGCGATTTGAAAAATAGTTTCTCATGATTTGTAGTGGTGGAATAGAGAAAGTATTTGCAAGTCTCGAGATTACGTGTAGCAGAGAACGAACACGCATAACATTATACTACATCGACTTTATGACAAGTGTGATTTATATCGGCCAACAGTAGGCCTCTTTCAAAGAAATGCAAGTCGTACTAAGAATGGTACACTTCATCTTCTTATTTCTATTGCAATTCCCCCTCGTAGCGGGACAGATTAATTGCAATCATGGTTGTGTTTGTTGTTCATTACTCGTACATTTGATTTGTTCATACTGGTGGATTCTCTTGCACATTACTGCGGTCGTGAGAAAGTATTTGGAAAATCATTTTTTTTACCATTTGAAAAATTAAAAATAGCAAAAAGGAAAACAGATCAAGGGTGGTAACAAATATATACAACAATACAAAAAAAAATGTATACAATAATACCAATTCATTCCAGTCCCAGCAGATTGCGGAAAACAGATCAAGGGTGGTAACAAATATATACAACAATACAAAAAAAAATGTATACAATAATACCAATTCATTCCAGGGCAGCGCTCGGAAGTGTAGCTGAGCAATTAGAAGAACCACATGCAAGTAGTACATTGTAATCGTTCTTCTTCAATCAATGCAAGATATTCGCAAAATCATATCAATATTAGCCATATCAACATTTTCAATGGTTTTATTTTAATGGTTTACTCATCCAGTTTTAGTAATCAATTTTATTTCTAAAGATTTATCTTGTTTCCAAACTTGGATTTTTGATTCAAAATCTAGCCATCGCGGTGGGCATGGTGATGACCTCAATAGCGTACTTGGTGAATCCTTATAAACATCAGAAGACCATATTGCTATGAATGGTTGATCTTGTTCGAACCCCATCATCTTTATCTCCTATAATCTGTTCTTCAGAATGTGGATTTTTTAAGGTTCTACTTGGATGACCTGTTTGTGAGTCTTTAGACGATGGAGTCTGATTTGTTAATGCGGTTAACTCTTTCTTACTTTTTGGTGATTCGAGAGAGTGCTGGATTATCCTTTGGATATTCATCAAAGTCTATATGAAGTGATTCAATTATGGTTTGAGACTCTTTGATGAATATTATGTATGCTCTGCTCCATTCTGAGTAACCTATGAGTAATCTTTCATCCGACTTGGGAGTGAGTTGTGTTGCTTGAGTTCTTAAGACATGACATTTACACCTAAATATTTTGAAATATGCAACTTTGGGTTTCCTGTTCTTCCAAAGTTCATATGGAGTCTTATTTAGTAATTGTCTAATTGAGACTCTGTTCAAGGTATAGCATGCAATGTTTACTGCTTCAGTCCAAAGAGTACGAGATGTATTATGTTCATTTAACATGTTTCTTACCATCTCTTGTAGAGTTCGGTTTTACAGATACCATGGATTCTTGAGAAAAAGAAAACTCATATTTAAAACCATGGGTTTTACAGAATTCTTCAAATTCCGTATTTTTGAATTCTTTACCGTGATCATTCCGGATTTTTATAATGGAGAGATCCTTTTTATTTTGCACTTTTGTACAGAATGACGAGAATTCGCAGAAAGCTTCATCCTTGATTTTTAAGAAGAATACTCAAGTGTACCTTGTGTAATCGTCTATAATTACAAATGTGTATTTCTTCCCTTCTATACTTTGAGTTTAGGTTGGTCCGAAAAGATCCATGTGCAGAAGTTCAAGCGGTCAAAATGTAGTTACCTCCAAGATAGATTTAAAGGATTTATGTTTCTTTCTCTTTTGACACGAGTTGCAAGAACTATCTTGATTGTATGTAATCCTAGATAATCCTTTAACTAGATCTCCTTTTGATAGCCTAGTCAGTTTGGAGTAACTAGTATAGCTCAATCTTTTGTGCCATAGGATTTTCTCATTACTGGCTGCTGACATCCAATGTTCACGAGAAGTGATAGTTTGGTCAAAAGTAATAGAGTACGCATTGTGTTCTCTAATTTCTTCTGCAATAATCTTATTTTCGGAGTTTTATGATTCTGCACAACTGTTTTCCGAATTTGACTACATAACTTATATCACACAGCTGGCTTATGCTGATTAGATTGTGTTTAAAACCTTTTACTAAATATACATTTTTAAGAAAATGATTATTACACTACCTACTGTACCCATTCCTATTATGGTACCTGTTTTGTCATCTGCGAAGATGACAGTTTTTCCCTTTGAAACTGACACTATATCTCTTAGCAGCCTTCTGTTTCCAGTCATGTGTCGGATGCATCCACTGTCGAATAGCCATTTAGATGTTTGATTGTCCTGTGGATAAGAGCATGGTTTTTGGTACCCAAAGCTTTTTGGGTCCTAAATGATTAACAGAAATATTTTTAAAATGTTGCAGCTCTTCTTTAGACAATCATTTTTCTTTTATGCTTATCTTACTATTGGGAGAAATCCTTTTATGTTTAGTTTGAGCATCTTTGTGTGTGGATTCTCGCACGAAATATTTATTGTATGATATAGATTTACTTGGAGAAGGAGATTCATATCCAAAACCTAAGCCTGACTTTCTTAGTTCAGTATTGGATTTTTCAATCATGTCATCAAGCATCTTAGAGATATGTGTGAATTTTGAAATATCTTGTTTGTATTGACATATTTTTCTTTCCAATGTTTCTATGTGAGATGCTTGTGAGTTTATGTCTACTAGCAGATCTTCTTTTTCGAGTATTTGACATTTATCTTTGTTTTTATATTCTAGAATCATTTCATCTTGTTTGACTAATTTCTCTGTCAATGATTCTAGTTTTGTTTCTAGATTTAGATTTATTTCTTTTACCCTTTTTAAATCTTCTAGATGTGTGGAGGAGGATTCTTCCACTTGTTTTGCTAGGTCTATAAGGATGAGGTTTTGCTCTTTAAGGGTTTTAATTGTTTATCCTTTTTTATCTAATTTAATTTCTTCTATATGCATGGTGACAGGTGGTGGTGCAGGACCTAACAATCAAATAACACCAACCAGGAAGCAGTCCCCAAGAGCCCGAATATGTGTCGGAGGGGGGAGTACTAGTGATACAGTATCCCAGACTGGACCACGACACCAGTTTGAGATAACCCAGAATGAGTGGAAATACATGTATAGGCAATGGACCGAAGGCCCCAGTCGACTTTGTGGGGAAGTCGACCCCACTGGGCGACTTTTGTCAAGTCGACCTCTAAGAAGGTCGAGGGCCAAAAGTCGACCTCGAGGGAGTCGACCTCACAAAGTCGACTCAGGCCGGATCTGGGCAGCTAGGCGGTTAGAGCCCTAATGACAAGATTACCCCATAAGGACCCTATAAATAGGGGTCACCACCACACATTAGAGGTTAGGTTATTTGGAGTGAGAGATAACCCCTGTCAGAAAGAGCCTAAGTGACTAGAGTGTCCGAGCGATTTCTGGCGGAGTTCACGGCCCTACGCTTGTTCGAAACGTCGTCCGAGCACTGATCGGGTTCCACCCTTATCAATTGGCGCCGTCTGTGAATTCAAGATACTCACGAAACAGAAAGTTGGTCGACTTTTTCGAAATGTCGCGGCCAAATCAACTCCAAACAGTGCAGACTCAGCCCTTCAGCTCGACTTTCTCGGGAGGTTCGACACCCAAGGTCGACTTTTGAACCAGCCCAGCTCAACTGCCTTAGGAGGATCAACCCCAGGCTCGACTTCCATAAGCTCGACTTACCTAAGGTCGACTTTTAGGGAAAGTAGCCGCCTCGGGAGGATCGACCCTAGGCTCGAGTTCCAGTCAGCTCGACTTCCGTGAGAGACTCGACTCTCGGAGGACCATGCAGCACTCGACTTTTCTAAGTCGACCTACCACTACAAGAAATAAGACCTTGTATGGTGGTCTTTAGATGGCGGATTTCCGCCATCTAAAGTGATATCGTCGGCGGAAATCCGCCATCTAAAGACCGCCATCTTGAACACCGCCATTAAAACCGCATAACCGTCATCTAAAGACCGCCATCTATTATCCATCCCCATTTCCCACCAAAAATTGTATAGATGACGGATTTCCGCCATCTAATCTGAAAATTTTCGCGGGAACTGAAAAGTTTTAGATGGCAGATTTCCACCATCTAAAATATAGCGCGGAAAAAGTTTGGCGCCAATTCATTGATGGCGGTTAATTTTATTGATGGCGGATGTCCGCCGACTATCCTTGTAACATTAGATGGCGGAAATCCGCCATCTAAAGTACAGCAGGCGGTTCCCTTAGTTTATAGATGGCGGATATCTGCCATCTATTCGTGGGAGAGGGCGATTGTGCCCAGATTTAGATGGCGGATTTCCGCCATCTAAAACTTAGTAAAAGGGTATAGATGGCGGAAATCCGCCATACAATGTTTGTTTCTTTTTTTTTTGAAACAAGATTCTATATTTTGCGTTTGAATCGTTGTTTTTTGAAATAGAAATCGATATTTGGGAAAGCGATTTGGAAATTAAAATTGAAATCGATGTTTTTATTGAAAATAAACTAAAATAATAATCGTTAAACATTCGATGTTTGAATAAGAAAATATAAAAATAGTTTAATCAACACTCGTCTGAAATCGAGTCTTCTGAATCAGAATCTGAAATATCTGATTCGAATGCAGACGGTATAGTGGACTTTGAAGTAGAAGCCATCTGCGTCATGTCGAGTCCGGAAGTCTTCAAAATCTTATTGAGTTTCTTCATATATGATTTCATTGCATTGAACTTCTTCTTGTATTTGGAGACGTCTTTCTGACTCTCTTTACACTTGTTCTGAAAATGAAAACAAAAATGAGTTCGATAATCAACAAAATTATTGAAATATATTTAAAATACCTTCAATTCTTTGAATTTTTCCGACCAAACTGCATCTTGTGTTGCATCAGTAGTCGTGTTTTCGGAGATCGGCTCTTTTCCTTTCCAATTTGGAGAAGCCCATCTTTCGTTCGTTGTGCTCACCATACTGGCAGCTTCTCCAATTCCTATTATTCGATTCTTCTTATTTTTTCCGAAAGTCTTGTTGACCGTCGCTTCGATAAATTGCTGCATTATAAATGCGAAATATATTTAAAATAATCAATGAAACTTACAAATCGAGTCATTGATTCAGATTCAGCCCACGATTTTGCCTCTTGACTTTTGATAAATTCCGTGGCTTCAAGCTGAAAGAATAAAAAATCAAACAATGATAATAGAAATTATAAAATATAAATAATTTTAAAAAAAGACTTACAACTTTATCGCTTCTCTTATATGTCATTTGTAAAGTCTCTGACCAAGCTTCGACTTCACTCCTTCCTTGTTGCATCTATATTCACATAATTCATTAATATAAAAAAATAGATATAAATTATAAATAAATTACCAATTCATGACGTCTTTGCGTTAATCCTTTTGAACCAGCATGATGTGTCATTTGATTCGCTCGGTTCGCGGTATTTATCTCGAAAATTTGCTGAAATTATAAAAAATAATAAGTTTTTAAATTTATTAATATAATAAATATATACATATACATATACGTACCTTTTCTTTTTCCGATCGATGTTGTCTCAATTTATTCAGAAATTGAGGTTTGCTGACATACGTTGTAAGAGTCGCTAAAATGTCTTCTTCTCTCATATCAGGATCAGAGCCATAAGTTTTAA
>LFYR01001213.1:596585-630940 GCA_001185155.1 Zostera marina | reverse complement strand
AAAGAATTATGGTTGCTCCTCCAGAGTTTGTTCAACCTACCATTGATATAAGTTTGTGCAGCTTTGCTTCCACTTAAATCATATTCAGCCTACATATTCAAAACTTATAAGTTTTGGAAAATTAATAAATATTATAAAAATTATATATACTTACAGTTAATATTTTTAACGCGTCCTGAAAATTTTGTTGTGGTTGATGACGCCACTCAATGTCGTACGGGAAGAGAGTATGGTCTTTTGCTAAAAGAGCCATTCTTGTGGTTAATTTCTTCGCCATTTCATCCGTCGCTTGGTTCGTGTTGTCAAACATAACCTTCCATTTCGTACATTTTTCTGGATGGTTATGGGGGTGGTCTTTTTGTGCGACCACGACCCTTCTTCTGTGGAGGCACATTCGATGTGGATGACCTCACATCTAATTAATTTACATATTTAAGAATTAATATTTAATAGAAATCATGATAATATTTAAAATAAAAATAAAAAACTGACCACTTGAACTGGACTCATCGATTGAGCGACGGGATGTAACCATCGCCAGTGCCATGAATGGTGTGATAACACCGATCAGAACGAAAAAAGTAAACATAATCTGAAATATTTAAATTTGAAAATAAAATTAGTTATTTTAAATACATAGCCAGACACCCGTATATGGGGTCTTGGTCTGACACAACAACCAAACATTTTTCCTATTGTGATTTACATTCTTTATTATTAGAGACAACAAATCTTCGAAGTCGTCGTGAGAAGAGTTGTATTCGATTTTGAATGAATGTGTGCCACCACAATCATTCAACACTCTAGCTTCGTATCCTAACACTAAAATCTGTCCGGTTTCCATTGTTTGAGGATTTGTCGACTATATTTTTGGACAGTTGTGAAAATGATAACCGTTGACTCCGCACCGGAAACAAGCAAAAACACGACAATAATAATCTATGTTTTTGTAAAAACTACGTTGAATCTGATTAAGTCGCTCTAGTCGTTCATATCGTTCGACGATTGCAAGTAGTTGACTCATTTTTTTGAAAAAAAGAAATATTTATAATCAACATAATATTACATTCAAAATATTAAATTATATTGTAATGTAATACTTTATAATTTAATTACAACAATCATCATTATCAACATCGAAAATATCTCTATTTGGTATTTTAAGGACTGAACTCCATTCAAATTCTACCGGATCTTGAATGTAGAAACATTGTTGAGCCTGATTTGCCAAAATGAAAGGTTCTTTTCCAAATTTCCCCCGTGTCGTGTTCACTGAAACGACACCAAAATCATCAACTTTAGTACCTGCTTTTCCAGGATCGTACCACTTACATTCAAACAGACAATATTTAGTCGTGTGACCGTAGCAAATTTCGAAAACATTTTCTAATAATCCATGATATTCAATTTCTGCTACCAACGGAGCATCATTGGGAGATTTAGCATACGTTGATGTTGTAGCCGATAGAAAAATACCGTTATTTTGCGTCGATCTACGATTTGTCAATTCTGACGTCTGAAATTTTAATCCATTCATAATGTAACCATTATAAATTGAAGCAAAACAACTTGGTCCGCGGGAAATAGAATTTAAATCTGTGTCAGATTGTTGAGCTTCGGACATGTGTTTTTTAAACCAATCGGCAAATTGTTTGAAGTGTAAATTTTCCAGACGGAGCTGTGTGTGTTTTGGAAACATAACTTTCAATTGCTTCAAGTGTTTATTTCGATATGGTTCGACACTTTCAAGGTCAAACAATATACATTGATGCAACTGTTTTTGTTGTAAAGTAGTCAACGTTATATCAGTTGGTGCATTTAAAAACCCATCGATATACCTATCTGACCGATTTGATTTTGTCTCGACATTTTGTAAAAATCGAGAACAAAACGTCATTGACTCTTCAGGAAGATAACTTTCCGCAATAGATCCTTACGAGTGACTACGTACGGTCACATGATTTTTTAAAGTCAAAAGATACCTAAAATGAGAATATATATTGCATGATCAAGACATATTAATTATAAATTTATTTATAATTGTATAAATATATATACCTCTCTATCGGATACATCCATCGATATTGGACCGGTCCAGCTATTTTCACTTCGGTTGTTAGATGGACCGTCAGATGAACCATTACAGTAAAAAAACCGGGAGGAAAGATTTTCTCAAGATTGCACAATGTATATATAATTCTTTTCTCCCATCATTCCATAATTTGATTTCGATCACCTTCGAACAAATATCGTGGAAATATCCGCAAAGTTCAACGAGAACCGAAGTCACTACAGGTTTTGTCGATTTTCGTAATGCAATAGGTAGTAACTGTTGCATTATAACGTGACAATCGTGACTTTTCAATCCGATAAATTTTCTTTCTTTCATTTTCACGTTTCTAAAAATGTTAGAACAATATCCATCGGGAAGTCGAAGGGATTTAAACACTAACAGAAATAATATCTTTTCTTTCGTCGTTAAGTTGAAACACGCACTCGGAATGTCCCATTCTTCTCCCCGTCGAATAGGATGAAGTTCTTTTCGGGTTCCCATCGATTGTAAATCGAACCTCGCGTTCAAATTATCTTTCGTTTTACCATCCATTTCCAAAATAGTGTTCAAAATATTGTCACATACATTCTTTTCGGTGTGCATAACATCAATATTATGTCGTAGAAACAACGTCTTCCAATACGGTAATTCGAAAAAAATACTCATTTTTTTCCATCCTTTGGGCAATGGTATTTTTTTCGTTCTTTTCGTCGACGGTCTACAATCTTTTGGTACATTCGATGTTTTATCAAAAGTTACTGAATCTCGAAATGGATAAACCTGACTATATATTTCAGAACCCGTCAGACGTTTAGGGGCGTCTCCAGTTTCGATCTGATTATTGAAACTTTTCTTATCGCTCCTATAATAATGTTTCATATCTAGGAATCGACGATGCCCCATAAAACTCTCTTTCTTTCCATGCTTTAAACGAATACTTTCAGTGTCATTCTTACATACTGCACATGCTAACTTTCCTTTAGTGCTCCACCCTGATATATCACCGTATCCTGGATAATCATGTATCGTCCACAGAAGTGATGCAAACATCTTAAAAGATTTCTGCGTACGTACATCAAAAGCTGTAACACCATCTTCCCATAGAATCTTCAGTTCATCAATAAGCGGTCGAAGATAGACATCTATATCGTTCCCTGGAGCTGACGGACCGGAAATTAGTAGACAGCATGAAATTCGGTTGTTTCATACACATCCAAGGTGGAAGGTTGTACGGTATAACTATCACTGGCCAAGTACTATGAGATAAAGATTGCTGACTGAACGGGTTGAATCCATCAGTTGCTAAACCAAGTCTCACATTACGAGGTTCGGATGCAAATTTGGGATGAACCTCGTCAAATTTCTTCCATTGTAAAGAATCTGCTGGATGTCGAAGAAATCCGTCGTCTTTACGTTTGGAATGGTGCCATATCATTTCTTCATAAATTTTGGAACACAGATACAATCTCTTCAAATGTGGAATCGACGGAAAGTGGCGAAGACATTTCGCTGGAACACGTTTGTTTTTCTGAACACCTTCGACGACCCACCTGCACGTTCCGCAATTCGGGCAAGTTTCTGCGTCTGCATACTCATTTCGATATAAAATACAATCGTTGCGACATGCATCGATTTTCGTATAATTGAGGCCCAGGTCACGAACTACCGATTTCGCATGGTACATGGTTTTCGGAATGGTCGACTCCCCATTTGGAATAGCACGACGCATGATGGATAATAATTTTTGAAAACTTTTATCACTCCAATGATTGTCGCATTTCAACTGATACAATTCCAAGATAAAAGATAGTTTGGAAAACTCTGTGCAACCTGGATATAACTGTTCTTCACCTTCTTTTAGACGGCGTAAGAACGAATCGTCATATCTGTGCTCTGGATCTTCGTCGACTGGATCTAAATCGACTGGATCTTCATGGACAGGCTCGTATTCAAGAGGTTCTGTTTCGAGAAAATCTTCTTCGCCTGTATTCTCAACTACATGTTCTCCGTAAACCGCACGAACCAATCCAATCATATCGTTACCAGTTTCCGGCACTGTTTATTTTCGTTTCACTTTTTTCTCACCATATCTACTCGGTAACTCTCCGTGACGCGTCCAAACATCGTAATGTTTCAACCAACCATTTATGAAAACATGCTTCATCATCTCCTTTATAGGAATCACTTCACTATTCGTGCAGGACGAGCATGGACAAGGTAAATAACCTTCTGGGTGAGTCGAATTCGAAATGACGAAATTAGTGAAAGCTGTTAACCCTTCACCGTATTCTTTCGAAAACCGATCTAAACTCATCCAAGCTTTATCGGGTACTTTCATAACGTTCGACATTATCCTAAAAATTTAAAATTTTATCGAATTATAATTAATTAGATAAAAATTAATTGACTATTACAATATTAGTTATAGTTCAATTAATATCAAGTTCAATTTTTTTGGAAAAATCTAGCTAATTATATTGAACTATTCCGAATCCGTTTCATAAACGACTTTCTTCGGAGTTGCTGGTTGCGGAACTGGAGGGGCCGGTGCTGGACGAACAGGTGCCGGCGGTGCGGGATAGGCCGGTGCTGGACGAACAGGTGCCGGTGCTGGATGAACCGGGAGATAAAACCGGAAAGCATCTTGGGGATTGGGTGGTAGAGCCCTCCTACGAGGTAATTGCTTCACTTTACGTGGCATTTCTTAAAATCTAAAAAAATATTTAATTAATTTCATATTTTTTAAACAAATAAATAATTAATTAATTAATCATTTCATGAAAAATTAATGATTATTATTTCAATTTAAAATCATTCGATTTAATAATTATTCATTATGATTTCTATAATTTCATGCAAAATAATCATTAATAATTAACAAATTTAAATTTCATAAAAATTAATTTCATGCAAATTAATTAAATTGTATTAAGATTAATTAAATATTTTTAAAATTAAATTATTAATTATTAACAAATTATTTTATTTCATGCAAATTAATTAATATTTAATAATTGTAAATTATTTAATAATTAATTAATATTCAATTTAATAAGTCAATTGTTAATTACATGCAAATTGATTAAATCATTATAATGATAATTAATTTACAAATTAATCATTATTATTTCAATTTAATAATTAGTTAATTAAATTTTTATTTCAATTAATAAATTAATCATTTCATTTTACAATAAATTTAATAAATTAAAAATTAGTTAATTAAAGAAATATATTTAAATTTTTACCGCAATATAGCTTCCCAATCCGAATTTCACAAAAAATCAGTTTTCAGAACCTACAACGTACAAGTATAAAACAAAATAATTAATTAAATTAATTTTTAAATTATATAAAACAATAGAATTATTTAATTATTTCAACAAAATTATTAATTATTTAATTAAAAACAGTAAATAAAATAATTAATTTTAAAAATATTTAAAAACAGTAAATTATTTAATTATTTAAAAATATTATTAATTCTTTAATTAAAAACAGTAAATAAAATACAGATTTTATATTATTTTTAAAATTACTTAAAAATAATAAATTATTTATTTATTTATTTAAAGAAAATATTAATTATTTAAAAACACTAATTTGTTTTAATAATTCAACACCGCCATCGAAAACAATTTCGAACCGCCGTCGAGCCAAAACCTTTCCTCGGCGGACTCAAAGTCCGCCATCTAAACAACTGAAGTATTGATGGCGGAAATCCGCCATCTAAAGGCCGCCATATAAGGTCCTTTTTTTTGTAGTGAATCTATACCAATTAGATGTCAATAATATTTTTCTTCATGATGAATTACATGAATAAGTATACTTAAGACCTCCTCAAGGCCTTCTAAAAGAAGGAGATAAAAAGATATGTAAACTAAACAAGTCCCTATATGACTTAGAACAGGCCTCAAGAAACTTGTTTGAAAAATTAAGAGGTGTCCTCTTAGACATTGGTTTCAGTCAAGCAAAGTCAAAGTACTTATTCATAACAGAACAAAATCAAAATATAATATACCTCATAGTTTATGTGGATGATATAATAATAACAAAGAGTAATTAACTGAAAATTGGAATAATTAAGATCCAATTAGAAAATCAGTTTAAGCTAAAAGATTTGGGTAGGTTAAACTGCTTCTTAAGCATTGAAGTCTCTTATTCCAACAAAGGAATATTCCTCTCACAAAGGAAGTATGCTTTAGAAATCCTAAAGGATTGTGGCCTCTCAGAAGCAAAACCTTTCAAAATATCAATGGAGAGACATATAAACCTCAAGAATGATAAATCACCACATATTAAAAATCCAACATTTTATACGAAGATAGTGGGAAAACTTATCTATCTAAACATCACTAGACCAGATCTTATTTTTTCAGTCAATTGGCTAAGCCAATTCATGCATGAACCAAGAGAAATACACCTCCAAGTTTTATTTAAAGTAATCAGATACATTAAAAATGCACCTGGACGGGAACTTATTATTAGAAGTTATATCATCAATGGTTAGTGTAGTAAACATGTAATAGGTTAGTTAGTAATTGGGTAGTTAAACTCTTGATCCTATAAAAGGATATTTGACATTTGTAATTGGTAATCTTTGATTCAATGATAATTAGTGTTAAGCTCTTCTGAGACTTATATACAGCAAATCTAAAAATATGGCTATACAAGGATATTGTGATGTTGATTGGGCATCATGCCAAATTAGTAGAAAGTCTTTGACAGGTTTTTGAATAATGCTAAGAGATTCACTGATCTCATGGAAATCCAAGAAACAAATTACAATTGGCAGATCATCATGTGAAGCTGAGTACATAGCGATAGCTTAAACTACTTGTGAAATAATATGAATTCATCAATTAATGGATGAATTAAAAATTAAAATAAGGAAACCAACTGTCATTTTTTGTGATAACAAATCAGTTATATATTTGGCTAATAATCCAATATTTCATGAGAGAATTAAACACATAGAAATAAATTGTCATTTCATAAGAGAAATGATAAATCAAAGAAAGATTTTTATAAAACAAGTGGGAACTAAATTTCAGATTTCTTAGCTAAGGCTCTTGGTGATAAAGAAATTACCACTTTCCATTCCAAATTTGGAATAATAAACATATATTCTAAGCCTTGGGGGGAGTAAAGGAATTGATTGAATAGATTAGGTCTGTAATCAAAGCTAAAACAGAGTTATAATCTGTTTGTAATTAAAACTAAAACAGAGTGCAGAGTGGTAATATGTTTTCTGTAAAAGGACCTAATTAAAATAATCAATTGATATATAAACTTTTAACTAATTTTTCATTAAGTTTACTGTGCAGTCAATTGACCAAGACTCATACAAAGAGTATTAAAAAAATCGAAGGTTTAAACTGCAAAAATTTCAATAAAAGAAATGGGTCAATTTTCCAATGGGCTAAAGAAGCAATTGTATAATGGGCCGAGATTTATTAAGTTTTAGTTAAACGTGTAAAGCAATTGTTATATAATTGTTAACTGTAATTACAATTCAATTCAATTAATTAAATTGAAACGATACAGAGAAGTCTAATAAATAATCTTGATAACATCATCTTTTTAACCGTTGAAATTTACCTTTGGAAAAAATAATGATTTATTTATTTATTTAAATGGTTAGTTTAGTTTGACTTTTAACTTTTGAAGAAAGCCGCACTCTGACCTCACAATATAATAAGACATAATCGGCATTCTATCCACTGAATTAAATATTTCTCCCAACTGCTAATGGCCGTTAATGGGACGAAGATCAGGCGATCATTGTCGACTTCAGTGGAATCTATAATCACCAAATGGGACGTGGCGCCGGCGACGGAGACTTCTCAAGCTCCAGATAATAGCAGCTTCTTCAAATCGATCTTCTATGAGAATCGCGATGACGCACGTTTATTCCTCGACGCCGTCTCCGACCTCAACTCTCCCTTGTCCTCGTCCGATCACTCTCTCACTCGCCGTCTCCTCGACACCGCTGCTAAACGGTTGCAGAAAGAGTTCTATCATATTCTCTCCACCAGCCGTTTGAGGAATCGAGAGGGAGATGACGATGACGGTGACGGTAGTAACGGTGGTTCAGAGTTCTCAGATTATGGTGATGAGAATCACGAGCATGATAGAAGCGGCGTTGATTATTCTTACTATAAAGAAGATGTCAGGTACGTTATTCAAAGCTTAGGGGAAGAAGATCGTCTGCCGGCGGTGGTTGCGATGGCAGATCTCAAGGCCATCGCCGAAAGCATGGCTTCTACAGGGAACACCAAGGAGTGTGTCAATATCTACAGAACTATACGTAAGTCGATTGTCGAGCAAGGAATGTATAATCTAGGGTTCAAGAGGTTCAGTCAATCACATCTTCGAAAGCTTAAATCGGAATCGATATCTCAGCTGGTCGATAGTTGGGTTGCGGGATCGAATTCGGCGATCAAAGCTCTGTTCTCCGGCGAGAGAATTCTCTGCGAATACATCTTCGGAAATTTCTCGCTTCAAGTTAAAGAGTCTTGTTTCGCCGATATTACAATAGACTCCGCTTTCCTGTTCCTACAGTTCCCTGAACTAATCGCTGCGACGAAGAGGTCTGGCCAGAATATCTATCAACTCCTACAACTCTACAAATCCATCTCAGAATTATCCCCCGACATACAATCCATCTTCTCTTACGAATCCACCACCACCGTCCGGTCACAAGCTGCCAGATCTTACCACAACCTCGCCGACTCTATCCGTGCCTTGACGTGGGATTTGGAATCCTCGATTGAGAAACATAAATTTAAGGGCACCGACGGGGTAGGCGGACTTGACCCACTGACAGTCCAAACAATGAACCACCTGGTGCGTCTTTCCGAGTACAACACCGAACTATCCACCATCTTCACCGAGGAATCGATATCGTCTTTAATAACCCGGCTGTTACTGGTGCTTCTCTGCAAGATCGACACCAAATCCGAGAAATACAAAAATGTGGGACTATCGTATATCTTCATGGCCAACAATGTCCATTACATGAAGAGTTTGGTGATGGAAAGCGACCTCGCCGAACTCGTCGGAGACAAATGGGTGGTGACACAGGAGAAGAAGGTGAAGTTGTTCACGGAAAGCTACGTCAAGCATGGATGGAGGAGAGTGGCGGAGAGTCTGGCGGAGGAAGATTTGAGCAAGTTCAACTCGGAGTTTTTAGACGCTTACCGACTGCAGAAGAATTGGGTGGTGAACGATCAAGGAAGGATGCGACAACAGATTCTGGCAGTGGTGAAGAAGAAGGTTCTTATTCCGTACAGTGTACTTTACAAGAAACGTACGGTGGATGAGGATTCTCATTATGACGTGGTGAGATTTCACCCGGACGATGTCGATGAGTATATCGAAGCACTCTTATGTGGAACTGTAGGCAAATCCAAATCCAAATCTTCCACTGGATTCGGTTCTAAATCCGGATCAAGTTCCAAGTCCGCGAAGGCAGGATGGTCGGGATGGAGATTTTTACCAGGCTAATTTTTACCGAATGAAAGCCATAACTCATAAGGGTATCTGAATTTATGTATAAATATAGTTTTTTTTTAAGACGATTTTTATAAAATAAAATTAAAATAGTACAAAGGATAAAAAGAAAACATAATTATAAACGAAAAAAAACTGAAAACATAACGCGTGTCGATCTATGACCAATATTGTTATTTATTATTAGTGGTCAAGTAAAAAAAAATCTAATAATTTTGTATTGATACATAAAAATCAGAAAATAAAGGTAAAAAAAACAAGAAAAAATATGCATTAATGGAAGAATGCATCACTGGGCAAGGTCTACTTTCATTTGTTCCTCCAAGCTATTGACCACTTGGGTCATTTTTCAAATTTATAACCTTTATTTTTTTAGAAGGAGATCTTCAATTTATAAAAAGATCGATGTTCTCACTATATGTTAGAAAACACCTGTATCACATATACATTCAGTAAAATATTTAAAAGCAAAATCAGATTTAACTAAAATAAGTTCCATACCATGATTTTTGTTGAAAAAATCCTTCAAATTTTGTATTCATCGTCAGATATGAAATGAGAACGAGATATGGAAGGAACAGCATGAGCTTCATCTAACTTTTGTATTTTGAACTTGACTTCAAAGTCTTTTTTCTTTTCTGGATAACATGTTAGATGATAACAAATATCTTTTGTGTGACCAAAAAAACAGCAGTGCTCACATCTGTTTTTCAGATTAAGCTTTGTTCCTTTCTTGTTGAATTTATATTTTTCAAAATTGTATGGTTCATTTCTTAGTTCATAAGCTTTCTTAGCATACATAGCAGTATCCACTATTATATTTTCAGAAACAAACCTTTTAACACTGCAATTTCTTTGCTTCTCATCAGTTATCAAAGTAGAGCATACAAAAATTTAACATCTAACATTCATATATTCCTCATTTAAACCAAAAAGGTACTTGATCAGCTTATAATCTTGTTCAAGTTCTTCTTCTCGAACTTGAATAGCTCCTGCAAACACCACAAGTGTATTTTTTTTTCTTTTTGCTAATATCATTCAAATTATCCTATATGATCTTCAACTTAATATAATAATCACTTACTGACATATTTTTTTGATGACAAGTGGCAAGTTGTTGGTCGATTTGAAACCTCAGAGGAGCATGACCTTGGTTGTATCGAACCTCGAAATCATCTGAATTCTTATCTGAGGGCTTGGTGATTTTGTTATTGATAAATGTGATTTTTGTCATCCAATTCAATTGATTTCCTTTTTTTTTGTGTTATTTTTTTCTTCCAATTTAAACCTTAGAATAAAAAATTATTTACTAACATGTCATTTTATCTTACTTTCTGGTTTGAATTATTTGTTCTTCAAGTTCAGTCTGGCGAGTTTCGATTTTCCGACGATCCTCACGTTCTCGATCTCTTCGATGTCTTACCTCCTCCCTCCTCCTTTCTCCGTATAAATTAAGTGGAGATGATCCAACCCTCCCTCCACTTGTTTATCTCCGGCGATCGAGTTTGATCAGTTCGATCTACTTGATTCCTTTACAGATCTCAGAACTTCGATCTACTTCGACCGTAGCTCCTCCTCGGTGTCTTGAGTATTTCTCCTAACAAATTTCATAGTGGGTAATTGTCTACAACCCTCTCCAAGCTTATTAATGTCGGCAACCTCCAAAAGCACTAGATTAGACGATACTTGTAAAAATTAAATTTACAATATGTTTGTATAGTTCAGTTTGTTTTCAGTATTAAACTAAAGCTTTTACAAACCACAAAGCCAAGACAAACGTGAATGAAAGTAACTAATTCAGTTATCTGAATTTTATTACAGAATTCTAATTCTTGTGTGAAATTGAATTAAATTCAGTAAGATTCTTACTTAAGATAAACAATTGAATTTAAAGGAAGAAAGAATAGAATTGAATTGAATGGAACAATTGAATTTAAAGGAAGAAAGAACAGAATTGAATTGAACAATTGTATTAAAAGAAAGAAAAAACAGAATTGAATTAAATTGAATTGAACAATTGAGTTAAAAGAAAAGAAGAACAGAATTGAATTGAATTGATAAGAATTAAGTTTTAGAGCCAGCGAGTGATAGGGACAAGGGATCGCAGAGCACCGTCGTGGTGAGCAGAGCGATTAGGGTTTGGCAGAACCCAAGCGACGTGAGGAAGAGGGAGAGGCACGATTCAATAATAGTTGGAGAACAAAAGGTTGTTTTAAAAATAATAAAGAGAATTATTTATACAAGTAACTAATGGGCCTATAAGCAATGGGTCAGACTGAATAATAACTAGATTAAACTAAATTAACTTAATGATAATGGATTAGTTTAGAGGTTTTAACACCCCCCCTCAATCTGGAGAGTGTATGTCATGCATTCCCAGATTGGGCAACAACCTTCTTAAGGACTCAAGGTTCGCAGGTTTTGTCAAAATATCTGCAAGTTGCATGTTTGATGAAATATGTGATAGATCAAATAAGCCTGCTAAGTAGTGGTCTCTCACCAAATGACAATCAATCTCAATGTGTTTTGTTCTCTCATGGAACACTGGGTTAGAGGCAATGTTGATGGCTTCTTTATTGTCACATTTTAGGATTGGTTTTGCATCAAGAGTCACCTGCAGATCTTTTAAGAAGTAGGTTATCCAGAGGATTTCACATACAGTGGAAGCCATGGATCTGTATTCACTTTCTGCAGAAGACCTAGAAATTGTAGATTGTTTCTTGGATTTCCAAGAGACAGATGATCCTCCAATTAGGATGCAGAAGCCAGTGATAGATTTCCTAGAGATTCTGCATCAACGTATGCATTGATTGTCATAGGTGAATCTCTCCTGTATAAAATTCCTTTACCTGAAGCATTTTTAATATACTTCAAAATCTTAATGCCTGTTTGAAAATGTAATACCTGCGGATTTGCCAAAAATTGGCTTAAAAAACTAACAGCATAAGCAATATCTGGTCTAGTGATAGTTAAGTACAATAGTTTTCCAACCAGACTTCTGAAATTTGATATATCTTTTAGCGGGGCATTTTTTTTATCACAATGTGGGTTGTGTTTGATGGGAGTAGATGATGGAGAAGATCCCAATTGACCAAATTCATGCAATATATCTAATGAATATTTTCTTTGGTAGATAAAAATGCCTTTTTTTGATTGAGAAACTTCAATACCAAGGAAATAATTTAGCTTACCCAAGTCCTTAATATGAAATTGCTCATGAAGATGTCTTTTTAGACTATTTATTTCATATTCATCATCACCTGATATTATAAGATCATCCACATAGATTAATAAGCATGTATATGATTTTTTGGTATTTTTGAAGAAGAGAGTATAATCAACATGAGATTGTGTATAACCAAATGTAGTCAAAGCCTTTGTTAGCTCATACCAGTTTCTGTTGGCCTGTTTAAGGCCATAGAGTGACTTTTTTAATTTGCACACTCACTTATCATCTTGTTGTAACAAGCCAGAGGGAGGAGACATGTATATGTCTTCAGATAAATCCCCATGTAAAAAGGCATTACTGACATCCATCAGCCAGTTTTTGATTGATGCAATAGCTAGTAGAGTTCTAACAAAGGTGATTTTAGCAACTGGAGAGAAAGTTTCTTTGTAGTCAAAACCCTCAATTTGGGTATGACCTTTGGCAACTAATCTTGTTTTAAGTCTTTCTACTTCCCCATTTGATTTATGTTTAACCTTGTAAACCCATCTTGGGCCAATTATTTTTCTGTCTTGGGGCTTGTTGACAATGTCCCAAGTTTGGTTTAGTTCAAGGGCAGCAAGCTCATCATTCATAGCTTGAACCCATTGTTGGTTTTGGGATGCTTCTGAAAATGATTTAGGTTCAATGGATGTAGAGATTTTATCAAGGTAATCTATATGTGAGGTTCTAAGTCTCTTATATGTTAGGTAGTCATGCATTGGATATGATGTAGCTTTAGATTTGCCAGTGCTAGTGACAAATGAGCAATAATAGTCATCTAATCTTTTAGGTTTAGTGATGATTCTTTTTGTGCCTTCTGATAGAATTAGGGAATTTGGGTTTGAGTTCATAGTTTCAGTATTGATATTTGTATTTGGTAATTCAATCTCACTCTCACTTTCATCAGATTGGTTTGATGTTGGTGTGGGCTCTGATTGATTAGATGGGCAGTGGTCATTGAGAATCACATCATCTTGAGTGGCTTCCTGCCTATGGTTTGAATATTGTTGAGTGAGGTTGTTATTTTCTAGAAGTGGGAAGATTTCTTCATAGAACTTAACATCCCTACTTATGATCACTTTATTTAGGGATAGGTCAAATAGTATGTATCCTTTTTGTGTAGTAAAATTGCCTAAGTAGATGCACTTCTTTGCTCTTGGAGAGAATTTGTTCTCTCTGACCAGTGTAGTTGCAAAACAGAGGCAGCCAAAGCTCCTCATCCTGTCATAGTGGGGTTTTTTGTTTTTGAGTAACTCATATGGAGATACTCCTTCTGTGTTTTTTTGATGGTAGCCTATTTATAATGTAGACTGAGTGTAATATTGAATATCTCCATAGATTGATTGGCAAAGAGCATTGCATTTGCAATGCTCTAGCCACATTCAGTATATATTGGTGTTTCCTTTCCACCACCCCATTCTGTTGGGGTGTGTGGGGGCAACTAGAAAAATGTATGACTCCCTTTTGGGATAGAAAGTCATTCATTTCTTTTGAAAGGAACTCACTACCATTATCTGACCTAATTTTTGTGATGTTTTATTTGAATTGGGTTTCAATCATGTTGTAGAAATTTTTGAAGGTTGAAAAACATTCAGATTTATGGGAAATTAAGTAGACCCATGTTGATCTAGAATAGTCATCAACCAGGGTCAAAAAATACCTTTTGTCATCAATGGTGGAGGTGGGAAAATTCCCCCACACATCCATGTGTATGAGTTCAAATGTGCTGGATGATCTAGATGCAACCTTAGGAAATGATGATCTAGATTGTTTAGATAAATGGTATACATCACAAACTTTAGAAGAAATAAAAGTAATATTAGCAAGTAAATTAAAATTGTTCAGAATATATTTAAGTCTATTTGGGGAGGTGTGCCTCAATCTGTTGTGCCAAGTGTTTGGAGATACGGCACCCAAAAAAAATGTATTTGAGAGTTCATGATGTAGACAGTAGAGACCCTCCTTTAGTTCAGCTTGACCAAGAGTCTTCGTCATCACCTTGTCAAGAATCAAAGCATAGTATTTAGTGAAATGGATAATATATTTGTCTTTAATAGTTAGCTTACTCACAGAGAGCAAGTTAACCTTGAAGGTTGGGATGTAATAGACTCCTTTTAGAGTGATAGTAGATGAAATTTGGATATCACCTTTGGTATCCACCTCTTGGGTGGTACCATTTGGTAGATTCATAGTTATAGAGTCACATTTGTACAATTTTTTAAATAGTGAAGCATCTCCACAAATGTGTTCAGATGCCCCTGAATCGATAATCCAGAAAGGATTTGTCAGATTGTTATTAAATAGGGAGTAGGCAGTACCTGTCGGATCATATTTTGGCAGAGGCTTTGGATTGTATTTTTCACTATAGAGAGGCATGCCATGGGGCCCAACAAGTTCAGTAGTCTCAGCATCATCCTTCTTTTCTTCATTCTTACCCCAGGAGGCCCAAGTTTGACTGGAACTGATGCAGTGGGTTGATGCATTGGTTTGTGGGGTAGGGGCTTTGTTTCTGTTTGGATTGGAGGAGGTAGCCTGGTTTGATTGGGAGCCTTTGGGGCCTTGAAGTTCTCAGGGTAACCATGGATAACAAAGCACCTTTCTTCAGAATGGCCAAAAATAGAACAATGGTTGCAGTAGTATTTGGTGTTCACAAACTTTCCACTCTTATAGTACATTGGCTCAGAGGGAGGTGTAGGCCTCTTCTTTGAACCAGTGGATTGGATTTGAGTGGGGGCATTGTGGTTTTTGCCAGTGGAGATAGGTGTTTTGGAGCTAGATGCCCTTGTAGAATAGAAAGCATGGATTGAATGGTCTTGTGAACCACTTTCTATATTTGCTTGAGACTCCTCATGGGTGACCATGGAATAGACTTTGTTAAGTTTAGGCAGTATATCAAGAGATAGAATGTGAGACCTAATCTGCCTAAATTGATCATTAAGTCCCATTAAGAACTTTCTGATCTTCAACTTTTCTTCTCTGTCATTCACCCTTCCATTCACATTACATGTGCACCTCCCACAATCACAATGAGGGACCTCTCCATATGCATCAATTTCCCTCCAGAGGGTCTTCAGTTTAGTATAGAATGTGGAGACTGGATCACTGTTTTGGTAGGTAAGCAATGCAACATTGGTGAGTTGATAGATGTGTGTCTCATTAGACTGTCTGAATTGTTCACGCAGATCATTCCAAATGATGCTAGCATCATCTGTATACAGAATTTGAGATGCAATCTCAGTAGAAGCAGAACTCCAAATCCATTGTCTCACCATACCATGACAGGTGAGCCATGCCTCATGTTCCTCAGATTTGTGGTCAGTAGGCTCCTTCATTGTCCCAAGGACAAATCCAAGTTTCCTCCTTGTGAGGAGGGCAGTGATCATTTCCCTGTTCCAGGGGTAGTAGTTGACACTGCCCTGGAGGATGTTGGTGATAGGTAGTGGGCCATGGTCACTATTTTTGATGAAGTAGTGTGAGGTTGGATCAAATAGAGGGCCTCCTAGGGGTTTCTTGTTGTCAGCCATTTTGCAATAGATTATGTAAATCAGATTTAGAGAAATTAAGTTTATACAAACCAAAGATTCATTACATGGTAAAATAAGTAGTTCACACCATGTGTGTGAACTGATAGGCATCCAGCAATGTACAATTGCAAGAGGGTAGTAATTCGGAAATATAGACAAACATGTAATAGATAGCTTGATAAATTTAGGAGGCAAGATTATATAGATATCAAGTATTTTAGACAAAGAGTATACATCTGATGATTTAAATAAAGTTAGATAGATAGTAAATACTTCATCAGCCTTAGATTGAAAGCACATGCATAATGATCTAATGATATGTGTAGTGTATTGGAGTGATCCGAATGTGAGGGATAACCTCACATTCCACTCATCTAAGCACTCAACAGACTGTGACCAGGACGCTATCCTTAGTATATTATTAGACAGTAGGACATCACATATGAAGTAACAAGCAAGATCAGTACATGCGAGATCAGTATAAGCATTGCAAATGAGGTGGTAAGCGAGATCAGTACAGGCATGATGAGTATCAGTACATGCATGAGCATGGTAGCAAGATGATTTGGCAGCGGAAAAATAATCATGTGTTCTAAATAACAAGATAGATCTACCAAACACACACATGTAGAATGGATAAAAATAGCATAAACATTTTTTGAAAGCATGCAAGCTAATCATCTGTAGAAAGATAAAGAGAATAAAAATAGAAATAACCACAGAGTAGATCGTGGAAGTAGATGGTCGTTTGGTGAGTCGCACACCGACAGGGTGAGGGTTTTGTCAATCAGGGAAGTATCCTGTAGAGAAAACACAAAGCAAATAGATTAGAACCACAACAGATTGCTCACGCTCTGATACCATGATAAGAATTAAGTTTTAAAGTCAGCGAGTGATAGGGACAAGGGATCGCAGAGCACCATCGTGGTGAGCAAAGCGATTAGGGTTTAGCAGAACCCAAGCGACGTGAGGAAAAGGGAGAGGCGCGATTCAATAATAGTTGGAGAACAAAAAGTTGTTTTAAAAATAATAGAGTTATTTATACAAGTAACTAATGGACTTATAAGCAATGGGCCAGACTGAATAATAACTAGATTAAACTAAATTAACTTAATGATAATGATAATGAATTAGTTTAGAGGTTTTAACAGAAAGAACAAAATTGAATTGAACAATTGTATTAAAAGAAAGAAAAAACAGAATTGAATTGAACAATTGAGTTAAAAGAAAAGAAGAACAGGATTGAATTGAATTAAAATTGAACGATTGAATTTAAATGGAAGAAAGAAATAACATAATTGAATAGCTAACAGTAAACACAGAATTGAATCAATTCAGAATTGAGTTGAATCTATTAACTTTCGGAATTGAATTGATCAATTGAGAACTTGAGGTTATACAAAAGAAAGTGATTCTGAACAGCAAATCTAATATTTTTAAAAGAGTAAAGAATCAAACAGTAGAGTGATTAGTTTAGTATCACTATATTGATTTGAATTTAACAAACAAAGAAAATACACATTCTATTCTACTAGTGTATTAGAACAAGAATTCAGAAAAGAAATTTAACATGAAACAGATCAAGAAATTAAGAAATTGAAATTTGACTATTGCATTAGAATTTCAGACAGCAAAACAATGAATCTTCAACCGGAACAATATACCTGAAAAGAGAGAAACAAAAATGCAACGATTAGAATTGAAGATATTAGAATTGAAGATGTAATAGAATTACGTCAAAAACTGAAGCATCAGGCTCCTCCATGGCGCCTACATTGGAATGCTATTGGTTGCCTCACATGACACATTTGGTCCGAACGAAACAGGAAGCTCCACCAGCATCCTCTCAAACCTCCAGAAGTCGTTCTAGTTGACATAGTAAAGAACTGCAGAATATCTTTTAAAGCTGATATCTTTAAAAAAGAATGTGGTTCACAATTGAAAAAGACTATTATACAAATTTGGGAGACAACCCTCCTGATGGCAAATTCTTAGTTAGAAAACTAAGAAAGATAGTTACATAGGAGAAGTTCGATATAGTGAAAATCATAATATCAACCCTACCGCATTTTTATTTTCTTATTCAATTGTATTTCAGTCATTATTTTTAATGAAAATTTTTAATATTTGCAAAAAAAAATGCAACGATTACCAAAATGACAATGAGAACACCGAGATCAATTTCAGAAGATCAAAGAGAAGAAACTCACAAATGAAAAATTAATTATGGTGCCTTTCCAACTACCATTCTTGGTTTTATAACTGTCTTTGTCTTTTTTCACTTCTTCAATTTATTCGGATCGGATCTTTATTTGGGTCTCGGGTCCGATTGGTTAATTATCCCAATTTTAAACTTTCCAGAACGTTGGACGGCAATAAAACCACCATTAAAAGCGTTTATTTCTAAGAGAGCTTACCTGGCCATTTTTCATAGTTGATTTATCCCTTACAAAATGTTAGTAAATCATTTCCTCACTCTCTTAACCCAATTAAAAAAGTTAAAGATGAAAGAGTATTTCATGCAACCCACATTTTGGCGTAACGTTAAAATAAAACAAATACTTAAAACTTAGGCTGACTGAAATTTTAACCCATTGAAAATTAGGTTGTTTTGTAGAAAACATGAGATGACATGGATTGAAATATAATTGTCCCTAAATACTATTGATGAAAATACGAAATGAAAGTGTTGAATTTTTATTTCTGAATTGTACCTTAACAAATTCTATTTGAATTTAACCTACTTATTCATGTATCATTTAGATGAAGCTTCTTCTAGGGTTCAATACATTTTCTACTCCATATATGGACTGCCTTTCATTAGAATCCATTTCTGGTCTGCACAAACAGTACTCATTGTGATCTTCAACCCAAACGAAAAACATTCATTTAGCAACTAAATCTAAAATAATATAAACGGTCAATGTCTTCTCAATCCAATTCAATGGTGTAACTAAAATAGATTTAACCCAACTACACAATTAAAATACAACATTAATCTACCTAACCGATTTCTTAACTACTTTATAAATTTAATTTATGTGTGTTGTACTTTTCACAATAAACATGTCGTTGGTTATCCTTAAGATTAATAAGTAGTTCGATCCAGTTCATGTCTTAACTGCCACCTGGTACCCAAACTAGTTGATGATGTAGGATGGGTAATAGAGTTATGGTTCCAGTCTATATCCAACTCATCTCCATGATCATGACTCCACTACATACTAGTTGATTGAGATTTAAAATTTATGTTCTTAATGAAAATGAATAACTCACAAAGAACATCAATAAAAGATGTTACACTATTTAATTACAATGAATTTTTAATGAACAATCATTATTGATATTCTTTGCAAATTCATGTGTCGATATTTTTGCATATTTCAATGAAAACAGATGGTGGTGATAAAATAAAACATTCATAATTATCAACAAATATGAGGATTAGAACCCTGATCTTATTCCATGATCTCTGCAACTCCGTTTTTTGAAAATAGCTGTAAATTTAGGTGAATTTTAAAAAGAGAATCATTGAGGAGTGTCTCTTAGTGGAGGTGGAGATTATATATAATATCCTGCTTGCTGTGTGAAATATTTTCTCTTTAATCTAGAATCTCAATCTTGGTTTAACAGTCAAACTCGGGAGATCTAAAAAGCTGCTGTCTTCTTTCTCCGTCACTCTCCCCTTTTGCTTGGTCTTTAGCTACAGATCGATAAAAGGAAAAGGTCTGTTATACTCGGATTTCGTCTCACTGATTTAAAAAAAACACCACCACAAAAGCAGAGAGCTTCAAAAAAGGTACAATCTTTTTCCCCCAATTTCATCACCTCTTTTTTTTTTCTTTTCCAAATGTGTTTCGACTTCTTGTTTCGCCAGATCGATAGAGTAGGTGTCAGTTGTTGTTTTTAGCACCATAGATCTGATTTAACCTCGCTGGTTTCGATTTTCAAGATCGCAAAGCCTGGAGAGGAGCTTCCGATGGGTGCAAGACGAGTGAGATCGGATCTTCTTATGATCTCTGTCATTATTTCTGTAAGCTGCGCTCTTGTTGCTGCTTCTGCTGTGTATATTCCTCCAGATAGCTATTTAATAGATTGCGGATCGTCGGTGAACACCACTGTTGATTCAAGAATCTTCGTCTCCGATGCTTTAGCAACTTCCTCTTGGTCCTTGAAGACGTCTCAGTCCGTTCTAGCCAACATCGAATCAACCGCCGTCTCTCTTAAATCAGTCGATGGGTCCGGTCTTTATTCCACCGCACGGATCTTCACTACTGCGTCGTCTTACACTTTTCCGATCAAGAGGCAAGGCAGACACTTCGTCCGTCTCCGTTTCTTCCCGTTCGTTTACCGGAGCTTCAATCTCTCCACGGCGAGATTCTCCGTTTCAACTCAGGAGTTCACTTTTCTCAGCGATTTCCAGCCGGAGAAGAGTGAGGCTGTGTTCAAGGAGTATTCCATGAATGTGACTTCGGAGACACTTGTTCTATTCTTCACACCTTCGTTTAACGCAACGGCTTTCATTAATGCAATAGAAGTCGTCTCCGTTCCAGACGATCTCATCTCTGGAGTCGCCACATCCATCGACCGTGCTGCCCCAAAGCTGGATATCTCTGTTACAGGTATGGCATTGGAGACCGTCTTCAGGGTCAATATGGGGAATCTTTCCGTTTCTCCGTTGAACGATACTCTGAGCAGAACTTGGACTCCCGACTCGGGTTTTCTGGTCAATGAAAACCTTGCAAAGTTCGTCACCGCTTCCGGGAAACTCAACTATATGGAAGGAGGAGCCAATCAAGAATCGGCTCCTGATTCAGTTTACGGATCACTGACGGAGATGGCATTTGCCAATGTTTCCGGTGGGGTTTTCAACGTATCATGGGAATTCTCCTTGGACACGAGTTTCACGTATATGGTACGTTTGCACTTCTGCGACATCGTTAGCACCGCCACGAATGCTCTCTTGTTCAATGTTTACATCGGAAGTTTCTACGCCGATCATGATCTTGATCTCACAAGTAAAATGTCAAACACACTGGCGGCACCGTATTACCAAGATTTCATTGTAAAGGTGACTGACGGGAGTGAGAAAATTCGGGTTAGCATTGGACCGACGACGTCAACCACCATCGGAAGTGTCGAACCCAACGCCATTCTAAATGGGTTAGAGATCATGAAACTGAACAATTCCATCGGAAGTCTCGATGGGAGCGACGTCCACAGATCCTCAAATTCAGATTCGAAGAAAAATATTGGGCTTATAATCGGTATCACACTCGCGTGTGTTGGAATTGTGGCTGTTCTAGCTGTTCTTTGTCTGGTATTTAGAAAGAAGAAGAAGAAGAGGGGGAAAAGAACCCAACGCACCAAATCGTCGTCGACATGGATGCCATTCTCTATCTCTATCGGAGGAGGGACTTCGAATACCTTTGGAAGCAAATTCTACAACGGGAATGGAACTTCAACTTATACATCCGGTGGCCAGAATACCAACCTTGGCCTATCCTTCTCTTTCGCCGTTCTCCAAGATGCCACCAACGATTTCGATGCCAGTTGGATCATCGGAGTCGGAGGGTTTGGAAATGTGTACAAGGGAGTTCTGAAAGATAATACCAAAATAGCGGTGAAGAGAGGAAATCCAAAATCCCAGCAAGGACTGAACGAGTTCCGAACGGAGATCGATCTTTTATCGAGATTACGACACAGACACCTGGTTTCACTGATCGGGTACTGTGACGAGGGCTCCGAGATGATCCTTGTGTATGAATATATGGAGAAAGGAACTGTCAAAAGTCATCTTTACGGCTCTAACAATCCGACACTAAGTTGGAAACAGAGACTCGAGATTTGCATCGGAGCGGCGAGAGGACTTCACTATCTACACACCGGACAGGCCAAGGCGATCATCCACCGAGACGTGAAATCAGCTAATATTTTGCTAGACGAGAACCTTACGGCAAAAGTCGCCGATTTCGGGCTTTCCAAGACGGGACCAGAATTGGATCAGACACACGTGAGCACGGCGGTGAAGGGTAGTTTTGGGTATCTAGATCCGGAGTATTTCCGACGGCAGCAACTCACGGAAAAATCAGATATATACTCATTCGCAGTGGTCTTGCTGGAAGTGTTATGTGCCAGACCTGTGATCGATCCATCTCTTCCCAGAGAAATGGTGAATCTCGCGGAATGGGCGATGAAGTCGCAGAAAAAAGGACAACTCGAAAATATAATGGACAGTCGTCTTACAGGAACAATACGGCCAGAATCACTGAGGAAATTCGGGGAAACGGTAGAGAAATGTCTAGCAGATTACGGCGTCGACCGACCGTCGATGGGTGACGTATTGTGGAATCTTGAATATGCACTGCAACTTCAGGAAGCACTGGCGAGTTCCTCCACAGGCATCGACGATGGGACGAGTGACACACAAATTCCAGAATTGGCTCCCCAGATCATGGCACATGATAATGTGGAGTCGGAAATAGAGAACAGCATTGTTACCGTTGATGGTGTCGGAGACTCTTCAAATCAAGAAGGTGATAGGGGGAGACAGCGAGATCAGGGGGAGGTGTTAGGTGTGGGCATGAGCAAGGTTTTCTCCCAACTTATCAATGCTGAAGGAAGGTAATATCTGGGTATGTGGGTTCGAGTTGGATATATAGAAACAGTGTCTCTTTTTCTCCATGAATTTCTTGTTTACGTTCTCTCGGTTTATCACTCAATCACCAGTCATCGCTATGTCCTATGTGTGTTTATTTACTAAGAAATAATAATTATTCATTTAACTGTAATTAATTACTATCATGATTTATGAATTACGATATATGATTACAATTTACAATATTATGATGCAAATTTTATTAAATACTACAAATCTCATTGATTGAATACGATTTGGGTAACGTCGTAACATAAATATTGATCATTTATTGAGAGAAGAAATTTTTGATCAACACTCAAGAATCAAGATAAAATGAATAAAAAGTTTAAAAAAGGCAATTAGATGAAAAGAAAAATAAAAAAACAAGTCGATGTTGGTCGAATTGTCTCCAAAACCAGCCTGTCCATAGAAGATTACAACACAAAAGGGTCAGGTTGGTTGGAGAATATAATAATGACAATAATAATAGATCACAGTAATAGTAAAAATGGAACCTTTGTTTTACTATATTCTTCTCCTACTGGACAGTTAAAATGTTTACTTATCCAAATTATTGTCTACTCTTCTTTATGTTTCTTCTTCTCAGACAGTCTTCTAATACTTGAGGCATTTCTGCACCGCCCGACGAACTTAAGAACTTCATCGATCAGGATCACTGGTAAAGCAACTGCTAAAACCAAAAGCCACTCATTGAGGCTAAGAGGCACTATTCCAAATATTTCAGCAAGGAATGGCACGTATAGGATCATGAAATGCAGGCCGAATGAGGTTGACATGGCAATGAGTAGCCAAGGATTTGCCCATGGAGGCATGCTCAGAAGGCTTCCATCTTCGGATAGGGCATTCAAGGAATTGAACATCTCAATGGCAACCAAGACAGAGAGGGAGAGTGTTGTTGCTTTCACCTTTCCTGCCTTGAAATAATCACAGGGATCGCTGAGTGAGACAACACGCTCTCCTGCTGTGAAATTAGAAGGATTGAATCCACTCCACGAAGGACATTGATCCCAGTGGGAAAGCTGGGTGTAAGAGACAAGAGTGTGCCCATCACTACTCAAGTCGATGCCTAAGAAGGAGCCACTAGTGTACCAGATGACAAAAACACCAACAGTTGCAATGCCCACGTACAATCCAATCACCTGTGCACCAGATGTATAATTATTTTTATTCAATGCTGAAAATAACAAGATTTACTCAAATATTTAAGAATCTGAAGAAAATTAAAAGAAAACCTACCAGATAACGGAATAAAATCCATGGACTGATCAATGAGTCATCACTTTTTCTTGGAGGCTTTTTCATAACATCTTTCTCAGGAGGATTAAAACCCAAGGCAGTTGCCGGTGGACCATCAGTGACAAGATTAACCCACAGAAGCTGAACTGGTATAAGACCTTCAGGAATACCCAGTGCTGCCGTCATAAATATGCAAGCTACTTCACCAATATTGGATGAGATCATATACCTGAACAGCAATGACGTTATATACCAAGGATATCATAAAAGAACTCATTCTCCATGAATAGTATTCTTTTTAAAAGAATAACACCAATGGTATCAAAAACAATTGAGAGAGATGTAAATATAAATCGTCAATAACTATTAAGTAATGTAAAAATAAAATTACAAAATATCAAAAATCACAGGTCGATAAGGTGTGCTTAGCAGCTCAGGGGAAAATCAAAACGTGATAGGGGAATAATACCTGATGAATGCTTTCATGTTGTTATAAATGGATCTTCCTTCACCAACAGCCGCAACTATTGTACTGAAATTGTCATCAGCTAAAACCATGTCTGAAGCTTCCTTTGCAACCTGAAAAAAACAAGTCAGATCCATTAAATAAACACTATTGAGAAAGCATTACAAAGAATGCGCATGCCAAATAACAAAAACATAATATTCAATCTAATATATAATAAGTGTAGGTACACATGCTTCGTCATTATTATTGTCCAATGATGTAAGAAATCTATTTTGATTTAACAATCCATAAATTGAAGATACATATAAAATAAAAGACAAAGATCAAGCAAAAACTATCCAAGAAAAAAAACATTATCAAATGTGATAAATTGAAGATACATATAAAATAAAAGACAAAGATCAAGCAAAAACTATCCAAGAAAAAAAAACATTATCAAATGTGATGAGTATTGAGTAATGACTAATAAGTAATAGCAATACAAAAATTAAATGATTAAGACAAATATATCACCTCGGTTCCAGAAATTCCCATAGCAATACCAATATCAGCCAATTTCAAGGCAGGTGCATCATTTACTCCATCACCTGTCATTGCAACCACCTCACCATCTTCTTTTAGCAATTTAACAATTTCTTGTTTATGTATCGGTTCAGCCCTTGAAAATAGAAGCCCACCGGATTGTCTTAAGCACATCTTTTTGTCATTCAGTAACATGAACTCTTTGCCAGTAAAGCTCTTTTTAGTTATATCCTCGTCAGATTTAAATACACCTATTTCACGACAAATGGATTCAGCTGTGTTCTTGTTATCTCCTGTTATGACAATGACACGGATTCCAGCTTCTCTACAGTCTGCAATTGCACTGTGAACCTCCTCACGGGGAGGATCCTACAACGAAAAATATGATAGAGAGAAGATAATGAGAATCATGTAATTAGGAAAAGAAAAGTGGAAGAAAGGAGCTAATCTTTATACAGCGGCTCACCCTCAATCCTACGAGACCAGTAAAAATGAGACCACTCTCTATAGATGCATAATTAGAAGGATCAAGTAGCATCTTATGGGCTGGATGATATTCCCCATCATATGTTGCAAATTCTGAAAGATGCTCCTTGTAAGCAAAACCCAAGCATCGCAAAGCACTCGATGACATGTCATGAAGTGTATCTGATATAAGGTTCTTTGATTTGATATCCAATGGCACAACAGATCCATCGAGTAATTGTACATGAGAACTTCGATCGAGTATATTTTCCACAGCTCCCTGCATAATAACAATATTTCATTATGAATTAATTGATTATTTAAACACGGAAAAATTATGAATGATAAGAAAATATAATTTTCAATTATACATTTACAAACTACTTTTTTATAATTTGTCAAGTACAAAAGAGACATCCATGGAAATGCTACTATTTTTTGGATAAGATACTTGTATGAAAATACTACTATTGAATGTTTCTGAGTGTTTTCCGTGTCCATACTCCATATCAACCAAGCAAGTCCTAAAAAAGGTTTAATTAAAAAGATAGGAACTAATATACAATACCTTCACTAATAATATATTGCTTCCTGAATTTGATTTCGCAATAACACCCATGGATTTACGCATGCGATCAAACTCAAGAGTCCCTAATCTTTCTGAAAGTTCATTCCACCTTTTGCAACAACCTTGTAAAGGACAAAAGGAAAGAAAAATTACTATTGCCTACTTGTACTCTATACAAATAATTTACATGGATATCCAATTGGTGCTATAATTACCTAATATTGCTGCAGATTTTTCAGATGGTTTATTTAGCTCACCAGGAATTCCCATCTTCTCAACTAGTACCTGCATGAGAATAACAAATCAGTAAAACACACACTTCTAGTTCCATAGTGGATGTCTTTGCAATTGTTTGCAAAGCACCGAAGTGGCGAGGTCAGTATATAAATGAAGAAAAGTTTTGACATAAGCAATTGAAATCAATTAAGATAATCCGTAACCTATAATGAATTTTGAAGCAGATTTTTACCTTTAGAGCGGCTTCTGTTGGCATTCCATTTGCTAAAAACTTTGACCCAAACTTAGTGATGGTAGAATCATTGCATACTGCGGCAATCTTTGCAATCATTTGAAGATTTGCATCTATTTTATCACTGGGAAAATCACGAATATTTCCATTACTGGGATCATAAGTTGAACCATCAACTTTAAAACATCGAATTTCATCACTTCTGTGCCCAATTGCAACAAGCTTTGCAACTGACATCTGGTTTGTTGTGAGCGTCCCTGTCTTATCAGAACAGATGACAGTGGTACATCCCAGAGTTTCCACACTGGGTAACTTCCTTACCAAAGCATTCTTCTGTGCCATTTTCCGTGTACCAAGAGCCAGACAGGTCGTGATAACTGCTGGTAATCCCTCTGGAATTGCAGCAACTGCCAATGCCACAGCAATCTCAAAATAGTATGTGCATTTCTCAAATGAAAAGACAAAATTAGTCGGCCATCCATTTTTGTATTCCCATGTCAAGAAATACTTGACATTAATCAACCATACAAGAGCACAAATGACACCAATTATCATTGTCAATGCCTCCCCAAACTCATTCAGTTTCTTCTTTAATGGAGTTTCATCCTCATTCTGTGAAGCTTCGTGGATCTGAGTATGCACTCTGCCAATTTCTGTACTCATACCAGTTTGAGTAACCAAACAGACACAACTCCCATTCACAACAGTCGTCCCAGCAAACACCATGCAAGTCTTTCCTTGAATATCAGCATCAAGATTTGCCTTTTGGTGAGTCTTGTTAACTGCTTCGCTCTCTCCTGTCAATGATGCTTGCTCCATCCTAACTGTAGAGCTTACCAAAGACAGAACCCTCATATCAGCGGGCACCTTATCGCCAACTCTTAACTCCACAATATCTCCTGGAACAAGATCTCTAGAAGGCAACGCGTGGATAACTTCCCCATCCCGTTTCACGGTGGCGTGCTCCGATTGGATCTCCTTAAGAGCCTCGAGCGCTTTCTCAGCATTGTTCTCCTGCCAAACCCCAACGATGGCGTTCAAGATGAGAATCAAGAAAATGACGAGGGGCTCGACGAAAGCAGTGATTCCCATCTCCCCTCCCTCGTCCCCATCGTACCAGGCGAGAATGAAGGAGACAACGGCAGCGAATAGGAGGATCCTGACAAGCGTGTCATTGAACTGCTCAAGAACCAACTGCCAGATCGAAGGACCGGAGTGTTTGTCTAGCTCATTCCATCCATGAATCTCACGCTGTTGCACAACTTGGGAAGACGAGAGACCCGCATCGACGGAGACGCCAAACTCCGATTGACATTCGGTTGTATCCTTGGCCCACGTCGGAAAAACCACAGATTTCTCCACAACCGACTGTTGTCCATTGCTTCCGTCTTCATCTTTTTTCCCCATCAGGAAAGAAAATCAACCGTCCAAAATTGAAAAAAGACAGGAGGCCAAAAAAAACTAAATTATATTATAAAAAAACCTCCGTCTCAAATCTTAGAAAACAGCAGACGAAGAAGGCGACGGACGGAGAAAGAGATGGACAACGAGATCGTTACAGGACTTGGGACCAGATTCCGTCACCTTCCTTCCATACCACGGACGGACGGAAGGACGAGTGTGTGTGTGTGGTGTAGAGGATCTCAATCTCTCTTCCCTTCCTTTTCCCTCTCCTTAAATAACGAATCAGCAATGTTGCGGAGAGGGGGTGGGGTGGGGGGAATGCGTAATGAAAGGAGCGCCACGATTTTCTACTTTATTCCTTTATTATTTTGAGGAAAAATTGCATTTTCTTCCGTCTAATATTTTTTATATTTGCAAAGCAGTGGAGTCAAAAGAGGTATAAATCAATCTAAATCTGAAATTGAAAACGATAAAAGGAATTTTATTCTTAAAGTGGACCGGAGGAAGCTTCCTGGTTCCATCCAGGGTTGATACTCAATAATAACCCAATGACGTATGGACTGTGTTGTGATTGGTTGACAGAGATTTTTACGGTCCCGTGTACCCCCATCATTTTCTTCACATTTATATTGTCTTAACGTATTCCCCAGTAAACCTGGAGATGACTAGAGAGGAAGGTCTGGGTAATAAAATGTAAGTAATGAATGGTGATAAGTTTTCTTTAGGGTTCGAATTTTACATTTCTATATACTTTAATCAAGTTTTACATTTGAATTATCAGAGTGATACCTACTAAAAGTCGTCTCAACAACAACTTCCTGGAACTTTCTGATTTAGAAGAGTGATGTGATGTATTTGCTATATTTTGAAGTAGTTGGTGCTGGTGGTGATCAATTACAATTAGTGATGAAAATGATAGTATAATGGATATACGATTTATTGGGAATTGTAACTTACTAGCTTCGTCTGAGCCTATGATGCGACACTGCCGTGTCTGATCAGAATGAACGAATCTGAAACATCTACCGACCAGATCCGGCCAACATGATCTGCCAACCTAGGGGAGCTTCGGAGAAAGTACAGATTTGGGTACACCTACTACCGAGAATTACTGCTTTTACAGATGCTGACGTAAAAATTGAGTAGGTAAATTGAAGCGGTCAAGAAGAGTATTCAATTGAAACTCCGGTGTCATCGGAATGTGTAACAGTGGAAGGACGGTAATCAAAAAACAATGTCTTGTCTGACATTTCTATTTTATGCTTCCTGTGCTACCTGCCTGGAGTGCCTGCCCTGCTTGCCTCTGGAATGTCTCATGGAAAACATTTCTTGTTTATTGATTTGGATTCTTGAAAGTGCAGAAAGATTTCTGTCTGTATGATTGTGAATACACGACACAATCTGTAAATGCTTTCTTAACACATATATAAGACAACATTTTAAGATGATGATATGTATATTGCGATATTGGTATGTACTATGTACAACTTTGTATCCGACTAAATCAAAAAAATATCATATCATATCAATGATCTACACGAATTAAATTCTTATTTCTTAACATTAACTAGATAGATATCTTTCATCTTGCTAAGAGATGTTGTCACGTATTTTGGCCCTGTCTTGCTTTTCTTCTTCATGTACAAATCATGTTCAGATGGACATTCCATAACCACATGCGCCTTCATGACAAATGAAGCAACATTTGGAGATCTATAAAATGATATATTTGCACTGTAGAAGCTTAGCTTGTCGGAGACTTGATCGAATTTAGAAGAGTCTATGAAAGAATGCTGCGTTGAGAACCCGTCAACAATCATTTCAATCCATATTCGAATTCGGTCATTCTTCGAGACACCATAGAGCTTGATCTGGAAGGGGATGCCAACAGGAAATTTTGGATAGAAGTTGATAGGATTTTCAGAATCATTACCTTTAACTTCAACCAATGCTTTTATGTGGCCAAATTTTCCACTGAATTGTAATCTTTCAAGCGAAAAGTGTGAGAACAATCGACTGACAAGGAATGGTTTGCATGATTCATTTTTTCCTTCAAAAAACATGTGCTTTGCTTCCTTCACAAAATTAGACATAATTGGTAAGTTTTCTCCACATAGGTGTTCTATACGACAAATTGTAGAATTAATTCTTCTTAGCAAAGACTGGGAACAAATTCCAATCCTGAAAAGTCTTGCAACACAGCAAAGCAAAACCAGCTCCAGCAAATGAATCTCTTCTTCTTTACTAAGCCCTGGGAAAGAGTATCTCAATCCAATGAGAGCAATATCCAGATTACTAAGAATAATATCCAAATTTTGCATTCCAATTACAATAAACTTTCTCGGTAGAAGTTGACGCCAAGCTTGCAATAAGACATGGATCATTTCAATATACTGTGAAACAAAGATCGTGACTGGGTTGGTACATCCACCATTACCCCCCAACATTTGTAATTCGTCCTGGCAAGCCCTGCAAAAAATAAAGTATAAAAGAATTAAATGGAATTCATTGTTCACAATGACATAGTATTTCCTCAACAAATGATAAGTTTGTACTCCATTATTTCTATTCACATAGATATATCATTATATTGAATAGAACTAATAAAAAGTGTGACTAGTAGATTATGGAAAAACAGCAAACCTAAGTGTAGATATAGGCCCATGTTGACATTTTAACTGAACTGATGACCATACCCCTCCAACCAATTCAAGAATAAGGAAAATAGAATGAGCTGCCTCATCATTTAAGGTAGTCATTTCTGGTTGTAATTGCAAGATATCTAATGCATGCGGAGATTTTTCAATCTCTTCTTTGACACACGTCTCTGGGTTATTATGAATTTGAGATCTTACATCGCACGAAGGGTGGGACGTTAAACAACTTTCTTTTGATAAATGTTGCAACTTCTCCATCCACTCCTTTTCATAGTCCCAATTCGCCATTGAGCAATGCACACCACTGTGATGACATAAATAAGAAAAAAGATAATCTAGATTGACAAAATTTCTCAATGACTTAGAGATCTTTCCCCAAAGAGGTAGTGCATAAGAAAACATTGTGTCTGGAATATTCTGAGTTCCTTCTTCACATGAAAGATGTGCTGATATAGCTAGAACTAAAAAAGCAGCTACAGGATAACTGTCTAACTTCAATTTTCCATCAGAAGAAGGCTTCAACTGAAATATATAAAAAATCCAAAACATGTTAAACAACTGAATGGAAATTGGAAAATAACTTAATAACCAAAAATAATACATCCAATATTCTAGTTAAATAGATATGATTCCTATTTCTTCAAGATTTCAACATCACGTATTATTTTTACGTTATCATTTACTTAAATAAAATTCCAAAGATTCCGTAAAAAATAAATGCATAGCCCAAATATATATGTATTTGTTGGTCTATTGTTTATTATAGACATATTTTTACGTTAACATTACTACGGTACCGCCATATTAAAATAATGTCTGAAATCCCCAAACATTGCACAAAAAAGGAATATGAATTTTGATTTTTCGAAACATCGCTTCAATCTTAATTTTGGGGTTATGCCGCAAGCACGTTTCATATCAGGATGAAAAAAATATCACAAACCTAACGAGTCTTTTCTCTACACAAAGAAGTAATCATGATTTATATTTTAACAAATATTAGGAATGTAAATCATGTCAAACTTGAATGAAATTTTAACAAATATTAGGAATGTAAATCATGTCAAACTTGAATGAAATCTTAACAAATATTAGGAATGTAAATCATGTCAAACTTGAATGAAATCTTACAGAATATCTTAAAAATTATGAATAAAAGTATAACCATTATAAAAAATCATCTTTTCAAAACTAAAGTCATAAACAAAAGTTTGTTACCTCTTTAATGCACTCTATAAATTGAGATGCAAATACACCATAATTTCTACCAATACGAAACAAAACTGAGAGGATGTCTTCTTCATCCTAGAAAAAAAATAGTTGAAATAGTTTAACGTAATAGAGAGACACAAAGGAAATAGCACATTTATCCCAACGGAAATAGCAGATTCATCAGAGACTCTAACCTATCTTTTAAAGCAGACATCTTCGAGAAAAGTTGTGGTTCGCAAATGAAGGAGACAACAATGCAGGTTTGGGAGACAAACCTCCTGAGGCAACATGTTTAGGTACTAGATTATTAAATATAATTGCAAGATAGGAGGGAGTTGATGGGCAACAACTCATCTCCTAATCTTCTTTTATTATTATTCCAATTTATACTTAAGGGTATTATTCATCATTAACTCAATAAGAAAATTTAACTTTTTGTAAAAAAAAAATCAACAATGTTTGGAAGAAAAATTGGATTAAGTAATCTTAGCTTAACTGTAGGGTTTTTTTTTGCAAAAATAAAATATTTCTCATTAATAATAATGAAGGGTAGTAGACTGAAATTACAAGTGGACAAGAAAATAAAATGTAGTGGGGTGATAAAGTGGCTTTCTACACAATCAACCTTCTCCTATATGGCTTGCATTCTTAGTAATCAAATAACTAAAAGCTAAGCCTCAGGAAGTTAGTTTTCCAAACCTGCATAGTAGTTTTCTCCATGTGTGAACCACAATCTTTCTTAAAGAGTTTAGATATAAAAGAGAGACTGGAGTCCTTAATGATTTCCAAAAATAACATTTCTGGAGGCCTAAGAGTATGTTGATGCAGGCATGCAGCCTCCTGCTCTTTTCGGACCAGATATGCCAAGTCCCCCAATTGTATTCCCAATGGAGGTCCCATGATGCTGAATTATGTGTCGATTTTTGGCAGGCCTCAATTACATCCCCAATTCTGATATCTGGATTAGTGAGTGTTGACTGTGTTGGAGCTAAGGAATTTGATATTTTCCATAAAACCTGGTTGAGAAATTCTGTGAGGTTTAAAAGGACATGTAGCTACAATTAAAAAACAGGTGGCTAATAATCTCATTTTCCTGTCCACAGAGGAGGCATGTTGGTTGAATCGGGACCTAATGCAGGATCGGATGTTCAATGAAATAAAGTTGAGAATACAGATTCTCAATCGGGAAAACAGTAAGGGACTTGGCCTTGGAATCCACCAAGGAAATCAGAGAAGAAGAATGCTAAATCAAGAAGGGATGCCAAGGAAATTAAGAGAGAAAGCAAGGAGAAATAGTAGACGAAAAATAGATCAAGAGAGAAGGTAAGTAATACCTTGAGAATTCAATAAAGCAAAAAACAACCTTCCCAAGTGAGGTCCATCATATTCATGGGTGATGGACAGCCCTCGTGATGTGAGTGTGATGATCTTCTAGAGAGAAGGTTTTGAGGCCCATCCTTGGTTACGCCCACCACACATCCTTTGTAAGATGCTCGTCCCAATGTGCATTGGGATTAATATTTGCTAGCCTTTGATCTGCAGGTCTATATCCCCTGTTTTCTGCCCCAAATTCAGTAGATGTCCTCCTGCCCTCTGGTGTAGGCAAAATTCCTTTGTCATTAGGTTGTGTCACCCTGCTTGAAGAGGCTCCAACTGTGAACTTACTGAACTTTTCAGCCCTCTGATCCAGCTAATCAGCTACTCTAATAGTCTCCATTAGAGTGTATTGAGGCTGCAAAATAAATTTCTCCTGAAATTTGCTCTTAAGACCTTGAACAAATCTTGCAATTAATTGTTCTTCCGTCTCATTGAGGTTGTTCCTAGATGACAACCTGTGAAATTCTTTAGCATATTTAGAAACGCTTCTATTACCTTGGCAGCATTGGTGATGCTGTGTGTATAAAATTCCTTCAAAGTCACTTGATAGAAACCTTTGTTTGAGCAGCCTCTTAAGTTTCTTCCAACTTTGGACTGACCTCTGCTGGAATTTTCTTCTATTTTGCACAGTCTGGTCCCACCACGCTGAAGCAAGTCCCTTAAACCTCAAAACTACCAACTTCACTTGTTGGTCTTCGTCGATGTCCATATAATCAAAAAAACTTTCCACTTCAGCTATCCACTCAAGGAATTCTTCGATATGAAGAGTTCCATTAAATATAGGGATGCCCAATCTTAGTTTGTACTGTCCTTGACCTCTATTAAAAAATCTCTGTTGGCCCCTTTCAAAATCATCCTTATCGGCCAGCTCTCTTCTGTTTTTTGGGTAACCTTGTCTCCTTGGAAATGTAGTATTTTGAAGTCCACCTCCAGGGCCTAAATCATCTTCTAGCATATCTTCAAACAGGTTCAAGGCTCCCCCAAGTCGGCGTTGATAAGCCGGATTTACTGCTGG
>LFYR01001213.1:325774-596166 GCA_001185155.1 Zostera marina | reverse complement strand
AGAATAACAGGGCAGTAAGAAAATAAAGTAGATCTGGAACTCGTAAGGAGAAAGGTAAGAAAAGTAAGAAATAGAGAAGGAAGAGAATAATACCGTTAATTGCACAATAATCCAAGTTGATCTCCTGCCAGCTGGTCCATTGTATTTATACTCACACTAAAGACAATGGACAGTTCATTTAGTGTGAGTGTGAGCCTCTCAATGAGAGGAATGGCTGGCCTGACTCTGGCCAGACCCTTGATGGACTAGATCAGGAGATCCATCCCCAATAGTATCATAGTTAGAGTTAAAATAACTCTTAAGTTCTACATTACCATATTTTCTGAAATGTAATCCATTAGGTCATGGATTCGCAATGCCCTTTCAAACTGGTTCTTTCACATTAAAAAATTCCCTTCGTACAGTGGCGTAGGACACAGCGATGAAATGTTGTACATTATTTGTGGCACCTCCACCTTCGAAACTGCAGACGTGCTTATCACCCCCGTTGTACTCCATTAGTCGCCATTTCGCCCAATCTCAGATCTTTAGCGGAACAGAGCAGAATCTTTTTTTTTTCAAAATAAAGAAAACGAGAAGCTCACGATACCATGTAGAGATCTGGAATGGGATGGATTTATAGCTCAAAACTATAACAACTTTGTAACTGATTTAACAAATGAATCAGTAGAAGAAGAGAAAGAATGACGATGAAGGAGAAAAAGAGGATGAGGACAGAACGGAAGTAAAAGAAAGGAAAAGGGGAAACAAGAGTACAGCTGTAACCCTAACAGCTGAAAGAATCATTAAAGAAGAGATTGATTCTTTAATTGTATTCAAAAAATACACTTTTTCCAATTAATTGAATACAGTAGTTACCATGTTTATTTATACAAATTCTTATTGACATATTTCTATTATAGTCCCTAGACATACATTTAATTATAAGTTTTTACAAACTTTGCAATTTGGACAGAAATTGTATAAAGAATAAGGGATGAAAAAGAATCATATTATTTAAGTTTTCACACTATATTATTTAAAAATTAATTAATTTTAATCAAATATTTATTCAATTTAGATTTTGACAAGTATTCAAATTCGATTAAATATTTCATGGATTTTAAAATTTAAATTCGAATAATTTTAATAAAATTCGAATTTCGATATACCATTTACAAGTTTGCTTAAAACTACCTAAATGAGGTCCGGTTGTAACATTTTTGGATCCGGTTGGACCAGAGGTGTTCATACTTCATAGTTTCATACATTCTATTGGGATTGTATATTGGGCCGGACTAACAAACCTTACTAAAAGAAGAAGAAAAATCAAATCATAACTAAACCCTAAACTTCTAACATCATCTAAGCAAGAATCTCCTACAAATCTACAATGGTCATGGATATTTTGAATTTGCATAATTTATAGAAGTATCATGTCCGAAAAAACAACCCTTTGATCCTCATTTTCATGACAATATGGCACGCATATCCATATCGAATCAGAGTTAGTTGAGAAGTGAAAAACTCATGCACAACATGCATTTGGGATCTTTACACCACTCAAACCACTGGCTTGTCTTCAGGGGCGTATCCAGGGAGGGCAATTGCCCCCCCCCCTCCAAATTTGGAAAATATCCGAGGACCTATATGTAATTAAAATTTCTATAGGGGGTTAAGTGTAATTTTCATAATATATTAATATTTTTTAAGGGTTAATATATAAATTTCACAATATTTATATACTATATAAATTTTACAATATATGTAATTTTAAGTTTAATTACATATAAATCCCTAAAAACTTAAATATCCCTAAATTTCTACCCCAAATCTTCTAAATCCCTAAACCTCTCCCCAAATTTTCTAAATCCTTAAACCTCTCCCCCAAATTTCTAAATCCCTAAACCTCTCCCCCAAACCCAAAACCCATGATATTTCCCCAATATCCCCCAAATTTCCCCAATATCCCCAAATCCCACGATTTCTCCCAAAATCTCCCCAATATTATTTCCCCAATCTCATTTCTCCTACATCCTCCAATCTCGTTTCCCCCAATCTCATTTCCTTCAATCTTGTTTACCCCAATCTCCTTCCCCAAAACTCACGATTTCCCCCAATCTCTCCTCCTCCCATCCACCTCACGATCATCTCAGGGTCAACCGGTCAAGCTCTCACGTTCCGACCACCGTCCATCGAGATTCAGTTATTGTGCCACAGCCCACAGGACACCACCACCATCGGATTTCACTGCCTTCAGTTCGTCTCCACTCTCCAGAGTCCAGTCTCCGCTACTCTCTAGCCTTTAGGCTCTAGGTATGTCCGTCTATCTTGAATTTTTGATCCGTTTGTGTTTAACCTAGCTTAATCCGGAAAAAAATGTATCATTTTAAAACAGGAAAATGAACCATTTGCAAAAAATTGAATTGAACTATCATCAACCTGAAAAAATATGAATTTTCATCATTCCATGTGATTTTTTAAAACAGGAACCTAAATTGATTAAATATCCATGTGAATTTTTTTTTTTTTTTAATTAATTAAAGAGGAACCATTTTATTTATTTCTTTAATGTGATTCCCACATTAAAACTCGTCTCAGAAATCGCCTTTGTGATAGTTTGATGAATGATTGTTTAGTAACATATATCGAGAAAGATATTTTTAAAACTATAGACAACGAAGTTATTTTAAAAATATTTAATGATATGTGTCCTCGTCGTAGGACATTGAAGTAATGTAAAATGTATTTGAAATTTTTATTGTTAATTAAATGAATGTATTTATTTTTAATTTGAATATTAATTAATGTATTGAATATTAATTATGGAATGAATGTATTAATTTTTTATAGGTTTTTATAATCAATTATATGAATAGGTCATGCCAAAATTTGTATAGGTTTTTTAATTAGTACAAAAAAAAATTCGCCTTCGACAAATCTTGCCCCCCTGCCGGGGAATCCTGGATACGCCACTGCTTGTCTTCATATAATTCATTTTCTGCAAAAAAAGATCGTCTGAGGACGAGAAAGAGATCGAATAGAGAAGAATAGAAGATGTAATTCATCACTAGCAGTGGCTTTACAGGTATCACATGATGGAAGATCTTTGTTTCTCGACGGAGAAAGGAAGATTATAATCTCAGGCACAATTCACTAACCACGTAGCACACACCGGAGGCAATTCAACTCAAATCATTATATATTTGATTTGTGATTAATTATTAATCTGCACACATTTATGTGTTTGTTTTGATGATTCAGATGTGGCCAGACATGTTCCAAAAGGCAAAGGATGAAGGTCTAGATGTGATAGAAACTAATTATGTGTTCTGGAATGCTCATGAACCTCGAAGACGCCAAGTAATGTCGATAAAAGAACTGATTTGTGAATTGATTGCATAGTAATTTATGTTTTTGATGTTTTAATTGCAGTATAACTTTGTAGGAAATCTGGATTTGATCAGATTTCTTGAGGAGATTCAGAGAGCTGGACTGTATTCTATTATCAGAATTGGACCTTATGTTCTTGCTGAATGGAATTATGGGTAATGCAATATGATATAAGACTGTCCAAAATTCCAATTATTGAGTAATTTTTCTACCCAACACTAATTTTAATTGCTGGTTAGTGCAGAGGATTGCCAGATTGGTTGCATAAAGTTCCTGGGATGGTCATGAGGTCAAATAACCAACAGTTCAAGGTTAAAATTTCAGGGTTTTTCAGTATCAATTATATTTCTTAAATCTGATGATTCATTATCAGGATGAGATGCAAATCTTTACAACATTGATAATAGACATGATTAAAAAAAGGCGGCTTCTGGCACCTCAAGTAGCTCCAATTGTTCTTACACAGGTTAGAATTAGATTATCATATTACATATTCTTCAAAATAAAATAAAACTTGTTCTTGTTTTTAGAATGAAAATGAATATGGAGACAAGCGAAACACGGAGAATCTGCGATTTTTTTTTTGAATTAAAGCTATCTGACAATATATAAATTTCAAAACAAAAAAAAGTGTGATCACATGCGATCCACCCCACACCTTCCGTATTGATCCAGCCAAGTGATTTTACGATCGTTTAGACAACCTTTGGGGACTGACTCGATATTTTCTAGAACGAACTATGTCTCATCTTTCTCGCGTAGTGGGTCTTGGACAATGGGAGGTGAAAAAACCCTGGTGTGCTCCTGACATCTTTTTTATTTTCCTAGGGAAAACTCTGTCATCACCTTTTGATCCACTATATGCAAGTGATTACTCATATCGTTTCTACTTTCAAAGGGTCCTTCTCTTAAGAGATAGATCCTCCTATGGATATGACTTTTTGAGTCATTCCATTTTCCACATTTTTACCTTCTATGCTTATTCTATTTTTGAATTCCAACCCACCATTAGCATAAGTATTGTAGTTCTTTAATACAAGATCCTACCGAATTTAAAATACAAGTAAATCGTACTAACAATAGATAAATCAACTTGGAACCAGTTGGGCGCTTCTAGCCCATATTTTCGCTAATCGTTGTTCTTGGGTCGTTCCTCTGGCCTTGTACCTGTTCGTCCTGAAGGTGTTTGATATATCCTGTATTATCCGTCTTCCTATCTCTTGCGGCCACATGTGTCTGTCTTCGTGCACTCTCTTGTTTCTTTCGGTTAGAATCTGCGAAATTATACATCAATTGGTATGCGAAAATGGCGCAATCCCAAAATACAGGTATTCCATGTATCATGTGTCAGCAAGATGATGCACCTCAGAAAATTCTTGGAAAAAGGAGGTAGAGATCAATTAAGATTATCATGAGAACCTGTTTTTCTCATTCTTTCCTCCTTTCTATTCTTGAATTTAATTTAGTATATTTATATCTAGCCAACTTTTCTGCAATATGGGCTGACTCGATCTCATCGTTCTCTTCATGTATTTTTTGTTAACATGGGCCGCCCTACAACATCTTATCGGATAATCGGATCCTCTTTATTAGCACATAATTCTGTGATATTCCGATTTCCGACCATCCTCATCTGGAATTACAAATTAGGGATTTGAGTTCTGGGGATTGGGCTTCGATTTCTGCAGGTGATTCTTCCAAGGGTAAGATGTTGAATCTTGGTGCAATGAAATTCCAACTCAAAGCAGTAATCATGAGTGATGGAGTGGTGGTGCTCTTGAAAGAATTTCTGGATTCAGAGAGAAATGTTGACAATGTTGACCATTCAGCAAGGTAATTACGTATCAGTCTCCATTAAAATTGGATGATTTTTTTTTCTATCAACTCAGACAGAAGTCTCCATGGGTAGAAAAATGGTGAAAACAGAAAATTGAAGTCATTTGAAAAGTGGTATTGAAAAAAAATGTTTTTCTGTGAATTAGTCACTTTTTGACTTTATGAACATATGATATGGTGATATGTGGGGTTTTGAGGTTTTCTATTGTTGAGTAGTCTTCTTTTTTTGAATCCTGTTTTCATTTTTCTACCCTCTTTTCTGTCTTTTCTAAGAACCAAAATACCATTTGATCATTTCGACCCCATCATCATGTGACCTAGACATAACCCATAGGATTTATTCACATTGACAACTGTCAACCCCATTCTTGTCACTAAAGTTGTTGTACTTTTTTATTATTTATTTATGTTTGCACTGTATACATAAATATCTTTGTTTCAACTTTCAATTTTAAAATATGATTGTGCAGAATGCAATATAGGTTGGTTGATGACTGAGAGAGAAAGTTTAGATTGAAATGAGGTAGTCTCTCTTCATATCAGTTGTGCTATTGATGGCTTCATTGTCCGGTTTGCAGTTGTGTTCTTCATCAGATAGATTGGATGCTGGAGAATCATTGTCAGATAACCAGATCATAGTGTCTGCAGGTGGAAACTTTGAATTTGGTTTCTTTTCTCCGATAAACTCGACATCTAATCTGTATGCAGGGATATGGTATGCCAAACTTTCTGTTAGAAAAATTGTTTGGGTGGCAAATAGAGAAAATCCAGTGACAAATCATCCTGGTATTTTAAAGATTTCTAATGATGGAAATCTTGTTGTTCTAGACTCTGCAGGTGATCTCATCTGGTCATCTAATATCACCTCCAATTACTCCATCAATGGTACCCAGGCTCTGCTTTTGTACACTAGGAATTTAAAATTAATTCATGGAGATCACGATAGTAGTAGTATTGTTCTTTGGCAAAGTTTCGATTTTCCAACAGACACTTTGCTCCCAAATATGATGCTGTGGTCAAATATTAAAACTAAGACAGCAAAAAGCATCACTTCATGGAAGAATGAGCATGACCCTTTTACAGGAAACTTCACCTTCGGCATAGATCCCGTGTTTAATTACCAATTCATTATAACTCTGCGTGCCGATAAAGATAACACCGAGGTGCAGAATCCTTCAATCGTTTCATTAAATGAAATAACCATCAAAGAATTGCATGGTCGTTAGAAATTCACATTTCAATATATCTGAATCAATGGTTTTGAAAAATATCGGAAAAATAAGATATGAAAAAAAGTGTACATTTTATAATATAAAATCGTGTGTACGTATACATTTTTTGAGATAAAATCATGTATATTTTTTGATACAAAATCGTGTACATTTTTTTAATATAAAATCGTCTACATTTATTTTTTTATTCGAAAAATATAATTATTTTTTAAATTGAAATGCATATTTTTTTATTAGAAATGCATAAAGAGACAGTTATACAAATGTATTGATGAGGGAAGAATTATGGTTAAAATGAGAGATGAAAGTTCACTATTATAATCTTATTTGCAACCGTCAATTAAGCTATGTTTTTGGAAGAAAATAAAAAAAACGGAAATGATTCATAATAAAAAATCAAATAATATGATATTCACGTAGGCAACGTCGAAATCTTTTTAACGATATATGTGATGATATTAGGGTTGAGAACGGGGCGGGGCGGAATGTGGACCGCCTTACCCCACACCCCACCCTGGTTTATGAATTGGATGGGGAAGCCTTGCCTCGAGATCCATCCCAGAAAATATGATAGGAATGGGACGGGTCGGCCGGGGCAGCAGGCAGGGAAAGACAAAAGAAGAAGAATTTTTCACCTTTCGCCGCCCGGAGACCCACCCTGAAAAATTTTCCCTAACCCGGCCCATTCTCAACCCTATCTTTATGTATTCTTTTTTTGTCTTTTCCTGTAAATTTCTTCACAATTTTTACATTTTCATTTTTTATTTTGGACACTAGTTGCAATTTGCAAACTTGCAACTCAATTCTTATCTCTTAAATTGTTTATACTTTATCTATTGTATAATTATGTCATCAGAGTCAGTCAGCAAAAAAACAAGCTTGATTTGAATTCAGACTTTTTTGTTTGTTCAAGCAATTAAATTTCAATTTGAATTCAGACTATGATTATGTATAATTAAGTACAATTCTGATGACAGAGAGAAAGAAAGTTGGGTTGGTATGAAATGGAGTGGTCAGCCTTCATATCAGTTTTACTCTTATTGGTGGTTTCATCTTCCAATTTGCTACTGTGTTACTCCTCTTCAGATAGCTTAGTAGCTGGAGAATCACTGTCAGATAACCAGACCATAGTGTCTGCAGGTGGGAGCTTCAAATTTGGTTTCTTTTCTCCAACAAACACCACTTCTAATCTGTATGCAGGAATATGGTATGCCAAGGTTTCTAACAGAAGAGTTGTGTGGGTGGCTAACAGAGAAAACCCAGTGAGAAATCATCCTGGTGTTGTCAAAATTTCTGATGATGGAAATCTTATTATTCTAGACTCCACAGGTGATCTGATCTGGTCAACCAAAATCACCTCAAATCACTCCATCAATGGTACTGATCATGCTCTGCTCTTGGACTCTGGGAATTTAGAATTGATAAATAGAGATGAAAATAGTGTTCTTTGGCAAAGTTTTGATTTTCCGACAGACATCATGCTTTCAAATATGAATATGTGGTCAAATACCAAAACCAAGACGGCAAAAAGCATTACTTCTTGGAAGAATAGACAAGATCCTTCACCTGGAAACTTCACTTTCAGCATAGATCCTGTGGTTAATTACCAATTGATCATAACCAATGGTTCTAAACCTTACGTGAGAAGCCAAGTTTGGACGGGAACCTCCTTCAGTGCAGTGTTACTGAAAACAGTAAATACCTTCTTCATTACATTTCAAACTAATGATCAGTCGATGAATTTCACTCTTCAAGCTTCTGATGCAACATCATATTATGTGCTGAATTACACGGGAACACTTGAGTCATTCGAATGGAGTCCTGTGGCCGATCAATGGATACTTACATCAACTTCACCGACGAAAACTTGTGACGTATATGGATTATGTGGTCCATTTGGGATTTGCGATTATAATGCATCATCACCTTCTATCTGCAAATGCTTCAAAGGATTTGAGCCCAAGATTCCAAAAGATTGGAGAAGAAATATTTTTCAAGGAGGATGTGTTAGGCAGAAGCCATTATCATGTAACAGCAGTGATCTATTTTCGGTAGAGAATCATATGAAACTACCGGATCGTGTAATCGTGTATCGAAATATTACGAATATCGGCAACTGTAGGACAATTTGCCTCGATAACTGTTCTTGCACTGCTTATTCATTTACCCCCAACACATCAGTTGAAAATTTGAGGTTCATAGCATGTTTTTTATGGTTTGACGAACTCATAGATTTAGCAATGAATTCAAGTGGTGGATTGGTTCTATATGTGCGTCTAACCGCTTCTAAATCAGGTTTGTTTTGAGTAAATAGAACTTTAAAGATTGAATTTTTATGGATAGTTACAGATCTTAATTTATAGGTGGGAATGGGATGAGAAAGGTAGTGATCATCTTCATAATAATATCTTCTTTGATAGTCACAATTGCATGTACTGGATTATTGTACATGTTTTTGAAGAGAAGAAGACGAATAAGAAATGGTAATTAAGAGTTGATATATTCATTTGAATTCAATTTGGGAATGTTCATGTTTACATTTCAGAATTTTTGATTCTCAGAACTTTGGAATAAAGATAGATTCTATAGATATGAAGAACCAAATTCAGGTGAAGATGACCAAATCGAGGAGTCTGATTTGCCGATGTTTGACTACAATGTTATTCTCGCCGCCACAAATAATTTCAGTGGCTCTAACAAAATTGGACAAGGTGGATTTGGCAAAGTTTACATGGTAAATATTAATAAGTAGTCTGCAAAGTTTTGAATTAAAACTAGCAATGAAAATAACTGTCGAAATTAATTATAATGTTTTGTTTTGCAGGGGAAGGTACCAGATGGAAGTGTTTTTGCCTTCAAAAGACTCTCCCGGACTTCTGGACAGGGATTGGAAGAGTTTAGAAATGAGGTTATAGTTATAGCAAAGCTCCAACATCGGAATTTGGTCGGCCTTCTGGGATTTTGTGTAGAGGGTGAAGAGAGGATATTGATCTATGAGTACATGCCAAACAATAGCCTGGGTTCTTTCATATTTGGTAAACCCTTTACTTATTTTTAAATAAATAATTATCATTTCAGATGAGATTTGATACCATATAAATTAAACATGATTTGGCGAAATCTCTCAATGTTAGTTATATCAGTCAGTATTATAAGTTTTTATATCAATGACTAAAACAACAGATGATCGAAAAAGGGCGCTTCTAGATTGGAATATGCGGTTCGATATCATCAAAGGGATAGCTAGAGGTCTCATATACCTGCATCAAGACTCCAGGCTAAGGGTAATTCATAGAGATCTGAAAGCCAGTAACATTTTGTTAGATAAAGACATGAATCCTAGAATCTCTGATTTTGGTATGGCGAGGATATTTGGGGGTGACCAAAAACAAGCCAATACCAATCGAGTCGTCGGAACATAGTAAGTTTTACAATATAATCAATCATATATAAAACTTCCATGATCTATGATAATGCTAGTTCTCTCAAGCTAGGAATTTCTCTTGGATTTATGGTAAAAGATCCCCTACCCATTATATAAACTGAAAACGATTCTGCCGAGATATCATCCATAAGATATCTTATGAGATATCATTCATCCTGCCATTAATTTTTCATCCCACGGTTTACAACGATTATCAGTTTTTTGTCTTCCACAGACCACATCTCGAGGTCGGTCGGACTAGTATCATATCTCGAAGAGAACAGATGGCCAAGATCATATATCTCATAATATCTCATTTTCGATATCTCACCTAAAACTAGTCATATATAAATCTTACTACTATTTATATTGTTCTTCCAGACCTGGGGCCTCTAATAGACCATCCTGGGTCTAGAGCCCTGGGCGATTGTCTGTTCCTCTCGACCTGATTGGTCCACAACCCAATCCAGGGGTTGGGGTACCATCAATCTATTTCTACCCAATTCTGATGCATTGTATATATTTCAGTGGATACATGTCTCCAGAGTATGCGATGAAAGGACTTTTCTCGGTGAAATCCGACGTGTATAGTTTTGGAGTGTTAGTATTGGAAATAGTGAGTGGGATGAGGAATACTTCAACAATCAATCTACCAGAGGAGTTTCCCAATCTCATATCATACGTAATCTTAACCAACTATCTTTATAGCTCTGTTTCCTTTGATTAATTTTGAAAATAACTCATAATGAATAATTTTAACACTTCTTATCAGGCATGGCAGCTATGGGACATTGAAAAAATGGAAGAGATGATAGATTCTTCAGTATGTGATTCTTACTTGATGAATGAAGTATCTAGATGTATTCATGTGGGACTTCTCTGTGTTCAGGATCATGTAAGTGATAGACCTGCTATGTCTTCAGTTGCGCGTATGCTAGAAAATCAATCGTCGCTGGACATTGTGGCCAAAAGGCCGACTTTCACTGTGGGTGTTGATAATGATAATACAGAGGTAAAGAGAACTTCAGTCGTTTCATTTAATGACATAACCATCACGGACTTACATGCACGGTAGAAGTTTACAGGTTAATCAGTTAATGTTGTGATCATGATCAACATAAAATTGAACTCATTTGGTACTAAATTCAGTTATGAAAGTTTATACCATTTTTTGAATCATAATCATGTATAAGGACTAAAGGAGGGTTTGTTAATTACTATATTTGATTACAGACATTGATATTTATAATTAATATGAAATATAAAATCATAAAATTTATCATTTTAAAATTAAGTTTGTCAATAGGTTGAATTCAAATAAATATTAGAATATCTGAATTTCGTTCAAATATTTCGTGGATTTCAAATTTTGTATTCGTATTCATTAAAATTATCCGAATATTCGAAAAATCAAAATAAAATTTATTTTTATTAATATATGTTAATCCCTCTGCAATTGAAATTTACAAAAATTAAATATTTAATTTGTATTCATATTTAACTTCTTTAATATTATTCAAAAAACACATTCTTTCCAATTAATTGAATACAGTATTACCATGTTTATTTATACAAATTCTTATTGACATATTTCTATTCTAGTCCCTAGACATACATTTAATTATAAGTTTTTACAAATTTTACATTCCCCCACAAATTGATAACTCATAACTGAAAACAATGAGTTAACAATTTGAAAAGAAGAACAAAACATAATTTTTAATCACTCAACTTGAACTTTATTCTCCATCTTCCAGATTTCCCTTTGTTAAAACTTTGATTAAGTTGAGAAGAGGGGCAAAAAACCCAGGTGGGATTCTTCTTCTTGTTCCTCTTTTCTTAATTTTACTGGGAAAACCCCCTTGTCAACTTAATCAAGTCTGAACAAGGATGATTAACACACTACTTGACTGCAGCAGTGCCCTGCACTTTCTTGAGGTTTAACCAGTGCTCATTTGTTTGAAATTTTCCATGATGTATGTTCACTTTTGATCTGCAACCTGTATATCCATATACCAATCCAATCTTTATATTTCCTGCATGCCACTTTCATTCCTTATGACCTGCCGCTACCTGCACATCTACAATCACACACACAACAAACATACACAAAACTTCCCCCCCCTACACACATAACCTTCTTATATGCTAACATTTAGCTGATATTTGTACCTTTTTATTTCACTATCTCTAATTTCTAAGTCCTGACATTTGTACACACTCTTAATCATATTAGAGCAGAAACCAAATTTATATTATTCCAGACTAACAGCAAGCAAGCAACAACATAGTGAGAGAGAGAGAAACAACAAAACAAAAACTTTAACCAGGAATGTAATTAATTTGTACTAGAAAGAAAAGAAAAAAAAAAATTAACAAACAAATACTCCAAACAACAAAGAACAGAGAAAAGAAGAAGGAAAGAAGAAAAAAAATTAGACATCAAACACAAACTAGAGTATAACAAAACTATGAATGAAGTTTTATACATAGACCTTTCTGGCTTTGGATATCCTACTTGTAGGTACCTGATGAAGCACAAAATCTGCTACCAGGGGCTTGCGGTGGTGCGAGGTGATGCCGGAGGCTCTGGAGTCCACGAAGCGCGCTCTACATCAAATACTTGCAAGATGAGAATAGGCGATTCTGGTGTGGGAATCGGCGATTCTCTTAGTGGTGCTCTGGTGGAGGTGGAACTTATGTTCTCCCTTTGAGTGTCCCCTTGGGACCCTTTTTATAGGGTCTCGGAGGGCGCGATCAAAGGTGGACATCGCGCCTGTTGCCATATTAGGGTGCATTTATGGCTCGTTATGGCGTAGGCTGACGGCTAATAACGGTCGTAAATCGGCGATTCAGGTATGGACATCGCCTATTTAGGGCAAACTCGCCAAGTTTGAAGGGGCGAGATATGCAGTCTACCATACTGCCGATCTGGACCCTAATTCGGCGATTTATCCCTAAAGTCGCCGATTTGGTAGTCCAATCGCGATTTACGGGTTAACTCGGCGATTTGACGATGAACTTGTTCCGCACCGTGGGAGCCTTCCGGGGGTCCGGCATAAAGCGACGGAACCCTAATCCTTGTTGAAGGGCGTTGTTGGGAGTGACTGCTGTAATCAGGCATGTCTCATCAGTACTCCCCCCTGAAGAGAGTACAAGAAACATGCGTGTATCGCCAGTATCCCCCCCAAGCAAGGTTGTGTGTGGGATCCGCATCAAGGCCAAAGCGACAAGAGGAGATCAAATCATTGCGACCACAGCGACGCAATGATTCCGTATCCATTAAGGCCAAAACGACAAAATGGACTGATTCTGGCCGAAACGACAGAATCTAGTTCCAGGCCAACAGAACTACGTGTTTATAGTCCAACCTTGATCAAGGGCGACTTTTGCTGTGTCATCAAGGCTAAAGCGGCAAGATGAATTGACTCACTATCAGAGTCTGATTCTGGCCAAAGCGACAGAATCCATTGATTCACTATCAGAATCTGATTCACTATTAGAATCTAATTCACTATTAGAACTAATGTTTATAGTCAACTCTGATCAAGAGCGACTTTTGTGTCCGCAATGACGGTTACCCCATCAAAGCCAAAGCGACAAGATGGGTTGAGATCATTAAGGTTAAAGCGACAAAATGATCTCTAGTCTATCAAGGCCAAAGCGACAAGATAGAAGAATTATTAAGGCCAAAGCGACAAAATAATTCTTGGTCCATTAAGGCCAAAGCGACAAAATGGACCTGAATCCATTAAGGCCAAAGCGACAAAATGGACCTGAATCTATTAAGGCCAAAGCGACAAAATAGATCTGATTCTGGCCGAAGCGACAGAATCATATCTGCAAAAAAGAAAACATCCTGCAAAATAACCACATCAGTCTAAAACGCATATTATATTGACTTATTACCTTTCATGTTACTCCTCCTCTTGCTCGATAAATCTGGCCAAAGCGACAGATTTACCGTGCTCATATTCGACAACTTCCGACCGGAGCGACAGGAGTGTCGGGAGAGTTTGTGATACTTTCCCTTAAATGTGACAACTTCTGGCCAAAGCGACAGAAGTGTCGGGAGAGTTTATGATACTCCCACCTTAACGTGACGACTTCTGGCCAAAGCGACAGAAGTGTCATGGAGAGCTTGTGATACTCCCCCTTTTAGTACCTGCATAAAATGTGTCAATTTCTGGCCGAAACGACAGAAGTGTTGGAGAGAGTTCGTGATACTCCCTCCGAGATGTAATGACCTATGGCCGAAGCGACAGAAGTGTTGGAAAGAGTTTGTGATACTCCCCCCCGCATTGTGATAACTTCTGGCCAAAGCGACAGAAGCGTCGAGGAGAGTTTATGATACTCACCTCCAAAGATGGGCGTGACGACTCCCGACCAGAGCGACACAAGCATCGGAGAAAGTTTGTGGTACTCCCACCTGAAATCGTGCTGTTGTGACAGATTTTTGAGTTATGTTTTGGATGTTTCTGCTCGAAGCGATAGAAGTATTGAGGAGAGCTTGTGATACTCCCCTCGAAAATCATGTCAACACGACAGATTTTAAAATATTGGTGTTTCCGTCTGAAGTAACGGAAGTATTGGAGAAAGCTTGTGATACTCCCTCCGAGAATCATGTCGACGCGACATATTCTTTGGGAATGAATGAAATAATTTTTCGGAATATTTTGCAATCTTTCTATTTTGATTATCAATAAATTATCTTTTGTCTTTTCTTTGCTAATTTTCATATAAATCATCTTTAAATTGTAACCTAAGCTCGAAACTAGATTCACAGGCCATAACTTAGCCACTCTGGACGTAAGTTAGACTCTACTAACCCTCGCTTAGCCACTCTGGACGTAAGCTTAGTCGTATGAATCGTAGTTCAGTCGTCAGTTAAATTTGCGGATAATTTATATCTCCAAATTAACGCAGAGTTGCAAAAAATAGTACAAATAATAAACCAAAAATTAAGATGCATAATATTATTTAGAATCCTAGGGTTAGATTCGTAATTTAGGACTACAATTCTAGATTTGAACCCTGGTGTTTTAGCCAAGCTCCGGCCATAGCGACAGAGCGAATCTCGATCCTCATCAAGGCAATAGCGACAAGATTGGATAGGATCATTAAGGCCAAAACGACAAAATGATCCTTCCTCTATTAAGGCCATAGCGACAGAATAGATTTAAAATCGGGGTATCATTGATTGTAGTCGTAAATTTAGAATCTCGGGGTTAGATTCGTAAATGAGAGTCGTAATTTAGATTTTTAAGTCGCACTTTGGACTCGTAAATCGTAAACTAGACTTGTGATCGTAATTTAGACTCTTTGTCGTAAATTAGAATTTGTAACTAACACTTTGACTCGTGGGTCGAATAGATGATAGATTAGGCCGAAGCGACGGATGTCACCCAGTTGAAGCGACGGATGTCACCCAGTTGAAGCGACGGATGTCACCCAGCCGAAGCGATGGGTGATTGATCCGTCTGAAGTGATGGATGATTATTCTAAATATGATATGGCATATATATTGTATAGTACCTTCATGGATTAAAGGAGACATCTACTTAGAATAATATCGCAATTACATGGTTGAGAATAATAGAAGCGACAACCAAAAGAATAGATGAGTTCCTTTGATATTTGGTTGCCACTGACGGATGCATAGCCTATATGGTTACTCTGGCCAATCCTATCTTTCTTCTGACAGATAATAGTTCCTCACTATTAGCGTGACGCACTTGATTGTAAGTGTGAACTGTGGCTCTGGTTGTCATTACTGTCATAGGATTGAGAGCGTAAGCTATGACTTTGGTGGTTATAACTGTTACCAGACTGAGAGTGTGAGTTATGACTTTGGTGGTCATAACTGCTACTGGAGTGAGGGTGTGAGCTATAACTTTGGTGGTCATAACTGCTACTAGAGTGAGGGTGTGAGCTATGACTTTGGTGGCCATAACTGCTACTGGATTGAGAGGCTGAGCTATGACTTTGGTGGCCATAACTGCTACTGGATTGAGAGCGTTAGCTATGACTTTGGTGGTCATAACTGCTACTCGAGGACTCCTCTCTGTATTGAGGAAGACCAGTCGAGGTTTCGGACCGGGAACTTGTATCCTCGTATGTATCTTTTTTAGCATAGCGAGGTTTCTTCCGACTGGGCGGCTCGAGTTCGTCCAACTTGTCATTGTCCTCCTCTTCTATCTCAATGTACGATTGAGCTCTATGGAAGAGTTCAGGTAAGGTCTCCACTTTATGGAGCTTAAGATTTTGAGTCAATGGGGAGAAAGGTATCAACCCCCCGATATACCCCGATTTACCTCTCCATTGGCCAAATGAACCTCTGGAATCACCATATAATGCAGCAACACAGTAGATGGGAAGATCGGGTGAAGGAAGAGATGATAATTTCCTTCACTGTTTGAAGGGAAGGTCGTGAGTTCTTGGAGTCCACCAAGAATAACAGGGCAGTAAGAAAATAAAGTAGATCTGGAACTCGTAAGGAGAAAAGTAAGAAATAGAGAAGGAAAAGAATAATACCGTTAGTTGCACAATAATCCAAGTCGATCTCCTGCCAGCTGGTCCATTGTATTTATACTCATACTAAAGGCAATGGACAGTCCATTTAGTGTGAGTGTGAGCCTCTCAATGAGAGGAATGGCTGGCCTGACTCTGGCCAGACCCTTGATAGACTAGATCAGGAGATCCATCCCCAATAGTATCATAGTTAGAGTTAAAATAACTCTTAAACTCTACATTATCCGCCCCTTCTTTAGGATCAATTGTCCTCAATTGAATCAGAGAACTTGCTTGAGGGAAATACTTTCTTATGTCAGAAACATTAAAACTGTTTGAAATGTTGTAGGAGTTTGGCAAGTCCACTATGTAAGCATTGTCATTGATTTTTTTCAAGATCTTGAAAGGTCCATAGTTTCTCGCTTTTAATTTAGAGTAAGTTCATGTTGGGAACCTTTCTTTGCTAATATGTATCATTACCAATTCCCCTACTAAGAATTCCTGCTTCCTTCTTTTCTTATCTGCCACAGATTTGTACTTTTCATTCGACTCTTTTAAAGCTTTTTCCACTGCCTTGTACACCTCCTGATTTTTCTCTATTAAATTCTCCACAGTTTGTTGATTTGAGGGGACCGCTGTTATATCAATAGCTTGCTTTGGTTGATGACCATAGGCTGTCATAAAAGGATTCATTCATGTTGATCTATTTATCATGTTGTTAATGTAGAATCAAAATTGTCGATATAGAATTATATTTTAATCATGTCAATTTAAACCTTAATTACACTATTAATCAATAGGAGTTAAATAAGTCAATCGATATTAAACCTAACTCCAGTTAATTAATTAATCATTTGAGTTAAGGGTTTAAGTCAAAGTTAAAAAGTCAAATTGGGAGAATTGCATTTTCACTTTGAATATTATTATTTGGAATAATTATATGTTTACCATGAATATTATTATTATTATCTTTTGACACTTTATTCAAGATATAATATTCCAAGGGGACAAAACACTATTCATGGTTGAATTATTCAAAGATAAGATTCTTCAAGGACAACACACTATCCAAAGAGATAAGATCAACACACTATCCAAGAATTCAAGATAAGATCAAAGACAAAGTTTGGATTTTTGTGAGAAATCAAGGAGCCATCCATTGCAGATCCAAGGGTGGACATTGAGTGGCCAAGGCTATAAATAGAAGGGTAATCCCCTCATTTTCACTCACCACACTACAAGCAAACTCAAGAGCTTTCACTCCACATTTGCCCACACGTTTTTGCCTCTAAGCTTTCAAGTGCTCAAGTGTCCTAACTTTCCAAAGCTTCAAAAGCTCTCCAACTTCTTCTTCTAATCTTCTTGTTCATCTTTACAAGTAAGAAGTGTTGTTTGCTTTAATATTTCACTCCTCTAATCACCTCTTGTGTGTGTCCACTTTGGTTGAGAGGGTTGTCTCAATAGTACCAAAGTGTGAGAGAAGGTTTTCGAGCTCAACCATAAAGCTTTAGTTTGGTTTTATAGAGTTTCCGGGAAAACTCTTAGGTCGAATCTACCTTGAAAGATTTTTAGGTTTTTAAGAGTTCCTTGATACTCTAAGGTACTAACTTACCCGTAAAAGTTAGAGGTTCTTAAGAGTGCCCTTGATACTCTAAGGTGTGAGTCTACCCGTAAAAGGTTGGTTCCTAAGCGAAGTAGCTTTAAAGCTTAGAGAGGTTTTTAAGAGTTCCTTGATACTCTAAGGTACTAATTTACCCGCAAAAGTTAGAGGTTCTTAAGAGTGCCCTTGATACTCTAAGGTGTGAGTCTACCCGTAAAAGACTGGTTTCTAAGCGAAGTAGCCTTAAAGCTTAGAGAGGTTCTTAAGAGTTTCCTTGATACTCTAAGGTTTTGCCATAACCTTTAGGCGAGTGAATTCCGACAGTTGGTCGGGACTAGACTAGCCCTTGTTTGGGTGAACCAGTATAAATCTCTTGTGTTGTTCTTTGTTAACTCTAGTTTTTATCTTTCATCTAAAAATAACTAAACAACACTTAATTGAAAAGGATCCCTCTTTCAGTTATCTGGTTAAATACAGAGGTTGACTACTTTACGCAGATCTCTCATCCAGTTATCTGGTCAACTATCTGAGGTTATATTCATTGCTTTAAATCTTTATTCATATATTTGTTCAAGCATTTACTTATCATATATATATCCAATTATCTGGTCATTTACTTGTTTATCAATATATTCAGTTATCTGGTCATTTACTTGCTTATCAATATATCCAGTTATCTGGTCATTTACTTGCTTATCAATATATCCAGTTATCTGGTCATTTACTTGCTTATCAATATATCCAGTTATCTGGTCATTTACTCTATAATATAACTTGTGTTTATAATATAACTTAGTATTCATATACTATAGTTGTTTATAAAACACCATCTGAAAAGTTGACTACGTATTCATATACTGTAGTAAACTTCAAGAGCAAAAGACAAGTCCAATATATATAATATTATATTTTTTAAAATTATATAATAGTATTGTATTGCTAACAATATTATACTATTATTATTATACAACCATTTGTGTACTTAAGTGTGTGCAGGTAATTCCGCTATTAACTTGCATAAATCGAAAAGAGGCTATTATCTCCCCTTATAGCCTCGGATCTCGATCCAACAGTTAAATACGAACTCTACTTGAGGAATGCATAGGTCCCATTTTTTTAAATTCTGTCCCACCAATGTTCTGAGCAAATTCCCTACAGATCTGTTCACAAATTCTGTCTGCCCATCAGACTGAGGGTGGCATGTTGTACTGAAATCAGCTTAGTCCCATATCTTTCCCACAATGTTTTCCAAAAATGTGATAGAAACTTTGTGTCTCTATCAGACACTATAGATCTTGGAACACCATGTAATCTGACTATTTCCTTGAAAAATATCTGTGATGTGTGTACTGCGTCATTGGACTTTTTGCATGGCAAAAAGTGAGCCATTTTGGAGAACCTATCTACCACTACGAAGATTGAATCTAATCCAGCTTTGGTCTTGGGTAGTCCTAGGATAATATCCATTGATAAATCTACCCAAGGCTCTTTTGGGACTGGTAGAGGCATGTACAATCCTGTATTTTTTTTAGTTCCCTTGGATTACTGACATACTTGACAGTTCTGAATATATCTCTGTTTGTTCTCTGAGTTTGGGCCAATGAAATCTTTTTTTTAAAATCAACTACCACTTTATCTCTTCCCAAATGACCAGCTAGTCCCCCAGAGTGAAGAGTTTCTATTAGTTGTTCTCTTAGTGGGTCTTTGGGTATACATAATCTGTTCTTGTACATGAGGTAGCCTTCTTGTATGTTAAAATTCTGAAAACTCTGCCCATTCTGACAGGCTGCCCAACTACTGTTGAAATCCTCATCTTTTACATACAATTCTTTGATTCTTTCAAAATCAGTTACTTTAGCTCTCAATATTTTTTAACAGTGTGCTTTTCCTACTTAGAGCATCATCCACCCTATTATTGATTCCTGGCCTATGTTTTAACGTAAAATGAAACCTTTGTAAGTAGGATATCCACCTGGCATGCATCCTATTTGTGCTTCTTGAGCTGTTGACCTGTTTTAAGGCCATGTGGTCAGTCTGTATCACGAATTCATTCTGTAATAAGTAGGGCTCACAAACCTTACATGTTCTTACAACCACATATAACTCTTGTTCATATGTGGTCCAATTTCTTCTTCCCAAGCTTAACTTTTCACTATGAAACGCTATGGGATGACCATCTTGGCTTAAAACTGCTCCCACCCCCATGATGCTTGCATCACACTCAATCTGGAATATTTTACTGAAATCTGGAAGAGTGAGTACTGGTGCTTTTTGCAATTTAATTTTCAGTGCTAGAAATGCTTTTTCTGCCTCAACTATACAGCTAAATTTACCTTTTTTCAGGCAGTCTGTAATGGGGGCTGCAATGATACTAAAATTCTTTATAAACCTTATGTAGAAAGAAGCAAGACCAAGGAAACTTCTTATTTCTGTAAGGTTTGAAGGTGTCATCCAATCATTTAGTGCCTCAGTTTTTTTTGGATCCACTTTTAGGCCATGATGACCTACTATATAGCCAAGAAATGGTAGTTCATGGGCCATAAACTCACATTTTTCTAAATTCAATTTCAAATTGTTTATTTCCAGCAACTGCAACACTTTTCTTATATCTTTCAGATGCTCCTCCTTCTTCTTGCTAAATACGAGTATGTCATCAAAGTAGATAACAACACACTCATTGATGAGAGGTTTCAAAACTTCAGACATCGGTCTCATAAATGTAGAGGGGGCATTAGATATGCCAAAAGGCATGACTAACCATTCATACAATCCCTTACTTGTCTTGAATGTTGTTTTCCACTCATCTCCTTCTCTAATTCTGATTTGATGGTACCCACTTTTCAGGTCCATCTTAGTGAAATACTCAGCTCCTGATAAGACATCCAGAAGTTCTTCTAGTCTAGGAATAGGAAATCTGTATTTGATTGAAATTTTGTTACATTCTCCACTCCCCATTTTTTTTGGCACTAACAAAGCAAGGACAGCACAAGGACTTATTGATTTTCTGATCAGTCCATCTTGTAGCAACTTCTCCACTTGTTTTTGTAATATTTCTGTTTCAGCAGGGCTGAGTTTGTAATGTGGCAGATTAGGAAGTGCTGCTCCCGAAATTAGATCAATTCTGTGGTCAATGCTTCTGTGATCAGGTAATTTCTTTCCATTTTCTCCAATCACACTAGGAAACATTTTCAGAAGCTCCTTTATTACTGCTGGAATGCAGACTTTATCATTTTTTTGCACTTCCTTCACTAAAACAGCTAATCCTTCCCCTAGAACTCCCAATTTTTTTTTGAATTCTTTTTGTGACTCTACCAACAGATTTGGTGTGTCACTTTGTTTTGTCTCTTTTTCAGATATTGGTAGCAATGCTATCCTCATGTCATCCACCTTTATGATGTATTGGTTTGTTCTTCCAATGTGGTTTCCATAAACATCATATTACCAAGGCCTTCCTAGCAAGAGGTGTGCAACATCCATGTTCACAATATCACATTTGACCTCCCCTTTGTACCTCCTTTCTATAGATAAAGGAACTGAACAACACTTGTTTACATTAACATTGTCCCCACTTTGTATCCAAGATACACTGTAAGGCTTTGGGTGGTCCTCTACATGGAGTCTTAATTTTTTAACTGCTTTCCATGATATCAAATTATATGTACTGCCATTATCTATGATTATATCACAGACCATTCCTTTCACAGTCCCCCTTGTTCTGAATAAGTTGTTTCTTTGTAACCCAACCTCTGTATGTGGTACATGGTAATTTCTGTGAATCAATGCAGACAACCTAGAGCCTTCATCTGGTGGACATTCATCCTCAAACTGGAATTCAGAATCTTCCTCCTCTTCATCCATGAGTTCCTTTCCTTTATTGTCCAATAAATGAGTTCCTGCTCTTTTGGGGCAAGTATTGGATTTATGTCCCCACTCATTGCATCTATAGCACTTAATATTTGCTAGCCTTTGATCTGCAGGTCTATATCCCTTATTTTCTGCCCCAAATTCAGTAGATGTCCTCTGGTGTAGGCAAAATTCCTTTGTCATTAGGTTGTGTCACCCTGCTTGAAGAGGCTCCAACTGTGAAGTTGCTGAACTTTTCAGCCCTCTGATCCAGCTGATCAGCTACTCTAATAGTCTCCATTAGAGTGTATTGAGGCTGCAAAATAAATTTCTCCTGAAATTTGCTTTAAAGACCTTGAACAAATCTTGCAATTAATTGTTCTTCCGTCTCATTGAGGTTGTTCCTAGATGACAACCTGTGAAATTCTTTAGCATACTCAGAAACGCTTCTATTACCTTGGCAGCATTGGTGATACTGTGTGTATAAAATTCCTTCATAGTCACTTGGTAGAAACCTTTGTTTGAGCAGCCTCTTAAGTTTCTCCCAGCTTTGGACTGGCCTCTGCTGGAATTTTCTTCTATTTGCACAGTCTGGTCCCACCACACTGAAGCAAGTCCCTTAAACCTCAAAACTACCAACTTCACTTGTTGGTCTTCGTCGATGTCCATATAATCAAAAAAGCGTTCCATTTCAGCTATCCACTCAAGGAATTCTTCGATATGAAGAGTTCCATTAAATATAGGGATGTCCAACCTTAGTTTGTACTGTCCTTGACCTCTATTAAAAAATCTTTGTTGGCCCCCTTCAAAATCATCCTTATCGGCCAGCTCTCTTCTGTTTCTTGGGTAACCTTGTCTCCTTGGGAATGTAGTATTTTGAAGTCCACCTCCAGGGCCTAAATCATCTTCTAGCATATCTTCAAACAGGTTCAAGGCTCCCCCAAGTCGGCGTTGATAAGCCGGATTTACTGCTGGCCGGCGATGATCTTCCAGACGATCTCTTTCCGGTGATCATCGTTCCTGCCTCCGGAGAATAGCTTGATCTCGAGGTCGCCTTTGGTAAGCTAGAAATGGTTCCTTGACACCTCTCCTCAGAAAATCCTGTTCAACAGCTGCTTTCCGTTGGTTGTATTTCTCTTCTCAGGTCCGCAAAGCCATCCCTCATTGCGGTTGTTAGATCCGCAATGGCCTTTTGAGTGGCCTCCCACTCCTGTCGACTAACATGTTGATTATCTGCCATGTTTCTTGCGAGAAAAATGCTGAAAATCCTGCCCACGCGAGGCTCTGATACCACCTAATGCAGCAACACAGTAGATGGGAAGATCGGGTGAAGGAAGAGATGATAATTTCCTTCACGGATTGAAGGAAAGGTCGTGAGTTCTTGGAGTCCACCAAGAATAACAGGGCAGTAAGAAAATAAAGTAGATCTGGAACTCGTAAGGAGAAAGGTAAGAAAAGCAAGAAATAGAGAAGGAAGAGAATAATAACGTTAGTTGCACAATAATCCAAGTCGATCTCCTGCCAGCTGGTCCATTGTATTTATACTCACAATAACACTACAAGAAATAAGACCTTGTATGGCGGTCTTTAGATGACGGATTTCCGCCATCTAAAGTGATCGTCGGCGGAAATCCGTCATTTAAAGACCGCCATCTTGGACACCGCCATTAAAACCCCATAACCGCCATCTAAAGACCGCCATCTATTATCCATCCCCATTTCCCACCAAAAATCGTTTAGATGGCGGAACTGAAAAATTTTGCGCGAACTGAAAAGTTTTAGATGGCGGAAATCCGCCATCTAAAATATGGCGCGGGAATAGTTTGGCGTCAATTCATTGATGACGGTTAATTTCATTGACGGCGGATGTCCGCCGACTATCCTTGTAACATTAGATGGCGGATTTCCGCCATCTAAAGTACAGCAGTCGGTTTCCTATTATCTATTCGTGGGAGAGGGCGATTGTGCCCATATTTAGATGGCGGATTTCCGCCATCTAAACCTTAGTATAATAGTATAGATGGTGGAAATCCGCCATACAATGTTTGCTACATTTTTTTTTTTAAACAGGATTCTATATTTTGCGTTCGAATCGTTGTTTTTTGAAATAAAAATCGATATTTGAGAAAGCGATTTTGAAATTGAAATTGAAATCGATGTTTTTTATTAAAAAGAAATTAAATTACAGAATCGTTAAACATTCGAAGTTTGAATAAGAAAAAAAATCGTTTAATCAACACTCGTCTGAAAGCGAGTCTTCTGAATCAGAATCAGAAATATCTGATCCGAATGCAGACGGTATAGTGGACTTTGAAGTAGAAGCCATCTGCGTCATGTCGAGTCCAGAAGTCTTCAAAGTCTTATTCAGTTTCTTCATATATGATTTCATAGCATTGAACTTCTTCTTGTATTTGGAGACGTCTTTCTGACTCTCGTTACACTTGTTCTGAAAATGAAAACAAAAATGAGTTTGATAATCAACAAAATTATTGAAATATATTGTAAATACCTCCAATTCTTTGAATTTTTCCGACCAAACTGCATCTGGTGTTGCATCAGTAGTCGTGTTTTCGGAGAACGGCTCTTTTCCTTTCCAATTTGGAGAAGCCCATCTTTCGTTTGTTGTGCTCACCATACTGGCAGCTTCTCCAATTCCTATTATTCGATTCTTCTTATTTTTTCCGAAAGTCTTGTTGACCGTCGCTTCGATAAATTGCTGCATTATAAAAAAAAAATAAGAAATGCGAAATATATTTAAAATAATCAATGGAACTTACAAATGGAGTCATTGATTCAGATTCAGCCCACGATTTTGCCTCTTGACTTATGATAAATTCCGTGGCTTCAAGCTGAAAGAATAACAAAATCAAACAATGATAATATAAATTATAAAATATAAATAATTTTAAAAAAATACTTACAACTTTATCGCTTCCCTTATATGTCATTTGTAAAGTCTCGGACCAAGCTTCGACTTCACTCCTTCCTTGTTGCATCTATATTCACATAATTCATTAATATATAAAAAAATAGATATAAATTATAAAGAAATTACCAATTCATGACGTCTTTGCGCTAATCCTTTTGAACCAGTGTGATGTGTCATTTGATTCGCTCGGTTCGCGGTATTTATCTCGAAAATTTGCTGAAATTATAAAAAATAATAAGTTTCAAAATTTATTAATATAATAAATATATATATATATATGCATATACGTACCTTTCCTTTTTCCAATCGATGTTGTCTCAATTTATTCAGAAAACATACGGTGGAAGAGTCGCTAAAATATCTTCTTCTCTCATATCAGGATCAGAGCCATAAATTTTAACCAAAGAATTATGTTTGCTCCTCCAGAGTTTGTTCAACCTACCATTGATATAAGTTTGTGCAGCTTTGCTTCCACTTAAATCATATTTAGCCTACATATTCAAAACTTATAAGTTTTGGAAAATTAATAAATATTATAAAAAATATATATACTTACAGTTAATATTTTTAGCGCGTCCTGAAAATTTTGCTGTGGTTGATGACACCACTCAATGTCGTACGGGAAGAGAGTATGGTCTTTTGCTAAAAGAGTCATTCTTGTCGTTAATTTCTTCGCCATTTCATCCGTCGCTTGGTTTGTGTTGTCAAATATAACCTTCCATTTCGTACCTTTTTCTGGATGGTTATGGGGGTGGTCTTTTGTGCGACCACGACCCTTCTTCTGTGGAGGCACATTCGATGTGGATGGCCTCGCATCTAATTAATTTACATATTTAAGAATTATTTTTTTATAGAAATAATGATAATATTTAAAATATAAATAATAAACTGACCACTTGAACTGGACTCTTCAAAATAGCGACGGGATGTAACCATCGCCAGTGCCATGAATGGTGTGATAACACCGAGCAGAACGAAAAAAGTAAACATAATCTGAAATATTTAAATTTGAAAATAAAATTAATTATTTTAAATACATAGCCAGACACCCGTATATGGGGTCTTGGTCTGACACAACAACCAAACATTTTTCCTATTGTAATTTACATTCTTTATTATTAGACACAACAAATCTTCGAAGTTGTCGTGAGAAGAGTTGTATTCGATTTTGAATAAATTTAATAAATTAAAAATTAGTTAATTAAATAAATAAATTTAAATTTTTACCGCAATATAGCTTCCAAATCCGAATTTCACAAAAGATCAGTTTTCAGAACCTACAACGTACAAGTATAAAACAAAATAATTAATTTTTAAATTATATAAAACAATAGAATTATTTCAACAAAATTATTAATTATTTAATTAAAAACAGTAAATAAAATAATTAATTTGATTAATTTTAAAATTATTTAAAAACAGTAAATTATTTATTTATTTATTTAAAGATAATATTAATTATTTAAAAACACTAATTTGTTTTATTAATTCAATAATAACAGTAATTATTATTTTAATTAAATACACTTTTATTTAATTAAAAAACATAAAAACAGTAAATTATTTATTGAAAAAAATTATATTCATTCATATTTAATTATTAACATATACAATACATTAATGTAAATTGTTAATTAATTACTACTTTTTTAAAAAATAACATTCAATTAAATAATTATTAATTATTAAACAATATTATTTTACAATTTAATAAATAATAAAACATATTATTTTTTAACATAAACATTTAATTTTTCATTAATAACATATTAATTTTATTGCAATTAATTACTTGAATTCATGAAAATTAATTAATTACATTCAAAAACACATCAATTATTTTATATAAATTTTAAATTATTTAAAAACATAAATTAATTAATTATTTTCATTATTTTTTAAATAATTTAAAAACAGAAAATAATTAAAACAAATTATTTTTTAATTTCAAACATGAAAAACATTAATTATTTAAATATTTCAAAACATTATCTAATTTAATTATTTAAAAACAGTACTTTAATTATTTTAATAACTAATTATTTTAATTTCAAAATATTAAGAAACAGTAATTAAATAATTATTTATTCTCGGTTTTAAAAAACCTATAACAAATTAAAACTATGGAATGTAGAAAATATTAATATGATGGAATGCGATTTTAGGTTTATGTAGAAAATATTAAACTTTGGAATGTAGAAACTATAGATGAAATATTAATATTCATATTACTTTGGAATGTAGAAAATCAAATATAAAACAAATGTAGATGAATATAGATGAAAATGAAAACCACTTTGGAATTAAAATAATTTTAATTACTGTACTTAACATTAATTACTTGACTTAACATGCATGACATCCCAAAAATAACATCCATATATATGAAATAGATACAAACATCCATAGACATGAAATATAAATATTGTTAGTGTGTGGGTTCGTCGGAACAAGCACACCGTCCAACCTCGTACAAGTGTCTCTCTCTAAGAATTATCAACCCCCTCCCCAGGTGGACCAGGGGAGGTATTTATAGCCTTCACTCGCTGTCCTTAGGCCTCGTGGGCTCGTACGTCGGGCCCGTCCATCCGTCTGGGCCGCCGACCGGGCCGGTTCGGTCCATAGGCCGCGGTCCGCGGTCCATGGTACCAACAGTACTCCCCCCTTCCTCGGCGGGCCGGGGCCCGGGGCCGTCCGCCCCCCTCTCGCCCCCACCCACCTTCATTAGTGCTCCTCGATCCTCGGGCCCATCCTCCTTCCCTTTCCTATAAATAGGCTGCTTGAGTCTCCTATCTTTTACATCACCTCTCCTTTCCGCTATGAGTGTTCGAGATATCCTCGAGGAGTATGGTCGCGAAGTGCAGCTTCAGCATGCCACCTGGGCCCTGTGTTTGCTGTCGCCTGCTGGTGTTCCCAATAGTGTGGCCGTGGCCGAGACTCAGCGCCTCAACGCCGTGTTGATCGACGTCCACCGTCGCCTCTCCCAGATTCGTCGCTCCGACATTCTCGCGGAACTTCCTGCCGTCACCTACCCTGATACCTCGGGCTCTGCTGGCACCTCGCGTGCTTTCCGCGCGCATGGTACGATCGCCGCTCCTGCTGCTGCCAAGGCGTCGTCGGCCGCGCGGCCCTCGTCGCTCCCGTGGGTCTTCGTCCCTCCCGGCTAACGACCTGCGTCACTTCCTGTCGGGGTCCTCGAAACTGGCCCGTTAGGCCCGTCCCGGGGATATCCGCGATCGCGACCACGTTCATCCGGGCTGTGGGTCCGCCTTCAAGGGACGACGTCTGGGGCGCGCCTCGTTCTTCTTCTCTCCTATTTCTTTTTTGTATCCAGACTAGCTGTTGTTATGTGTTGTGTATTTTTTCCCGCCGTACCACCGGCCGTTGTAACACTTGCTTTAATTTAATGAAAATGCCTTCGTTTTTTTCTTCTTCGTTTTGACTGTCTTCGCACGTCCGTGCAGATTCGCGATACTCGGCGTCTTCTGTCGACGTTGCCCGCATCCTTCTCGAGCTCTGCCCTAGTCCGTCGCGACGGGTCCCCCTTTCGCCGACTCGGACGTCGGCTCGTTACGTCGTCTCGTTGGTGGGGTCCGCCTGTGGGCCCGTCTGGACACCCCCACCACGTTCCGCCTGCTTCGTTCGGCCGTTGGACACCGCCGGGCTTACGTCGGGCGTTTCTCCCCCGCCCCGTCGCCCGCGTCGGTCCTTGGCTTTCGCCCTGCCCCCCGATGGACCGGCTCCTGGGCTCCCTCGGAGGCCCCTCGGCTCATCCGATCCTGACCAATCCAGGTACGCGACGCTTCGACTTCCGCGCCCCCCTGAACCCTTATATAAACCCCCCTTTTTCACTCGCGACTGACTCTTCTTCCTCTCTTTTTTTTCTCCGACCTTCTCCCTTCCCAGGTTGCTAATGGCCTCCGCTTCTTCCTCCGATTGCGTCCAGGCCGCGGCCGGCGCCCGCACTCTGGTTACGTCGCTTTTCGTCTCCCCTATCAGCAAGGACCCCTTGTCCACCGTTGGGGTCGACACGATCCGGGAGGCGTTGGCGAAGATGGGCCAGCCGGATCTGCTCTTTACCGAGGCCGGTGACCGCCTTGCCTCCGATCCGCCGCCGGGCATGGTCGCCCTTTACACGCCTTTCGCCGATGCCGGTCTCGTTCTCCCGCTTCCCCCTCTGGTGGCCGAGGCGATGCACTTTTGCGGTATCGCCATCTCTCAGTTCCCTCCGGCCGCCATCGACCGCTTGATGACTTTCGACCTTCTCTTGCGTCGGGCTGGCTGCCACATCTGCCTGCAAGTCTTCCTGATATGGTTCACGATGACTGCTATGACCACCGACCCCCGCCGTCTGCTAGTCGCTCAGAGATCGGGCGGCGCTCTCTTCGATCAGCTGGTCGACCGGTCTCACCACTGGCGGGACCGCTTCTTCTTCGTCCCCGTCAGCGCCCTTGGGTCGTCGGAGTCGGACGCTGATGTTCCCACACGTTGGAACCTGTTAACATCGTTAAAGACTCGGACCGCCGCTCTCGCTCGAGATGACTTGGACCCCATGGCCGCTCTTACCCAGGAAGTTCTTGTTGAGATTTATCGCCACGGGCCCGTCAATGCTCGGACGCTGGCCTCATCCTGGGCCTACGACGATCACATGGCGTTGCCCGTGAGGGCGCCCTATTTTCGGGACGGCTCGCCCCGGCGTTCGAAAAAGAGGCCGGTCGACAAAGTGCAGTTCGAGGCTCCCGATACTTCCCCTCTCGCCGACGCTCCCGAGGCCGGGCCCGACGCCCTTGCCGGTTCGGACACCCGCCTTCGAGACAACCGGTCCGACCGACGACAAAGGAAGAAAGCTCGGGCCGAGAAACGTAAGTCGGTCGCCGCTGCCATGGGGTCGGTCCCTATTGAGGACTTGGACTCTCCCAAAACCAACCACTTTAGTCCTCCGCCCGGTGGGGTCCTTGACCAACTCCTTCGGTCCGGGGGGTCGGATCCCGAGCTCTTGGATACTGAGCCCTTTAAGTCTCTCATGCGGGATTTCCAGAAGACGTTCGACTGCTGCACCGCCCCCGTCGATCCCGCGTCCTCCTTGCCACGCCTAGGCGGGATCTTCAAACAGAGACTTGCGGACGTTCGTGCCTGCCTGACGCCCGAGGATGAATTCGTTCGACTGCGCGCCCGTCCTGCCTCGACCGTCGACCTTGACCTGCACCATCTGATGCTGCAACTTTCGGTCCTTACCCAAGTTCGGCTGGAACAGGGCGCTGAGCTGGACGGGGAGCTTCACCGAGTGCGGGCCGACCTTGTTGCAGCAAGGACCGAGCTGGGCGCGGTCAAGCGTGAACGGGATCTTCTGACCGCCGACGTGTGCCGGGCTGCTGAGGAAGAGAAGGCTCGGGCTTCTGCCGCGGAGAAGGCCGCGAAGGACGTTCAGGATGCTTTTGTCAAGGCCTTTGTTCCTGCCTTCGAGGACCGCTTGGCTGAAATGAAGAAGGACCATGCCGCCCTGATGGCGGACTCCAAGCGCAGCGGTTTCTGGAAAGGTTACGTGCACGGACGCCAGATGAGTTCGCTTGTTTACCCGCCCCTGACGCGCGCCGTTGTGCCCCGGAGCCGTAACGAGTGGGCCGACAGGAAAGAGACGGGCGTTCCCCCTTATCAGCCTCCCGTGGACGTGAGCGACAACGAGGAGCAAGATCTTGAGGCTGACTTCCCCGACTACGTGGACCCTCTCCTTGAGTAGTCGGCCCGTAGCGAATGTTTTTTTCTTTTTCGTACGGGAAGAACAATTATCCCTGCATTGTAATAATACTTAACCTTTTTCCTGCTTTTTTACTTGCTTGTTTTCTCTCACTTTTGCGTCCGCTTGCCTTGGCTCGGCCGTCGATCGTTTTCCTCTTCCTTTCGCTTTCGTTTCCCTACTTAACTTTCGCTTTCGCTCTTCCTCTTCCTTCAATCGTTTTTCTTGTCTTAGAGAAGCGGCCTGGGCCCTTCGGACGTTCCCGTGTGGCCTTTCGGCCCCGGGGACCTTCCGTTGGCCTTTTCGGCGGGCTTCTCCGGTTTTCGTTTGCTCGGGGAAACGGCCTGGGCCGTACGGATTGTCTCATATGGTCGTCCGACCTCGAGACCTTTCCGCCGGCCTTTTCGGCGGGCTTCCCCGTTCTTTGCTTGCCTCGCAACACATCGCTTTCGCATTATTGTTGCGTTCTCTTTGTTCGAAGAAGCGGCCTGGGCCGTACGGATTATCTCATGTGGTCGTCCGACCTCAAGACCTCTCCGCCGGCCTTTTCGGCGGGCTTCCCCGTTTTCTTTTCATTAATGTTCTTTTAACGGGTGCACTCCGGGTGCTTTTTATTGGGCATCACGTGTCGTGGTCGGGGGGCGCCCGACGTTACACGAGATGGGGGAAACAAAATACAATAGGAAAAGCTGTCTCGCGCACGCTCCGCTTTACCGTCTGTACTTCTCCAAGTTGTCGGCATGCCACGTTCTTTCAATCTCTTGCCCGTCCTCATACCCCAGGCGGAAGATGCCTGGCTGAATCTCGTCCGTGATGACATATGAGCCCTCCCATCTTGCTGACAATTTCCCCTTTGTCTGGTCGACTCCCGTTACCTGGGCGTTTCTCAACACCAGGTCCCCTGGTGCCAAATTTTTGTCGGCCACTCTTTCATTGTGGTACCTTGCTACCCTTCGTTTATAAGTGAGGTCCCTGATGGACGTCTTCTCTCTCCGGCTCTCTAGATGCTCCCTTTCTAGGAACATCGCCTGGTCGTTCATACCCGGCTGGAACTGCTCGATGCGCGCGGTTGGCCACACCAGTTTGGCCGGTGCCACTGCCTCCATCCTGAATGCGAGGGCGAAGGGGGTCTGACCCGTGGGTGTCCTGATGGTCGTGCGATACGCCCACATAGTCTCCGGGACTAGGTCTGCCCAGTTTCCCGGGTGTTCGCCCACCTTCCTTTTCAGGATCGACGTTATCGTCCGGTTCGTCACTTCTACCTGTCCGTTTGCCTGCGGGTGGTAGACCGGTGCGAAGCTTAAATTGATCCCGCTATCCTCGCAGAATTCTCTTAACTTCTTTCCCGTGAATTGCGTTCCGTTGTCCGTTATTATCTGGATCGGGACCCCAAATCGGCAGATGATGTTCCTGAAGACGAAATTCAGCACATTCTGTTCGCTGATCGTATTCGTAGCCTCCGCTTCGGCCCACTTTGTGAAGTAGTCGACCGCTACGAACAGGAACTTCCTTCCTCTTGATGCGGGTGGGAACGGCCCTACTATGTCGATCCCCCACCTTGCGAATGGCACCGGTGTCGTTACGGCCTTCATCATGGTGGACGGCCGTCTTTGGACGTTCGAATGCCTCTGGCATACATCGCATCGATCGACAATCTCCTCTGAGTCCTTTATCGACTCGGGCCAGTAGTAACCTTGCCTGGCTACTTGCTTTTCCAACGCTCTGCCGCCTTGGTGCGCTCCGTTCGCCCCTTCGTGTAGGCTTCGTGCGATGGCCTTACCATCCTCACGTGGGACGCATAGCCGCAGGGGGGCCTCTTCCGCAGCCGGCCGTCGGTACAGCTTGTCCTGGGCCACTACAAACCAGGCCGCTCTATTCCTTAGCTTCCTGGCCTCCATTGGGTCCGTTGGCGCTTCGCCTTCCATGATGAACCTCGTGATTGGCGTTCTCCAATCCCCTGACGTTATCACCCCGCAAGCTCTGGCCGTCCCGTGGTTGCTGGTCGTCGTTGGTCGCTCTTGGTTCTCGATCCGGATCCACCTTCCCTCCGTCTTTCCTGGGGATGCTCCCAGTTTGGCCAGCGTGTCGGCCTCCCCATTGTATTCTCTCCCTATTTGGGAGATCCTCCATTCTTCGAGCTTGCTCAAAGCCGCTCTCGTCTCGGCCACATATATAGCTCGCCGTTGAGTCTTCCTTGGACACGAAGTCTCCCCTGACTTGGTTGGCTACTAGCCGGGAGTCCGTGTGGAAGTGCACCTTGGACGCGCCTAGCGCGCGAGTTAGTCTGATCCCCGAGAGGAGGGCTTCGTACTCTGCTGCGTTGTTGGTCGCTCGGAATTCGAAATGGATCGAATACTCGATCTTCTCTCCTGTCGGGGATTTGACCACGACCCCTGCGCCGCATCCGTTATTGCTGGGCGACCCGTCTACATGGGCCGTCCATCACTGTTCGTCTACCTTCTCGCCTTCCCTTGGGGCCAATTCGGCCATGAAGTCCGCCACCGCCTGTCCTTTAATTGCCCTTGCCGGCACGATAACCAGGTGGAATTCGCTAAGTTCCATGGCCCATTTGGTCAATCTTCCCGAGACGTCCGGCTTCTGCAACAGTTGCAGTAGTGGGTAAGCTGTTGGGATCGTGACCGTGTGGGCGTGAAAGTACGGTTTTAGCCTTCGGACTGCCGAGACCACTGCCAGGGCTAGTTTCTCGATTTCCGGGTATCTCTCCTCCACTCCTATTAATGACCGGGAATGGTAGTATGCTGGCCTTTGTGTGCCTCCCGCACACCGTCCAACCTCGTACAAGTGTCTCTCTCTAAGAATTATCAACCCCCTCCCCAGGTGGACCAGGGGAGGTATTTATAGCCTTCACTCGCTGTCCTTGGGCCTCGTGAGCTCGTACGTCGGGCCCGTACGTCCGTCTGGGCCGCCGACCGGGCCGGTTCGGTCCATGGGCCGCGGTCCATGGTACCAACAAATATGAAATACATTAGAACATGAATATAAACATCAAAATAGATTACAGTAAACTAAAAACAATCAATCAAACAATCAATAACCACAAACAATCAATAACTCCAAATAATCAAAATTACAGCAACCCAACCCAAAATTACAGCAATCACATGATCATTTATATAGAAACCCAACATTAAAGCAAGCCATCATTACAATAAGCCATCACTAAATCGCAAACACTCACCAAATAGATAACCACATTCATAATCAAACATAGATAAACCATAACACAAAATACATAAAATCAAAATAATAAAAATCATAACAAATGAATATACCTTCACAGTCGGAGATGCAGGTACCGGCGGGAGCTGTCGACAACGGCGAGCGGCTTAGGACGACCGGCGAGCCTACAACCGGCGGGAGACGGAAGATCGACGGAGAAATCGGACGGCGAGGAGAACAGATTCGTCGGCGGCAGAAGATTTTCGCGGAAGATCAAGGAAGGCGTCTGTCTGGAATTTGGGGGTTTTAATAAAACCCAAAACTTACATGGCGGATTTCCGCCATGTAAGTACACTTAAGTGCCGCCATGTAAGGTGGAAAAGTCCGCCCAATCGAAATTTGGGGGGCTTTTTCCGCCCGAGTCCCCGAATACTTAACATGGCGGACGTCCGTCATGTTAAGTCAATTTATTCGGGTAATCGGGCTGAAGATTGGGGGTGATTCGAAATTTTGGGCGGGATAGTTTAGATGGCGGATTTCCGCCATCGAAAACAATTTTGAACCGCCGTCGAGCCAAAACCTTTCCTCGACGGACTCAAAGAATAGATGGCGGAAACTGAAGTATTGATGGCGGAAATCCGCCATCTAAAGGCCGCCATACAAGGTCCTTTTTTTTGTAGTGACAGCTCCATCGTTTTACCTCTTTGATTACTGTTAGTACTATGAACCGCGGCCCATGGACCGAACTGGCCCTATCGGCGGCCCGGGCGAACGGACGGGTCCGACGTACGAGCCCACGAGGCCCAAGGACAGCAATGGAAGGCTATAAATACCTCCCCTGGTCCAACAGAGAGGGGGTTGATAATTCTGAGAGTTACACTTGTACGAGGTTGAACGGCGAGCCTACTCCGGCGAGCCCACACACCAACAATTACGGCAGTGAGATTAGCAGTGACCTTGGAGTTGACAATATAATTCTCAGCAGTAGGTAGGTTATTAGAAAACGAGAAGTTTTAATATTTCAACAATTGAAAGAAATGCGATTAAGAAACTTTAGAACAATTTTTTTCAATAACAAGAAAGTGCCATTGTACTTTAAAAAAAAGTTACCTTAAATGAACACATGTTTCATAAAATGTCGTTAAAATACTAGGGATAGTAGTCGTTAGCATAATTTTTCGAGTTGTGGTCAGGTTGTCGACATTTCTTACAATTCCATGTCCTTGGGATTACTAATTTTCTATGTGTCCTGAATCGCGGATCTGCCTTACTTGGTCTCCCCGTGTTCTTCCACTTTCTTTTGTTTTAGTTTGTTTCGGGTTTTGAATTGTTGATTCTTCTGTGATTTTCTCCTCAAATCTTGTTATGGACCGTACTGTAGGTCCTACCTTTTCGATGCAATGTTTATCGGCGAAATCTGCTAATAGGTACTTTTGTAGATCTTGGACAAGATTTTCTTCAAGATCATTTCTGACAAATCGCAGAAGACCTTGGTGAGTGTCGTAGGGTTCAGTTTAGGGTATAGTATATCATTTAATAACTCGGTGTTGATGATAGATTTCCTTTCAGACAATTTCCAACGGTCGCAAATGATTTCGTTCGGAATCTTTGTTAAACCTTTGGAATGTTAGGAAACATACGATGTGACGGCATAAAATGGCTTTGCTAAAGAAGAGATTGCAAGTACATGTGGGAATCTCACTTGTTGTTCCTAAATTTATTTTTGTAGACTCTACCTGTGTGAACATACCTATTACACTATATTCCCACAATATCTGCGTTCAAACGTAATTTATATCATTACCCTAACCTTAAATAAATTATGTATAGAAGAAGGCAACAGACTTACGATATGTTACCTGTGGGTTTGGTTTAATGTAATAGCACATAATTTTTTGCACTTGTTGTTGGTATAGTAAGAAGGCCTCTGTAATGTATCGATATAGCAGACTATATTCTATCGGAAGTGGTGTAATGAGAAGTGGAGGTGCGTCGCGATCTCTGTAGTCCAATTCGGTTTGTCTATTTCTCTGTGCTTCCAAAACTAACTCCAATGAACAGATGAATTCAAAAAGTGTTGAAGATCTTTTAACAATATTCATCTTGACTAGAGCATTCATTCCCTCATTGCGTTGGGTGCTCTGGATTCCACCGAAGAAGTGTTCTGTCATGTAAATCGGACACCATCGTGTTCGAATAGCGTACATATCTTCCAACCACTTGTGATTTTGGAGATTGTTATCTACTGTCTATTTATCCTAATTTCGCTCAAATTCATCTATAGATTCAGATCTATTTAGTATACTGTTGAACTTTTCCATCTCGATCTTGTTTCTGTAGACATGTCCCACTTTGTCACACATTTTGTGTGTAATGTGCCATTTGCAAAGACAATGAATTGCGTTTGGAAATCCGCAAGACAATGCTAACCTCATAGCTGTGTCTTGATTTGTTATAATGGTCTTGGGATACCCACCTATGCATTTCTTGTACTCTGAGAACAACCAGATGAATGAATCTGCAGACTCGTTTGCCAGAAATCCTGTTGCGAACAGGACAGTACTGAGATGGTTATTGACAAGGTTTTTTATGCGTTCATGCGATGACATATTAAGCATATAAGTATATGCGTGCATATACGCTCATATACGCAAATATGCGACATGTTATATTTACATGTATTTTTTAAAATTACCCATAATATTTCCATAATATATGAATAATATAATATAGCAAAAAGTTTCCAATGATCCAATAAAGTTTAAAAGTCTAAATAATAAATAAAAATTACATAACAAAGTCTAAAACTAAAACTATAATTAGCAATAGTCTAAGCTCTAAGGAACTTACTCAACATCCTCTTCAACTTCAGTTCCTCTCCTATTCCTTGTTGATGGTCCAATAGGTTCATTGACACCCATAGCTACTTCAATAGACGCCCAAGTTAAACCTTCTTCACCATAAACAAATTCATTTGAAGGACCGTCTTCACCGGTCATCCATTCACTACTCCAATTCAAATCTTCAATGACAATGGGGTCGAAGTCGTTTGTAAGGCATTTCTCTTCATAACGATCCTTCAATCGTCGGTTGTAGTTGACAAACACCAATTTACTACATCGGTCGGCCTCTAGTCGATTCCTCCTCTTTGTGTGAATCTGTTTAATGGAAGATAACTTGTTTCAATTTCATTCAATACATAGAGACACCTTACCATTTAATACTTACAAAATCAAAGGTACTCCAATTTCTTTCACAGCTAGAAGCAGTGACACAAAGTCTCAAAATACGCCTAGTCGCAATCATCAATGCTGGGATAGATATTCCATATGAACCCCACCAAAACACTGTGCAATTGCAATTTCCAAAAACCAAATTAGACTCAATAGTATTAAATAATTCAGATTTACAAATCAGAATTATGAAACCATTACTTGAATCTGTTGTGGCAATGGCTTGAGTAGCCAACCTAGATACAAAATGACCCTTTTCTTCTTTGTAGAGAGTTAGTTGATCCATTATCGTTCTTCGTTCATCATCATCAATCATTCGAAAAACACATTTTTGAAACTTTCTCTCATAAGATAAAGTCTTCTCAAACCCAACTCTTGTCCTATTAGTTAGAAGGAAATATATTAGAATAATTAGATAATAGGTTTTCAAAATTAATTATGAAATAACAAGAAGAAAAGACTTACTTTTTCAACTCATAGTAAAAGTTGGGATTTAGAAATGCTCCAGCTTCAAACAAATCATGGTTGAAGTGTTTATCTAATCTTTTCTTCATAATAGCCTTTAGACTTCTCAACATTCCAGGTTTGTTTTCAAAATGAGTTTCAATTGTTTTGTTCGCCTTCTCAAAACATTGAGTCACGTGCCACATGCATGGCTTATCATCTGTATCCACCAATCTCAAAAGAGCAAATAAAGGCTGAGATGCTTTCAAACAATCTTCCACACCTGTCCAGAAAGCTTTAGCAAAGACATTCCTATGCACTTCCTCTCCATGTGCAATATCTAACCACTTCTGCCAATCCAACTTGCCTAAGTGGTATCTGTGGTCTTTTAGGCTCTGCAAAGTCAGGAATGAAGTGGCAAATCTTGTGACACCACATCTAATCAATTCTTTGTTATTACTTACTCTCAAAAACTCAGCATGAAGAACTGAATGCGTGTAGACAAATATAGTAATCTGACGGCCTGAAAAAATCACCTTTTTGAATGAAGGAATCTTGCCAATATCCTCCAATATTAGGTCAAGGCAATGCGCCACACATGGAGTCCAATAAAGATGATTATACTTCTCCATCAGAATTTTTTCTGCCCTCACGTAGTTGGCAGCATTATCTGTACAAATTTGGACGACGTTCTTAAGCCCAACCTTCTGCATCGCATCATCAAGGGTACGGGCTATAAATTCAGCATTCTTTTCATGAGAGGATGCATCAATGGAGTACAAATAAAAAGATCCAGCAGAGGAGTTGATCAAAAAGTTGATTATGCATCTTCCCTTCTGATCCGTCCAACCGTCAAACATGAGTGTGCATCTGTTGGAGGACTATTAATTCTCTTCATGCTTACTTCTCATGTCATCGAAAGAAAACACTTCTTCATTCAAAAGTGGACCTCGAAGCCTATGCACAGTCGGAGGAACATAACTCCATCCATATCGACCAACAGCTTCAAACATAACCTAAATTCAGAAAATTGAAATTAATTTCTGAATTTTCATATTAATTTTCAGAAATTGTATTGATAAATACCTGAACATCAATATTGTTTCGGACATTGAATGGAATACCAGCTGAATAAAAAGCTTTAGCCACATGTTTGTCTACCATAAGTCTCTCTTCCGACACCGCTGACCTCTTTACTTTTTTGGGATCAATAGGATTTTCTTTGACGAAAATGACATCAGGTTGGTCATCGATATATATTGATTTCCCCTTTATTGTTTTCATCTTTTTTTCTTTGACATGTTTACGGACCTCATTGCGAAGTATTAGGTGTCCTGGCGGCCCGGCCGTCGGTATATCATCGTTAGAAGTAATGTCGCCAGAAATGTATTATTCTGGTGGCCTGGCCGTCGGTAATAATTTTTTGATTTCAATTATTGATGCAAATTGTCAGTGGCTAGGCCGCTGTATAAATTTCCCGCGAACAATTTTCTAGCGGCCAGGCCGCCTGGGTAATCTACCCGGCAAAATAAAAAAATTCCCCGGGAAAAGATTATTGGCCCCCAGAATTTTTATTTATTTAATTAATTAAATAATTAATTAATCATGAATTATATATTATTTATTAGAAAATATATTAAATGAAAATAAAAAATAAATTGAAAATGGAAATGGAAATGGAAATGAAATTATAATTATAATTGAGATTGAAATAATCAATAATTAAAATAATTTATTACAAAACAAAATAAGAAGTTTTTTTAAGAAATCGCTAATTATCATAATCTCTATTTTGTCAATTGTCGTTTTTTTTTTCTTTTTTGAAAAAGTCTTTTTGAATACGAGCTTTGATATCTCGTTTCTGACTATCGCAAAGCATAATATGACTATCACAAATCCTACAAAACATATCAACATACATAACACATAACATATCACAAACCTATATATCGATTAACACATACAACACATAATATGTAACGACCTTTCTTATTTATTAATATCACAAGAAGCAAATAATATAAGTAAATAATTCACTAAAATAAAACCTTAAGTAAACCTTAAAACAGTGATTTAAAACAAACAAAAATTGAACAAAACACTAAAATGAAAATAAATTAAAAAAAAAATGAATTAAAAAAATAGTTAATTATAAAATTTAAAAACAAACAAAAATTTCAAAACAGTAGATAAAACAAAAACAAACAAAAATTTCAAAACAGTAGATAAAACAAAAACAAAAAAAATTAAAAATTAAAACCTTAAATAATAAAATCAAAACCCTAATACTTAATCCCAAATTAAAAAATAAAACCCTAAAACTTAAACATCATATACATAAACCCCCAAAATAACATCATCAAATCCCCAAATGAAACCCACAAATACATAAAACATCATAACATAAACACCCAAAATACAAGATATAACACACATATAACACTTAAATTTAAAAATTATACAAACCTTCAAAACACCGACCGGGAGATGTCCGACGGAAAAACAGTTCGACGGATGACCGGTGGCGAAGAAATCCAACTTATAACAAAATAATTTAAATAACATAATTAAAACCCCAATTAAATTAGATTAATTAAAAAATCTGTAATTAAATAAATTCAAACAGTAAAACAAAAAAAATAAACTAAAAAAAAAATAAAATAAACTAAAACAGTAAACTAAAACTAAATAAATAAATAAAACTAAAACTACAAAATAACATACATAAATCAACCTATTGTATCAACATACATAAATATACATAACACACATAAATCAACATACATAAATATAGTAAATCAGTCCTAATTTAACATCACTTCATGCATTTCATTTAATTTAACCATAAACATATATAAATCCGATAAACTTCATTTCATTTTTTTCATTTCATTTAACCATTTCATTTCACCAACATACATAAATCAACCATAAACTTAACCCTAATTAAATCAACCCTAATTAACAGTAAATCAACCATAAACTTAACCCTTATAATTAAAACAGTAAATCAACCCTAATTAAATCAACCAAACAATAAATAATTTCAAAATCTAATATCTAACCCTAAAATAAAACCCCCAAATACATAAACCCCCCCCCCCAATTAAAACCCCCAAATACTAAATACATAAACCCCCAAATAAAACCCTCAAATACTAAATACATAAACCCCCAAATAGATAAACCCCTAATTAAATCAAACACCCATAAAATCAAATGAAAAACAAAAGAAGAAGATAAAGATAAAATGAAGAAGAAGAAAAGAAAAGAAAAAGAAGAGATGAAAAATAAGAGGACCAGAAGAAGATAGAGAAGATGGAGAAGAAGAAGAGGAAGATGAAGAAGAAGAGAAGGAGGAGTAAAATACCTTGGAAAGATGACCGGAGGTGCTCAAATTGCCGGAGGGAAGTTAGGGAGGAATGGGGAGAAGTTGGGAGAAATGAAAGAAATCTGGAAATTTTTATATATATAAAAAAAATCTTGGCGGCCTGACCGCTAGAAAATAATTAAATTATGGTTGACTGGGGTTGACTATACGGGGGACCACGGCGGCGCAAGTGGAAAATTTCTAGGGTTTCCTGAAATTCTTAGCGGCCAGGCCGCCAGCTCATGAAAATAACAGGCAAGAAAATTAGCTGGCGGCCTCATTTCTTCCCGATCGTTGAGTGAATAAGGGATCCTGGCGGCCAGGCCACTAGTAACTTAAAAAAAACTGGCAGCTTATTTCTCTCATTTACGAGGGAAAATTATGCCGGCGAATTAGTGTAGCCTGCCGGCGGCCTGGCCGCTGGTCCTATCAGCGGTCAGGCCGTCAGAAATACGCTGTTTTTTTGTAGTGATTAGAGTCACTCTTTTTCAAAAAAATGACATATTTCCATGCTGGATCGTTTGACTTCGGTCGTAGTTTTGTGTCATTATTCTCCTCCTCGGTGGTTTTAAAATGCCACTTGATTAAAGGTTCATCTTCTCCAACAACTTGATGGGATAAGTCATTGGCGTCGACATCATCATGTGGCTCTTCATCATCTTGTGACTCTTCATTGACATCGTCGTAATACATCTCATCATTCTCTTGGTATAAGTCATCGTCATCCCTAATTGTGATTGGATAAAATCTGAATGGAAAAACAACAAAAATTAAAAAACAGTAAGGGAAATAAGGAAAAGGAATTAAGGATTAATATTTTATTCTACCATCATTCTAAGATATTTTATTCCAACGGTAAGGAAAGGATTAGAGATTAATATTTTCAATAAGGGAATATTTTATTCCAACATGTGTCATTCTTCTCACATGTGAGTTGTGACTATGTGAGTATTTTAAAAATATTCACAGTAGAGCATAAAACATGTGGTTGCTTCTTACACACCGCATGTAAAAATATTAAATATCCACATGTCACAGCATCCACATGTCACATGTGGTTGCTTCTTATACATAGTGGTTGTGTCATTATCCACCGAGGAAAAAAATTCACATGTCACATAGTGGTTGCGTTTTAAATATTTACAATAAACGCAAAATGCGACACGCGTTCTAAATAAACGCAAACGCAACACGAGTAGAGGAGGAGGAGAGTGAACGGTAAGAATTCAAATAATTTTTCTTATCGTTTTTTTTCCAGCAACGTCAGGAGAGGAATGCTCGGCTGCTCGCGTTCGCGTCAGGTATGTGCTCGCGTCAGGACCTTGCGTCTGCCTCTCTACTCACGTTTTTTTAAGGTCTGGACTGTTTTATGCGGGGGGTTTTAGGTTTTTTTTAAATTCGGGTAAAACCCAATGACCCTACCTGGGGACCCGACCCAGACCCGCCAAACGCATAGAACATCTATGCGGGGGTTTGGAAAATCGCATGGTCGTTTATGCGACGCATAAATGACACATAGAAAACCATGGTTATTGACGTCGCAGAAAATACCAATTATGAGTTTGTACTTGTTAGTATTGTACGTAGTATCGAATGTTACGACCTCTCCATAGGTCTTACATTGATTAATTGACTTTGAGTCTGCCCAGAACAGTTGTTTTAAAGCACCTGGTAATCAATTGGTCATTGTAAATATGTTAGTGAAGAACGGGAGAGGTGTATTGTAAATGTGAAAGTTGAATGTTGTACTTTCGTCGTCCAAGGCGTATGAATAATAGTAGTAATCATCTTCTTTCTTTAGAAATTCAAGTTTCCTCATGAGAATGTCGACATCGTGGCTATGTATGTTTTGCTTGGCAGTCTTCGGTAAGTTGAAGAAATCAGTTTTAGTGAAGGAACAGTTAGGAAGCCCACCTAATCGGTTTGCAACGTACGAGTACTGCTGACTCGGTAGAATGTTTGTTGCATCTAGAGCATGTATTAAATTTCTTGCGTAAGGTGTTATTTTTCTATTGACCTTTAAGAATCGTTTCTTCGACGATGTCGCCATGTCATGATTATGGTTGTTACTATATATGCAGATTACCCATTTTTCATCCTCTTTCTTCAGACATAGTATAGCCCTACAACCTGTTCTGGGATTTCTTATGTGTCGTGGTTTGGTGCTTTTCTCAAGTGGTTTGAGGACATTAGGTACTTTAGCCGTTGACACACCCTTCTTGCAGTAGACTGTTGACACACCCTACTTTAGCCGTTTCGTCATTCGAATCATGATTATCAACGTCTTCATTAGTAGCATTACTGTTTCATGAAATATGTAAATCGTTAATTGTTATTCACCTTTGCGGCATGCGTTGGTTAATGTGAAAAGTTAATGGACTAATTCGTACATAGTAGCGCCGAGGCTCATGTTCTGTGGTTGTTGGTCTTTCGGAAGATCACTAATCCCATTAGATGTTGTTTAAAAATATTGTCGGTAAGTTAACGCCATTTGTAAAATATTAATCTTAGAGTAGATGTGTCATACCACTAAATACACCAACGTCAGGGTCTTCGTTTGCATGATTGACCTCCTGTTTGAAATTTACAGTTCGAATAAAGAAGGGGTAATTAGGAATAAGATGGATGAGTTAGGCCGTGTACGGCTCACGGCTCAATGCCCTAGAAGGAACATGGGATTACTGATTGAGTCCCATTTCGCTGGTAAGATGATGCTGAGGAAGTATCCAGTTCTTCAGCACATGATTGGATATGTCAATGACGTGGGGGAAATCAGTCATGCTAATGCATATGATAATGATATATATTGTCTATATTTATCGAACTAACCGTTCCGTTGATGATGCTCGTCATAGCCCTTGTTCAGAAAATGAAGAGACGTTATTCCTTCATTCGAAATATGAAAATCAGTATTATGGTTCAACCTATTATTAGTCTGTCAAAATATAAATCAATAAGACAAGGAACCATATATAGGTAATCACCTCGAATGAAAAACTCTCTAATTACCAGTTCAGTAAGTAAAAACTATTTACTGAACACTGATACATAAATACTAGAAGAAATTCAGCCAATTTGGTGGACAGACAGCTTTCAATTAGATAATAGAAAAAAATTGAGATAAACCATTGATTTATAGTTCCTTCAAGGATCTTCAGTAGAGCTTGTTGAACCCCTTCACCAGATACATCTCTGCTAACATTTTGACTCTCAGCCTCCATGTTGAATATATGGAAGATAGAAATCAATATAGTTTTTACATCAAAAAAATATATTCTGAATTTACAAAACCTTTTTTGTTATCTTGTCAACTTCGTCAATATACACTATCCATTGTTATCAACAAAACAAACCGGAGTAAGAAGATACTAAACCATAAAACATGGTCAATTCCTTTCAGTGCAATAAGAGAAAATCTGCAACGCGAAGGCATTGAGGCATCACGAATCAATGTATTGATTCGTTCTTCTGGTACTGACAACGAAGTCGTTGTAAGTCTTAGTTTATTTTATAATGTTCATAAATAGTAGTTTATTGATCTACTCATAGTTTATTACTTATTTTATAGAGAAATTTGTCTGAATATTACAAAAGTGATAAAATTCAAGAATTACGTCCAACAACGGATGAAGATGTATGTTTTAAATTATTTTACTATTTCAAATTATTCAAATGTTTTATTTTCTTATATATTATTTTTCGCATTTAGGTGATTCAACAAAAATGCATTTCAAAATTTATTCAAAGCAAAAAAGGGAGGCACATTAGACTTGGTGGAGGATCATTTGCTGAGTCGCGAGCACTGCTTCTACTAGATTTTCAATTGAAATGAGTACAAGATCTATCGAGAAAGAAGAAGAAAAAGAAAAAGGAAAAGAAAAAATGAACGATCAAATGGAGAAGTTAATAAAGGTATGTGTATGAAAGTTAATAAAATTTTAAAGTAATACATAAATATAAATGAATCTTAAATGTTTTACAGGATAATCAAATTTTAAAAAGGAAATATAATGAAATGTTTGATATGTTTGAAGACCTGAAGAAAACAGTTTTATCCCAATCAAATACAACTCCATAACCTTCAGATCGTGGATCGTTGCAAGATAGAAGTATTAATGCAGGTCAGAGCGATTAAAGATATCAAACTCCTCCATCGAAATAGGTCTTCCATGTTATTTTTGTTGAATGTTAGTTTTCTTGAATGTTAGTTTTCTTGAATGTTAATTTTGTTGAATGTTAATTTTTTTGAATGTTGAATGTTGTTTTTGTATTGAATATTTGTTGAATATTGAATGAATTTACAGGAATTAATATCAATTGAATGAATTTACAGGAATTAATATCAATTGAATGAATTTACAGGAATTAATATCAATTGAATGAATTTACAGGAATTAATATCAATTGAATGAATTTACAGGAATTAATATTAATTGCATGAATTTACAGAAATTTGCAATGATTTTACAGGAATACTGGAATTCCAGTGGCACTGGAATTCTGGAATTTTTTTTTCTCATTTGTAACGGAATTTGTAACGGAATTTCCGTTACAAATACTTAAAAAATTTGTAACGGATTTTCGTTCCGTTAACTTTAACTTCAGAGTATTTGTAACGGATTTTCCTAACTGCCTATTTTTTTTTGTAGTGGTTGTTTGGGCATTGAATTCAGAAGCCTAAACAAGGCCAAATTTAAACGCTTAAAAATACAAATAGGAAGAAGAGAGTGCATCCATAAGCAAACATGCATACATTACTAACTTCAAGGGGTTGATCAACATTGTGTTCATAGTAGAAATGGTGAAGTGTTGAATGTTGATCAACATTGGGTCAACTAAAAGTATTCTTAATTTGTTATAGATACTAATTATTTGGCATGAGTTCATGACTTTACAGTCAAACAATCAATTGTCGACCAATAAATATTATTTCAACTATCCCAATGCCACAATTCAATAGCTTTAAAAAACCTTTCGAAAAGATGAAAAAAAATCAAACATTTCGAAATTGTTCATTTTATACATTTAAGCAACTTGAAAGGGAGAGGGGGATGCAAAACAACAATTCTTTTTGTATTCTTAAAACTAAACAATAATTTTTTCACCAACTAAGTAACTAAGTCCTACTTTACTTATTACTTCATCCATAATAAAATGGCATCAAATGGATTTTTATAAAATTGTAAGTTGTGAAGTTACAAAAATCCTACAACTCCATGAATCACATGATAGACAATCAGTAATGAAAGTGTTATGTAAATTTTAAAATTATTTCACTCAGAAGAAACCAAACAATTAATATCTCATATCTTTATTACTTTCCTGAAACACATATGGTGTAGTTATGAAACTTAAATTTGCTAATTAATGCTCGTTGGGTAGTGGGTAAAACACGTACAACAACACAATGCTCGCAGTCTCGAACAATGTTTATTGAAAAGATCGTGTGAAACAAATCAAGTAGTAGCATGCAAATTGATCAAAGCATTGAATACAATAAATATTTTACAAACATTTTAATTTTTTTTTGCTAAGCATCCCGCAGGTAACTTGTGAAGTATTGATTCTACATCTTCTCCAACATAGCCGGCCTGCAAGAAACACAGTGAATCAGCTATGGCCTAAGAGGATTAACTGTAGTGATATTAAAAACTATAACTTTTCTGAAATTCTATCAATAGGCACAAATTGTAACCTTGTTGATCGATAATTGAAAGATTGTTTTTACAATGTATAATCCTTGTGAGAGACTAAGAGTTGTCCCCTTATCCATAATAAACTTAAAAGATATGATTGATTTAGGAAAGATGGAGTATATTTGAAAATACCAAAATAGATAAAACTAATCACCTCTTAAAAATAATTCTGAACTAATTCTCTGCTTAATCTTATTAGGGGAAAACATTCATACAATACTAAGTTCTAGGGGAAAATATAATTAAAAAGCTGATCTTTGTGTTCATAGTAGAAATAGTGAAGCGTAAATTGCGTACATAGATAAGGATAACTATTACATTGCATTGCTGAATAGTAGATAATGAAAATTAGAAACTAGTAATAGAAAATGACAATGATGATAGGTAAGTCATATTCATTGTTGTGGTGATTCGTTGAAAACGTTTTTCAACCACTCTTCCCATCCCTCAGTCCCAAACTCATTGAATATCCAATAATTATCCAAATGATCGTCGTCATCAGGTGACATAGGAACAATGGGAATCCCGGTCAGTTGCTGAAATAAAGGATGGTTTGGTGGTACTTCCTGCGTGCACATAGAGCAATGATTTACTTTGGGCAGTGATGATTGAACATAAGGTTGTGATAGCCGGTATTGAGATAGTTGTAAAGGTTTTTCAACATGTCGAAAATGCAATGGTGGTGGTGGAGTGGCGATGACCTGGGGGAGGTATGGATCTATGTAGTGGGGTATGTGAGTAGGTTGTGTTCCCCTAGACGATTCACCTCTATTGAAGATGTTCTTCCTTTTAAATGGCTAGTGGCCACGCATATCGCAAGGTCGTGCGGCTGAAATGTTCTTCGCACGGTTAGTACGAATGGGCGACCTTCGTTGAGGTGTTGGAGTGTTAGCTATTACTCCATCTTCCGATTCATCATCGCTTATGACGATGACCTCATGATCATTTCCCCTGCGTCTATGGTTGGGGTAGTTTCTCCCCTCTTCTCTTCCCCTTGAACTCATTTGCTAACTACAATTGTAATTGTAAGTACAATATAACACTCATCCTTAATAACATTAGGAAGGATATAAAATTAGAGAAGAAAATATATGGACAATTCTATATCCAATGAATTACTCCGGTAAATTCAGGTAGTTGTTCTTATTAAAAAAATTGAGTTAGATATAAATTCATGGTAAAAACATAGCATGTCACATGTCAATAAATAGGATTACAACCATCAAACATGAAGAACGGATGACATTAAAAATTTCAGTAGGTTGAATAAAAAGTCAGTACGCGAAGAGGGAAAAAACTTTAATCATCAATTTTATCTACCAAGGAAAGTTATAAAGGGACCGATTTCTTGAAATTGAAGAACGTGAAAAACGGATGACATTATAAATTTCGGAATGAGGATGAAAAAATTCAGTACACATAGGGGAAGAAAAAATTTAATCATCAAATTTATCTACCAATGCAGTTAAAAAAACGACCGATTTCTTGAAATTCAAGAAGGTGAAGAACGGATGACATTATCAATTTCGAAATGGGGAACAAAATTTTCTGTACGCATAGGTGAATTAAAAAATTGAATCAAGTTCGGACAGAGGATATCTTGATCGTCGGACGGAAATTAGATCGACAAAATGGAGGAGGGTCGTTGGGCGGAAACTGAGAGGGTCGATGTCTTCGATTGAAGAACGGAGGAGGGTCGTTGCTTCTTAAATAGCCTCGACAGATCGAGAGGGACCTGGATTTGGGGCGTCGACAGGCAATGTGGAAATCAGGTACCGGATGCATTTCCTGTGGATCGGTATGGGCTGTGAGAGGAGGTCGCGGATCGTCCGACTTTTGCAGCTTATCTAAAAATGAGAACATAGGGGACAGGAGCACATCCAGGAACAACATCTGCGGTCATCTGTGTAGATGACGGGATTGAGGAGGTGAGGCGGACATCGAATATTGGGACATAGTACGCCGCGAATGTCCAGAGGAGGCCATACCGCGCACTGTGGAACTTGTGGATCCGAACCCAATGGAAATTTGATTATGTTCCCGGACTAGCTTAATTATGTGGCAAAGGTTCCCCCATTTCATGAAATAATTAGATGGTATCACACTCTACCCTCAGTCAAAGCGCGCAGTCTGAGTTAATTGATGACCTGTGATGATCCATATTGTATTCATTTTTAATTTAATTTATGGCCCGGTTTCAATTTTTATCTCATCATTCGTAGATCCCCGGCCCCATAAATTAAATAAATGAATCGTCATCAAATTATTTATAAGTCAATGGTTTATTTGTTTAAATCTCACCAATAATTTTAGTATCAATCTCACCAATATTAATTGATATATTTTACATAACAACTTAATATATTTTGATATCAATTAATCTCATCAATAATATCTCACCATTCTTAATTTCTTATCCTCGATACCAAAAACTTAATCTCATTAAAGACCCAGACCTGATTAGTTTGACTTATTTGCCACATCAAATTTAAATTTCTATAAATCAATTAAATTTACATCCATCTAACATTCAATTCAATCGTTTCAATCCATCTCATATCGAAGTAGCTAGCAATTACTAATTACAACATGTCACCGGCGTCGACGATCGAGGGGTTGAGACAAGCTCAGAGGGCGAAAGGCCCAGCCAACGTTCTTGCCATTGCCACAGAGGTTCCTGCTAATTACATCCTTCAAGAAGATTATCCCGATTACTACTTCAGAGTCACCAATAGCAAACATCTCCCTCATCTCAAGGACAAGTTGACGCGCATGTGTTAGTGAATCAATGGTTTCAATTAAATTAATTAGCTTTAATTTAATTTAATTTAATTACATGATTGATTGATTTTTTAAGTATACAGGCGAAAAATCTATGGTGTACAAGAGACACAGAGGAGATTCTGAACAAGAATCCCAGTCTGTGTACGTATATGGAACCGTCACTTAACATCAGACAGGACATGGTTGTGACAGATGTGCCGAGGCTTGGAAAAGAAGCAGCAACGAAGGCGATAAAAGAGTGGGGACAATCAAAGTCAAAAACCACTCACCTTATATGCCCGGTGCAGATTACCGACTAGCCAAGCTACTCGGTCTTCGTCCCTCCGTCAAGCGTTTTATGATGTACCAACAAGGTTGCTTTGGTGGCGGCATGGTTCTCCGTCTTACCAAGGATATCGTCGAGAACAACTGCGGTGCACGTGTGCTCGTTGTTTGCTCTGAGTTAACGGCGATCACGTTTCGAGGATCGTCGGATAAACATTTGGATAACCTCGTTGGACAAGCTTTGTTTGGAGATGGTGCCGCTGCTGTTATTGTTGGTGCTGATCCTGACCTCGACCTCTCACTTGAACGACCACTTTTCCAACTCATCTCCGCTTCTCAGACCGTTAGCGAACTAGCGCTTAGATCAGATCTGTTCGTGGATTTTAAATCGACTTACAGTCGGCTAATCCACAACCCAGTCAAACACAATCTGTCAAACCGACTATATATGGTGACTAATGACATGTAGGCACTTGTATAAATAGAACCATAATTAATGAAGCATGAGAGTCTGAGGCTTTTTGATTGAATAAGAAGAGGAACACATTTTGAAGAGGAACTAGCTAAGCCATCCTCATCACCTTAATTACTACATCAATATATATTTTACAAGATCGATTCTAGTGAGAACCAGATCACGACCGTTGAAATGTCTACATGGGGATCTTCAACCCTAAATGATTTAAATAATAAACTATATAAATCACTATTAGATTAAGATGTAAGGATCAAAATACAAAGTTCTCATATAGTTCTCATTTTTATGGTTTTCACTAGAAGCTGACCCTATATTTTACATATATTGTTTTTCGATTTGTCTGATTAATTTCGTCAATAAATTTTAAATTGATGATTACACGACTCGATTAATCTAGTTGGTAACTGTCACTATTAAAATAAGTGAACTTTAATTTCGAATTTTAGTGTATGTATTTTAATAAACTTTAAAGAAGTCTTAAATGGAAATATAAACTTTAAAGTGATATTTTGCTGCTTTTTTTTCCGAAATTGCAACAATGACCCTATATTAATAAGTAATAACGTATATATAAAAATAAAGCGTCACTGATTTTTTTCTTCTTTCTGTTTATTTTCTTCTTCTCTCGTTCGAATCGATTTCTTCTTCCTCTTCCTTACTGCAGTTCAGATCCCGACAGGATCCAAAATTTGGAAATCAAGGCTAGTTAATAACGAAACTGGTGGTATAAATTGGTGGAAATTCTGTGTGTGTGAGGGAGAGAGGGAGGAAAGATGAGCGCGGGTGTGCCGCCAGGGGATGGAATTGAGGGGCATTATAAAGGAATGTCGTCGGATAACATCAAGGGTTTGGTGTTGGCGTTGTCTTCAAGCGTCTTTATCGGCGTCAGCTTTATTGTCAAAAAGAAAGGTTTGAAGAGGGCGGCGGCTTCGGGTGTTAGGGCAGGTAGTACATTATTTAATGGATTTAGGGATTTTAGAATTTTTTTTTTTCCGAGTTGATTGATATTTTTTGCACAACAGGCGCTGGTGGTTATTCTTATTTGTATGAGCCACTCTGGTGGGTTGGTATGATAACAAGTGAGTATTCCTAAATTCTTAATTACTATCTTCTAAACAACTAAGTAAAAAAATTAAAATCTTCTTTGATAGGTTGGCAATGCCTTTTGTTGATTTTCTATGATAATTATAAAAATAGCATGCACTTTATTATTTAAATCCATTTAAAATTGAAATTTCTTCATGGAAAAGAAATATTTTCATGTCCGCAAAATTATATAGTAGTACAACGTACAGAGAAACTAGTATGGTACTATAGTGTATGGCACTTATCTGAATTTACCATTTATATTATTTTTCTGTTCAAACTGGTTTACATTTTTAGGAACTTGGATAGCCACATCGATTTTCGATTTAATTTTTAGGATTTTCCCTATACATTGGGATGGAATAATGATCGTGCAACCTACAATTATCTTTTACAGTGATTGTTGGGGAAGTGGCCAACTTTGCAGCCTATGCTTTTGCCCCAGCCATTCTAGTTACTCCTCTTGGTGCACTCAGCATAATAATCAGGCATGTATATAAAAGAAAGATATGATACTGTTGTTAATTTACCAAATATTTCACATTGGCAGGTTTTAGAGTTTTTTATTATTATGGATTTACAGTGCCGTTCTTGCTCATATCATTCTTCGAGAGAGACTGCATATTTTTGGTATTCTTGGTTGTGTTCTTTGTGTTGTTGGTTCCACCACAATTGTTATCCATGCCCCACAGGAGCGTGAAATTGAATCAGTAAGGGATGTGTGGGATCTAGCTACGGAACCAGGTGAACTATTGTTTAATTACTTTATTTATTACTTGATTACCCATATTTATAAACTCGGACTAGCTTGGTTTTTGTCTGTATCTCTAAATATTTTAATATCATGGCTTGTACTCGAGTTTGTTATGAAAAAGTTCGGTTCGTATGCATCCTAATTAAAAGTTAAAATCAAGGATTTGTTATAATTTATAATATCGTTGCTTGCATTTTCACAAAATCTTATGATATTTTCTACAGGATTTATAATATATGCTGTTATAGTAATAATAGCACTCGTCATACTTATTTTTCATTATATCCCACTGTATGGACAAACACACATCATGGTTTATATCGGTGTATGCTCCCTTGTGGGTTCCTTATCGGTATGTACATGTGACTTCTGCATTTCCTAGTTTAAATATTATCTCGTTTCGTTACTCTTTTTAATCTTAAGTTTATATCCTACAGGTCATGAGCGTCAAAGCATTGAGTATAGCTCTCAAGCTAACATTTTCTGGAATGAATCAGTTGATATATCCTCAAACTTGGGTTTTTGCTATTTTTGTTGGAACTTGTGTGATCACTCAAATGAACTACTTGAATAAGGTATTGATATGTTCTTGAATTTAAGAATAGAATAATCTGATAGACTTTATAAAAATGTTAGTTCCAAATTCTCACACTTGCTCACGACATTTTTAAAAATAAAATTTGTCATTAAATTAATATTAAAAAAGACCATTTCATTTTTTTTGTCAATTACCATAAAAAATTGATCGAAGTCTTTAAGGAAAAGACGGAATTCTAAATTCTAATGTTTTTAGAACTAAAATAAGAGATGCAAGTTTTAGAATTGTGTTTTGTTTACCAGCATTAAATATTTTTATTCGGTTATTATTTAATTAATTAAAAGTTTCCAACAGCTATATAAATATGCTCAATTAAATTCACGTATCTTACTAAAATCTGGTTTTAATGCAGGCACTTGATACATTTAACACTGCAGTTGTTGCGCCGATTTATTATGTGATGTTTACTTCATTGACCATATTGGCCAGTGTGATCATGTTCAAGGTTATTATTCTAGCCTTTAAGTCTTTTATTCTTTGAAAAGGATAACAGCTAAGTAGCTAACTGCAGCAGTTTATTTTTTCTTTCTTTCATAGATATGAAATTATCATTATAACTTTTGATTCTCCCGAGTCCCGATCCTTAAATCATAAATATATTCTTGATGGTTAAAGAAATACATTTGTTCATTTGTTGTAGCATAAAACATTTGATGTATTCCAATTCATACTATGAAATTGATAACGCAACATTGCCATGTGTACTCTTCTCAACAGGACTGGGATCGACAGAATCCAACACAAATTGTCACAGAGATGTGTGGATTTGTAACAATTCTTTCAGGCACATTTCTTCTCCACAAGACCAAGGATATGGCTGAAGGTAAGTGAATCTTTTCTGTTTGCATTGCATTGTTGTACAACAATTTCCTTTTATGAAACAAGATCGTTAAATACTGCAGGTCTTTCACCAACCCATTCTATGCGCCTACCAAAACATGCAGATGAGGACGGTCTTGATTCTGATGGTATCCCTCTGAGACGTCAAGATTCATTGCGGTTCTCGTGATGTTTCATAGTCATCTTCCACTTTTTGATAACAACCTTGCATAGAAAGAGTGCACACTTTCTTTTGCAATTGGCTTCTCTTGCTAGCCCATCCGGTAGTACTAGTATTAATGTTCATAGGATCTCATGCCATTTGCTGTATAGTCTTCCCATCTATTCTTTTTTCTTTTCTTTTTTCTTAAAAGGGAATCACAGTAGTGGATTTTGGAATTTGAATCCAGGAATGATTAAAGTATACAGCAGAATTGGTGGATGTACCTGAATCACAGTGGCTAATATATATGATAACACTATCAGTGTTTTAGTTTATACCCCATCTATGATCTATCTTGTTTTTTTTTTTAAATATCAAATGACAATTATGTTAGATACTTATATCTATTTAACCTTCTAGTTCTAGAGTTGGAATTCAGTTTAGGATTTCGTTGACTAACAAATAAATGCAGAGATTTAATTGGATTTGATGCATTGGTGGCTGATAACACATGTTAATGATGTTATGATCAAATGATACTATGAATCACTCAGCCATACATATGATATATCTATGAGTATTGTGAAAAACATGAGCCCAGACTGACTTCTGTGTTCACAATTTGGCAAAGATAACATTAATGCCCTTTGATTGACAATGAATGTTACAGAAATGAATTGGATTTCATAAATACAGAAAGCTGCACAGTTGTGAGTTTGTCATAGTTCCACCAAGAGATTAAAAATGTGTTACAGTTTTACATCAAAAGAATGAAGGATACGTTCTAAAATCATCCTAGTTTTTCCATTCAAGGGATTTTCTGGAGTATCAGAGTGAGAAATATTGAGAAGGTAGAGCTTTTTAGACACCACAAATGCAGCTGAAAATATCCTCTTCATCCCGCCTCTGCTACTGTCCAATGTGTATTCGAATTCGTAGATCGACAGACCTTCATTGCCTAATCTTTCCCCAAATTTCAACAGCTGAGCATCCTTTGTACTCTCCTGAATACCAAACAGAACAAATTCAGGGTTTACACTGGTTTTTGGTTTCAAAGATTCGAATTTATCTACAATCTTGATTCTGGAATTCAACTTGCATGTAAATTCTAACTAACCTTTCGCTTTTCAGCTTGGATAAGCCTCTCAGCGACGAACTGAGAAGTACCGAAATCCTTAAGTGAGAACAATTTCACAGGATTTACAACCACGCCGATGGTGTTACCTTTGGCCTTCTCATCCACGAAGAGAACGGTAGCACCAGCCTTGTCCACCTACAATTCCCAAATTGAAAATAATAAATAATAAGAAGAAGAAGATGACGATGACGACGACGAAGAAGAAGATGATGATAATGATGTTACCTTGAGCCAAGAGGAAGGGTGGAGAACGGTAAATCCGTCGGTATATACCTCCAACTCATCGTCTTTATTCTCATACTCGATGGATTTTGCAAGTTGAGAATGAATTCCAGATAACGGAACGAGCAGAAGATGGAAGAACGCACTGCGTCGCCGGCTTTTCGAATAGGAGTTGATTGTGCCGATGATATCACTGATTTTGTGGTTTTGAGGAGGAAGTGCGGCGAACGTTCGGAAACGGTGACGTGAGATGTGACTCGAACGGAGGAATACAGGATTTTGCGACGCCGATGATATCCAAATTCCGGCCATCGGTTAGAAATTAAAAGTGGAGTTCCCTTGGACTAATTAGTAATTACGTAGGAATATAGGATCTCCACCAGTAACCGGGTAAGCCACAAATCGGATTACCCGCGAACCATTAACTAGGTGGTCCACAAAACAGAAACCCGGTAACCCATAAAATCAGTGACATCACTGACAATGACATGTAAGGCGGGTAAACCGTAATCTACGAGTTTATTTTGCAATTTAAACCGACAATGGATATTATTATCATTATTATAATTTAGGAGGACATAGATTACAAAATCCCATCAGGTGACCACTGACCAGGTCCAAGATTATGCATTAACGAAGAAAAGAAAAAAACAAACCGATTCTTCCGAATTTCCTTCCACGGCGAACCTCTTCCGATTGATCGGAGGAGATGGATGTTGATGCCGGAGTGGAACCGGAAGAGCGTAAGGCTTCTTCTTCAGATGCTTCTATTCCGATCGAAAGAGAAAATCAGGAGAAGAAGACGAGGTTTGAAGTTGAGTTGAAGTCGGGCGAGACCACGATTGTTTCGTGGAAAAATCTGATCAGCAAAGCTCGCAACGAGAACGCTAGTTCTGCTTCAGACACCTCTTTGAATAATGACGCAATTGTTGTGTTTAGAAATCCTCCTACGGTAATGTTCCTATTTTTCGTCAATCCATTCTTTGGTTCTTTACTTTGTTATTCACTTCTAGCTTCTATCCATGTACAATTTCTTTTTCTTCGTTTGAAGTTTAACCTATTTTCCCTCTCCGATTGACGATGTATGATGGACGGATGCAGAATCGTTTTTTTAAAAAAAATTGGCTGCTAGGTTTTAAACCAAAATAGATTTGATAAGATTTGCCCTAGTGGGGGAAGACTATTTTTGCTTCTTGATTTTAACCTTCTTTAAACATTTTATATTTTCAAAACTATGCTTACTTTACTGCTTTACTCTGTGTAGAATACTGCTTTCCAAGATGAACTGAAAAATGGAAAACTCCCCACATCTCGATTCACCAATGTAATTGAAAAGATTGAACGTCTCTACACGGTATGCCATTTCCGCACGTATCTGGCACATATTTTTGATATATTAGCATATTTGTACTTATTCATAATTTCATTACCCTGTTTTTTCCCTTCAAATTATGAATACAGGGTAATGTAACTAGTGATGATGAAGATGTTGGTACTTTTCGTGATGAAGATCAATACAACACCATGGATTCTTTTATTGATGACACTGAATTGGTAATTTATGCTTTTTTAATAATACCAAACTATTTCATGCCTTTTTTAACTTCATTGTCATTAAATCATGTAATCTCACTTTATTGGTCTGTACATTCTGTTTTAGAACGATTATTTTGAAGTTGACGAATTTGAAACAAAACACACTGGGTTTTTTGTCAATAGAGGCAAATTGGAGCCATTGTAAGTTATCTTGCCTGTTTCTATTTTATTCCATAAATAGATACTTCTTCTTACTATACTTTCTCTGATGACAGGGAAAGGAACCTTTCTCTCAATACTAGACCGAAGAAAAAAAGACGGAATGAATCATCATCAAATCAACCAAACGAAAAGGTTGATGTAAATATGCCTGATGAACATGCAGATAAAATCAGTAATGTCAAGGAGATGAAACTCACAGCAAATGATCCGCAGGTGATTTTGGGAAAATTACCTGGGTTGTCTCTGTCAAACTCTTCAGAACTTATCAGAAATAGGATTGATAAGAAAAAGACAGATCCTTTGATCAATCCCAATATTTCTCCATCTTTAAAGTTAAAGAATAAAGATCCAGAAAAACAGAAGGGCAGGTCTACTATATCGAGAGTTGATGCAAACAAATTCAAAGAAAGTGGGGAATCACTGAAATTAAATGACAAGGGGGTTCATGGAAAAAATATATCTTCACATGTTGATTCTCATATTAAAAATCCTTCAAAGCCTAGATATGGTACACTCATAAAAAAAAATATTCAGCATAAAGAAAATACCAGACCTAGTAAATTGGACTTGCATTCTCCAATTACTGCACGTATTTGTCCAATGAAATCAAAGGTATAAAAATTTCCTAACCATGAATTGATATATATGTTTATTCAGACTTAATTAAGCACTGCCATAACTAAACAGGGCAAAGAAGGCTCTGCTGCCAGACCAAGAGACATGAAACTCGAATGGGCTATTCTGAATTTGGAAAAAACAGTCTTGGAATGTAAGTTGTATTATATTGTTGGTAATTTGATAAAAATATTTTTGAAAGTCGACACAGGCTACCTTGTTTTCAGTACCATCAAAATTGTATGCTTGTAAAGCCGATACTTCACAAAGTGTTCGGAATACATTACCTGCAGAAGTTAAACAGAGTCTGGATAAAGTTGCTAGATTGGCGGTAAATACTTTTTTGTTTTTAATGTTCATAAAATATGTTTGAAATTTACCAGTATGCAATAACTGTCAGTTTTTTCTGCTGCAGGATATCCAAGGAAAAATAGCATCAGAATCATTTTTTAATCGTCTTGTGGGTATTCTTGGCCATCTATTGCGACCAAAGGCATTGAAGGTAATAAATACACATATTGACCATATACCATTAGATTTAAAATAAGTAATGTCGTGCAGGTTTTTTTTTGAAGCAGTTAATTTTTTCATTAAATTAGTGAAGGGCAGGCTCGAATTATAATTGGAGAAAAGCATCGAAGTGCAAAATAGAAGGGAGATGGGTTTGAGGACCTATCGTTATCGACATTTTCCAATTGGTTATGTTAACTAATAGTTATCGACTAAACAGACTGCCTCAGGATGTTGGTAGGTGGTAGGAATATTCATAATTTTCTACAAAGATTGGTTGATTTATTCCACTAAGGGGATTAATAGGTATCTGAAATATTTGTAATTGAAAAAGAGGTGGCTTCTTGATTTATCTCTAGGGTAGGAGGGATACTCCAACCTCAGCTTCATGAATGTATTAAGGAGCCCTCATTTGATTAACCACCGGTAAACCGGCTGACTGGTAGAAAACAGAAAACCGGTAACCGGTTAGTTGTTGGTGGGTCAGCAGGTAATTGGGTCAGGTCTGACCTGAATACCCGACCCATTTTTTAGATTTTAAGGGTAATTTCGTCCTTTCATCCCTTCATTTATTTTTTTATAAAACTATTACATTGTTTGCTACTATGTTTGAGTTCCCATATTACATTTCTATTGCTTTTTTGAATTTCTATTTCTATTTTAAACAGGGAAATTTATAAAGACTACTATATAACTATGGAAAATTAACATGGATTTATTTATAAACTGATATATAACATAGATTTTATGTTCAATTTTTTTACCAAAATACCCCTACCGGTTAATCACTGGTTAACCGACCTAACCGAATAACTGGTCGATCAGTGCCGGTTACCGGTTAACCGGTTTTTAAACCTCGGTTAGCATATGGGACCACATTCCATTAGCTAGTTGGTCTGTATGACTGCTAACTCTGATATTTCCACAGATTCCATCTAATTTCATACACGGGGTCTCCGATCTTCACACCATTATACAATCTGCTCTACCGTCCAGAGATGAGTTAATCAGCTCCCTAGTAGTTGGTAAAGGGTTGAATTCTAATGTCCATTATGGTGGCCCCTTTGATATATCTTTTTTGTATCCATTGCACTAAAATAGAATCACTTTTTACTCAGAACCTTGCAAGTTGCAACCCTCTTAAATCTTAATGTTGGTTGCAGTAGATATAATTGGGAAGTCTCTAACCCCTAGCCCCTCCCATTATGAATGTCATGCAAGTTCATATTCACTATATAAGTAAAAACATATGTAATTTGTGAATGTTGTTTTGTAGATAAAATCATTCTTTTATTTTTTCATCGATCTTTATTCTTCGTGATTAATTATGATACCAATCATACCATTGATACAGAGAAACTTGAGGGAGATTGTGGAGTTCAGATTATCAGTGAAACAGAAAAAAAATGATAAGATTCGGCAAATTAAAAAAGAGATGATGGAAATGATTAAAAGACTGTCCTTATCTTCGAAGTACCAGGTTGGTAATATTTACTAATGCCTTATACGAGTTTGATACTTTTATTTATAAATGCACATTTGAAATAAGAATGTTTTTTAGGAGGCGGTTTCTGAACAACAAAACAATTTGTCAAATGCTTTGCAAGTAAGTTCCAGTGAGAAAGCTTACAGGTCAAAATGCTGTATGACTGATGCAATCGAAGATAAGATCTCTGATCTCACTGCTCTTCATGTTATGGTGACAAATCTTACTTAATTACAATGAATAAATCTCCATTTTGACTTGCCAATCAGGATGCTAAATTGCTAATCATGCCAAATTTATTATTTTACGTAATTCAGGAAGCAGATGAAAATACGGATCTTCAAGTTAGGAAATTATATGCAGAGGTAACAATCATCATTATTTACAGGTCTCTTAGGATTTTTCTACGCGAATTTTCAAAATCTCCAGACCTATTAGTTAATAAGGAAGGCATGAAGATAAATATTTATTCCTCATTATTATTTCATGCAGCTTGTCCAGTTTTGGCCAGCTGGACACATGAACATTCATGGTATCAGAGATGCCTTATGCAGAGCAAAGGAACGCAAGAGAGCACTTAGTAAACAAAAATACAAGGTGAAATCGCTCATCATTTTGTTAATGTATACAATTAGTACTCATAAGTATAACTGTACTAGTTAGCCACTTAATTGAAGATGCCTGAATTTTATTTGGTATCACTTGACTTACATTTGAGTTTGTGTGATTGAACAATAAATATACTGGGTTATTTTTGCATTGGTTTGTATATCTACCTACATTCTGTTTTTTTTTCAGATTCAAGGCAACGAGAGTCTGAAACGGAAAAGGCCACCGTCGTCTTGTTCAGGATCATCCCAAAGGCCGACTACTGATCGTTCTGGAAAGGTAAGTGAACCTTTCGAAAGGCCGTCTATCGATTCTGCTAGAAAAGGAAAAGAAGTTGGATCGTCCCTAATTGCATCCAATCAAGTTATCCTCCATTCATCAGATAAGGTTCCCGAATCTATTAATCATTCTTCACCAACAGGATGGAAGCACCGACATATCTCCAAGCATGATGAAAATATTTTTAGTATTAATTTCGATGAGGAGGAGAATGCCCTGAAGAGGAGGAATTACAAACTGAAACGGAGATCAGGATCTGATGTGGAAGATGTTCCAGGCCAAGTCGTCAGCAAAACGGTAAAACGGCCAAGGCCTCTCCCAATCACAAAAAATGCAATCTTGAAAGAAACATCTCCATCTCCATCTCCAAGGATCAATACAGAAAAATTCCCCCAAGGTTGAAGAGTTTTGTGCAGTAACAAGTACTTGATAAGGTAGCAAAAACCATTCATTCTTTGTAGTTTGTAGATTTGGTGTTAATTTTGAAAAACACATTAACTGTAGTCCTGCATCTGCATGGTGTTTTAACTGAGTTTCTATTTTCTATGTTTTAAATTTCAAATAGGGAATATAATAATTAATAAGAACCAGGATCAGGTGGATTGGATGTGTTTTAACTAATCTGATCATACTTGATTTTTTTCCTAATTAATAATAGATCAAGTTTTTTTATAACGGAGGGTATCTTTTTTTACTTTCGGGTATCGTAGTCATATTGTAGTGGAAATCAAGTGAAAATTACCTAATCTTATTGGTAAAAAATATTTAAGATAATTAAATTATCAATCAAGAGGTAAAAATAGAGGAAACAAAAGACTTCATTATCTAATTTTCTTAACCATTGTTGAAAATATAGGGTGCATATCATAATACCGTGCGGCCATATAGGGTCGACCACATATCATATAGGTTTTAGAAATGAGTGTATATCTTTTTTTTGAATTAAAACTATCTGGTAATATATCAATTTTAAAACAAAAAAAGAGATTTGATCACATGTGATCCACCTCACACCCTCCGCATTGATTCAGCCACGTGATCTTACGATCGTTTAGGCCTTCAACAACCTTTGAGAACTGACTCAATATTTCCTAAAACGATCTATGCCTCATCGTTCTTACGTAGTTGGTCTTAGACAATGGGGAGTGTAAAAACCCAAGCATCTTTTCCTTTTCCAAAGGAAAACTCTGTCATCGTCTTTCGGTCCACTACTCGTAAGTGATTATTCATGTCGTTTCTACCGTAAAAGAAAGACCATCTCTTAGAAGGTGGGACTCTCTATGGATATGATTTTTTGGATCATTCCATTAACACACTTTATCTTCTATACTTTTTAGTGAGTCAGAATTCTATTTTTTGAATTCTAACCCACCATTAGCCTAGATATTGCAGTTCTTTAATACAAGTTCTTACCGAATTTAAATTACAAATATATCGTATTAATAGTAGATAGATCAACTTGGGGCCGGTTTGGGGCTTTTAGCCCATATTTCCGCTAATCGTTGCTCTTGAGTCGTTCCTCTGGCCTTGTACCTGTTTGTCGTGAAGGTGTTTGCTATATCCTGTATTATCCGTCTCCCTATCTCTTGCGACCACGTGCGTCTGTCTTCGTGCACTCTCTTGTTTCTTTCAGTCCAGATCCTCCATACTACCGCTGCCGTGTATGCCCATGTTAGACCTCAACATGGCGTGTTCTTTGTTCTGGCGTGAGCCTCTGCCATTACCTGTTATAAAGAGAGTCATGCGCATGTAATCAAACCTGGTTTTTCATTTAGTATATAAAACCATAAATCCATGGAAAATTTACATCTGAAAAACACATGGTCTTGCGATTCTCATGGTCCTCTACATAGTATGCAGTCAGTATTTTCCCCTCCCATTCTTCTAGCCAGTCGACTTTTATCGATATCTTAACCCATCTAGTCTTCTATAATGTTATGCTAAATTTCCTAACGTTAGTGGTCCATATATACCCCCTCTCAAAGTTTGTCAGTTTCTCCTCTATTCCTTATGGATTCCTATGCGTTTTTGTATGTTGGTGAGGTACCACTTCCGATCCAAGTACAATTGTAGTTGAGCCCACATTTTAGAACCTTCTCTATTTTGTGCTTGTTATCTATTATTCTAGCTCATAAGGCAGAGTCTACCCTTCGTTGCTTGTTTATGTCTTTAAGACCTCTTCCCCTCACATACCTCTCTCTCATCCATGTGGCCCAGATAGAGTCTTGTGTCATCCAGATCTTTCTCAACCTGTTTATCTTAGATGTCTCTGCTGATTCTAAGAAATATCTCATTCCTAATCCCCCCTCCTTCTTGGACAGTGTCGTTTGGACCCACGTAAAGTCTTGTTTCCCGTTCCATATATATCTTAATGAAATAGATTGCAGTTCCTCGAGTATTTCTTTTCTGGTATATCACATGCGGTCGACAGCATATTATTACCGTGCGGCCAACCATATACCATATAATTAAAAATATAAAATCAACATCTAATACTCCTACAACCTACATCTAATACCTATTACCCTACCTCTGTATTGTCAAATCACAAATCTACTATTTATTTGCTGCTAAACTTTAGCTAAAATTAATCATAGGAAGACCTTCTTCTTCCTTTATTCCTTTCTATCCCATTACTAAAACCATCCTCCGATCACCAGTCGTCGTCTCTTCTCTCTAACTTTACCCTTCATTTCCTCCAGCACTATTTCTTCTATAGTTCTGCTATCTGTATCGGTTTGTCGTTCGGTCCCCGTTCTGCTCGATTTCTACCTTTTTACAATCTTCAGTACAGATTTTTTGTGTGTTCTTATTTCTGCTAGTGTCCTTCTTGTTATAATCTTCGAAGATATCGTTTAGTTATAATTTTTCGTTCCTGTTCTGCTAGTATATTTTCTGTTATAAATTTTCTGCTAGTGTCGTTCTTGTTCTTATTTCTGTAAGTATATCTTCCGTATGTTTTCTAACGTTTTTGTTATCTAATAATTTTTCAGCTACTGTCGTTCCTATTAAAATCTATAATTTTTTTTTGCCTGTATCGTTCCTGTTTTAATTTTTTTGCTTGTGTCGTTCTTGTTATAATTTTTCTGTTTGTGTTTTATAATGTTCTAGTTATCTTTCCCTAAATTTTTAGTTTTAATGTATTAAGACATTGTTGGTGTGTGGGTTCGTCGCAATCAGCTCGCCGTCCAACTTAGTGCACGTATTTTCTCTCAGAATTGTCAACCCCCTCCCCTTGTGGCCCAAGAGAGGCATTTATAGCATTCTCTTGCTGCCCTTGGGCCTCGTGGGCTCACCCGCTGAGCCTATTCGTTCGCCCGGGCGTCGATGAGGCTTGTTTGGTCCATGGTACTAACAGTACTCCCCCCTCCCTCGATGGGCCCGGGTCCGGGGGCCGCCCGTCCGTGCTCGGTCTTCAACCACCCTCCTTTATTAGTCTTAAAGGCTCCTCGAGGTTCGAGCCGCTCCCACTTTTCCCTCCTATAAATAACGTCCTCGCCACTTTGGCTTCTCACCCCCATCCTTCCTTCGCAATGAGCATCCGTGACATTCTTGAGGAGTACGGTCGCAAAGTGCAGCTCCAGCACGTCGCTTGGGTTATGTGTCTGTTGTCGCCCGATGACGTCCCCAATAGCGTAGCCGTGGCTGAGACTCAACGTCTCAATGCTGTGCTAATCGACGTCCACCGTCGTCGCTCTTAGGTCCGCCGCTCTAAGTTATCGGCGTGCCAAGTTCTTTCTATTTCTTGCCCGTTCTCGTATCCTAAGCGAAAGATACCCGGGTGAATCTCGTCCATGATGACGTACGGGCCTTCCCATCTTGCCGACAACTTCCCTTTCGTCTGGTCCACCCCTGTTACCTTGGCGTTTCTCAGCACGAGGTCGCCCGGTGCCAAGTTTTTGTCGGCCACTCTTTCGTTATGGTACCTCGTCACCCTTCGTTTGTAAGTGAGGTCCCTGATGGACGCCTCCTCTCTCCGACGCTCCAAGTGCTCCTTTTTCAGGAACAACGCTTGGACGTCGTTCGTTCCCGGTTGGAATTGTTCGATTCGTGCGGTCGGCCATACCAGTTCGGCCGGCGCTACCGCCTCGATCCCGAACGCGAGGGCGAATGGGGTTTGGCCCGTGGGAGTTCGGATTGTCGTGCGGTATGCCTACATAGTCTCGGGGATCATGTCCGCCCAGTTTCCCGGTTGTTCGCCTACTTTCCTTTTCAGAATCGACACTATCGTCCGGTTTGTAACCTCCACTTGCCCATTCACCTGCGGGTGGTACACTGGTGCGAAGCTCAACTTAATCTTGCTGTTTTCGCAAAACTCTCTTAATTTCTTCCCCGTAAACTGCGTCCCGTTGTCCGTTATTATTTGGATCAGGACCCCGAACCGGCAGATGATGGTTCTGAAGACGAAGTTCACTACATTTTGCTCGGTGATCGTGTTTGTGGCTTCCGCCTCGGCCCACTTTGTGAAATAGTCGACTGGTACGAACAGAAACTTCCTTCTCCTTGACGCCTTGAAAGATTTATAGGTTTTTAAGAGTTCCTTGATACTTTAAGGTACTAACTTACCCGTAAAAGTTAGAGGTTCTTAAGAGTGCCCTTGATACTCTAAGGTGTGAGTCTACCCGTAAAAGACTGGTTCCTAAGCGAAGTAACCTTAAAACTTAGAGAGGTTTTTAAGAGTTCCTTGATACTCTAAGGTACTAACTTACCCGTAAAAGTTAGAGGTTCTTAAGAGTGCCCTTGATACTCTAAGGTGTGAGTCTACCCGTAAAAGACTGGTTCCTAAGCGAAGTAGCCTTAAAGCTTAGAGAGGTTTTTAAGAGTTCCTTAATACTCTAAGGTACTAACTTACCCGTAAAAGTTAGAGGTTCTTAAGAGTGCCCTTGATACTCTAAGGTGTGAGTCTACCCGTAAAAGACTGGTTCCTAAGCGAAGTAGCCTTAAAACTTAAAGAGGTTTTTAAGAGTTCCTTGATACTCTAAGGTACTAACTTACCCGCAAAAGTTAGAGGTTCTTAAGAGTTCCTTGATACTCTAAGGTGTGAGTCTACCCGTAAAAGACTGGTTCCTAAGCGAAGTAGCTTTAAAGCTTAAAGAGGTTCTTAAGAGTTTCCTTGATACTCTAAGGTTTTGCCATAACCTTTAGGCGAGTGAATTCCAGCAGTTGGTCGGGACTGGACTTTGGTGATATTGAGACAAACCTCTCAACCAAAGTGGACACACACAAGAGATGATTAGAGGAGTGGAATATTAAGTACACAAAACTTCTTGATGGGGGTGAAACCCGACCAGTACTCCAAGACGCGCAAGCAAGCGCCAAGCGGGGAACTCCGCGGGAAACCGGACCGGAACTCAAGTGCGCAGAGCTCTGCTTCGCTAGGACTTCTTCTACTCCAAATGACCTGCCTTTAATGAGTGGGGGTGCCTCCTATTTATAGGGGTTCTTATGGGGGTAATCTGGTCATTTGGGCAGTAACCGCCTAACTGCCTAACTGATCAGATCGGGGCCCGAGATCGACTTTCCAGAGATCGACTTTCTGGGGGTCGACTTTCCTGGTGATCGACTTTATTCAGAAGTCGATCCTCAGGAAAGTCGATCTTCCTAGGATTCGACTTGGGACCTCCCCAACTCTAGAATAGGTACCTTAACTCATCTTAGGCTATCCGGACTTCTAGTTGCTGGTAGGTTGTGACCAGGTTCGGGATACTGTATCACCAGTACTCCTCCCTCCTCTGCGTATTAGATACTTTGGAATACGTCTTTTAGTACTATGGTTTGTGTGTTGGACCTTGTACTATCAATATTCCCTCCCTCTTTGAGTGCTGGGATGTGGGTTTTTGGTGATGTCCCAGGATGCGAGATCCTCTCTCACCAATATCAATCGAAGTTATAATATCTCTATATCATTATTGTTCAACTATTTGTTTATTAAGTGTTTACAGGTAATTCCGCAATCAACCTGACATTTTGGATCATCACAAACCAGGCGGCTCTGTTTCTCAGTTTCCTGGCCTTCATCGGATCCGCTGTCTTTTTGCCTGCCTCGATGAACCTGCTAATCGGTGCTCTCCAGTCCACAGATGTTATTACGCCGCACAACACGGCCGATTTGGAGCCGCGAGTTTTCGTTGGGTGCTCTTGGTCCTCGATTCGAACCCATCTTCCTTCCGCCTTCCCTGGGGATACTCCCAGCTTGGCTAGCGTGTCGGCCACCCCGTTAGCCTCTCTTCCTATCTGGGAGATCTTCCATTCCTCGAGTTTGCCTAAGGCCGTTCTCGCTTCGGCCACGTAGCTTGCTATTGAGTCCTCTTTGGACACGAAGTCGCCCCTGACTTGGTTGGCTACTAGCCGGGAGTCCGTGTGGAAGTGCACTTTGGACGCGCCCAACGCTCGCGTTGGCCTGATTCCTGACAGGAGGGCTTCGTATTCCGCTGCGTTGTTGGTCTCCCGAAACTTGAAATGGATCGAGTGCTCGATCTTTTCCCCCATTGAGGTTTTTACCACGATCCCCGCGCCGCAGCCTGTGCTTCTGGACGACCCGTCCACATGTGTCGTCCACCACTGCCCGTCCGCCCTCTTGCCGTCTTTCGGAGCTAGTTCGGCCATGAAATCCGCTACTGCCTGCCCCTTGATCGCCTTGGCCGGTACAATATCTATGTGGAATTCGCTAAGTTCCATGGCCCATTTGGTCAGTCTTCCCGAGACGTCCGGCTTTTGCAGCAGTTGGAGCAGCGGGTAGGCCGTTGGGATCGTGATGGTGTGGGCGTGGAAGTAAGGTTTCAACCTTCGAACCGCCAAGATCACCGTTAGGGCCAGTTTCTCGATATCTGGGTACCTTTCCTCCGTCCCCTGCAACGATCGAGAGTGGTAGTATACTGGCCTCTGTGTGCCCTCCGCTTCCGAGATGAGTACCGCGCTAACGGCCGAAGCCGAATCCGAATCCGAGCACGCGACGTAAATGGCGAGTGGCTCCCCTCTCGCGGGGGGGGAGCGTCGACAGACGGGATAGTTGGCTTTTAAGCTCTCTGAAAGCTACCTCGCATTCATCCGACCACGCTAGCCTGGGGCCTGGGTTCTTCAGCAGTTGGAAAAACGGGCGTAAGCGGTCCGCCGTTCTTGGCAGGAATCTGCTCAACGCCGCCACCTTTCCGTTCAGCTTTTGGACTTCATTTATCGTCCGCGGTGGGTTCATGGCCATGACGGTCTCGACCTTCTCCCCTCGGGCGTGATCCGGAAACCTAAGAAGTGCCCCTCCTTGATCCCGAACGCGCATTTTTTTGCCTTTAATTTGAGCCCTGCCTTTCTGATGCTGGCAAAAGTCTCCTCCAGGTCGGCTAGGTGCGTCCTAGTTTTCTTTGACCAAACGAGTATGTCGTCCACGTACACTTCCGCGTTCCTACCTATCTGCGCCCCGAACACCTTGTCCATTAGCCTCTGGAAGGTAACCCCGGCGTTTCGTAGGTCGAACGGCTTTACTTTCAAACAGAACGTGCCCATTTCTGTGATGAACGACGTCTTCTCCTCCCTCCCTTGCCATGGGCACCTGGTTGTACCCTGAGTGTGCGTCCATGAAACTCAGCAGTTCGCACCCGGAGCTCTGGTCCACTAGCCGGTCTACCGACGGTAGTGGGTAGCTATCCTTGGGGCACGTTTTGTTGAGGTTGATGAAGTCGACGCACATCCTCCACCCCGCGCCCGCCTTTTTCACCATGACCACATTGGACAGCCACTCGGGGTAGCGCACCGGGCGTATGAAGGTCACTCGAAGGAGTTTCTTGACTTCCGCTTCTGCCGCGTCCCTTTTTTCTGCTCTTAGTAGACGCAGCTTCTGCCTGACGGGGCGGGCGCCCGAGGCCACCTCAAGCTTGTGCTCGGCCAGCACCCTAGGTACCCCGCTCAACTCCCCCAGCTCGTTTACGAATAAGTCCTCGTTTTCTCTGAGGAGCTACTTCAGCCCCCCTCTCAAGTCCCGCGGGAGGTCCTTTCCTATGCGTACTTCTGGTCGAGGCCGATTAGGATCGTACAGGACGCCGGTTCCGGCTTCGGGATACCCTCCCTTGCGGAGTGCGGTAAGCCCTCGTCCGATGTCATCACCTCACCCACCGAGTTGAAGTAGCACTCACGTGCCTTTCTCTAGGACCCTCTGACCGTGTATACTCCATCTTCGGTCGGAAATTTGAGGCACTGGTGGAGCGAAGACATCACCGCCTGGAACGCTTGTAGCGCCGCTCTTCCTAAGATGGTGTTGTATCCGGACGTGAAGTTTACCACGGAGAACGTGACTTCGATTGTCTTTGCTTGAGCATGCCGACCCAAGGTGACCGGGATGGATATTGTCCCTGTTACCGGGACTTCCACCTGTCCGAAACCTCTGATGGGGGCCCGGCTTGGGAGCAGGTCCACGCGGGCCAAGATGAGGTCGACGAAAGCGTTCCAGTACAATACGTCTATGGATGCTCCTGTGTCCACCAGAACCCTGTGTAGGCGTACGTTGGATTTATCCCCCCTCTGGAAGATGGGGGTTATGTCTAACGGGTCGTCGTGGGGCGTAGTGACGTCCTTCATGTCGTCTTCTGTGAACGAGATTTTCATCTTTGTTCGTGGTCGCTTCGTCCCCGTCGTCCAGTCCACATCTGACGCGTACCGACGCCCTTCCCACGGGTCGTCCCCCCTAGAGGCGCCCCCTCCTGCGATGGTGAGGATATCCCCTATAGGTTCATCCGTTGGCTCTTGCTTTGGCGCCTGGTGCCCCGTGGGTATGACTGTCGGTCGTCTCGCTGGCGGGGCGGGGGGGCTTCGTTGGCGGGCTTCATTTTTTCCAGCACCTTCGCCAGGTTTAAGCACTCGGCTGTCGTGTAGCCGCTGTCCTCGTGGTATTCGCAAAACCTGCGAGTGTCCCTGAACGCCGTCGTGTCCTTCCTCATCGGCCTCAGCGGGGGTATGGTTCCCGTTCCGCTCAACGTGAGGAAAACTTGCCTTTGATTTGCCGCCGGGGTGGGACCTGATTCCCTTCGCCCCCCTCCTGCGGGGGCGCCTGTCCTGTACGCGGCCGCCTGCGGGGCGACCGGGAGCTTGGTCTGCGGCTGCTGTCCCCCCGCGCCTGCGAGGGTGCCCTTCCCCTTCTGCTGCCGCATGTACTCCTGGATCTTCGCCCCCAGGTAGTCCTCTACGTTGCATTCTCCGTGGGATCTTTCCATAGCTTCGGCGAAAGTGTTTGGCGGCTTTCGCACCAGGTCCCTTGCGAAGAAAGTGGGTCAGAGGTTGTTCGTGAGGGCGTACAAGACCACCTCCTCCGAGATTCCCTCGATCTTCTGCACCTCGCCCGCGAACCGGTCCATATACGCGCGTGTGCTTTCAGACTCTCCCTGCGTGATGACACTGAGGGTAGCTTTGATTTTGGGCCTCCTACGTCGGTGTGCGAAAGCTGCCCGGAAAACAGCAATCAGGCTCTTGTAGGTATGCACGGATCCTGCTGGCAATGTCCTGTACCATTCTATCACGTCGCCCGTGAGGGCTCTGCGGAACATCCGACACCAGATGTCCTTTCTGCTCGTCCTGTCCTCCATGTTGGTCTTGAACGAGTGAAGGTGATCCTCCGGGTCAGTGTCTCCCTTGTAATACGGGATCTTCGGGGCCCTCCAGCCCGGGGGGTACTCCTCGTTCAACAGGTGCTGTGCCAAGGCCTCTCCGCCTACCGCCAGTGTCGCCCTAACTCCCGGAGCTCCCGTTGGAGGGGCGTCGCTCCTGGGTCCTCCGATCGGGGTGCCGGTCCGTACATCGGGTCACCGCCCCCGCCCCCATCTGACTCCAAGGTGTGGGGGGCTGTCGTGAGCTAATGCACTTGCTCCTGTAGCTGGCGCTGGCTCTCCTTTAGAGTGGATATCAGTTCCACGAGTTGCACCATCTCTTGCTTGCTCTCCCTTTTCGCGCGCTCCTTCTCGTCCGCGCGCTCCCTCCGACGGAGCTTCTCGTGCTCCCTCTCCATTGCCCTGCTCTCCCTTCGATCCCGGGATCGTGAGCGTTCCGACCTCCTTTCCCTGGACGGGGGTGAGGGCCCGCCTCGTCTACTCCTCCTGAGCGACTCCCACCCTTACCTTACTTCCTCCAGCTCCATGCGCAACCTTTCCTCCTAGGCATCCCACTCCTCATTGGCTCTCCTCTCCTCCGAGTATCGGTTCCGCGGGTGGTGCGGCGCCGGCCGGTACTCCAACGTCTCCCGCTCGCGTCGCCTCGAGCTTTCTCCTATGTGGTACTCGCTTCTCCCCGTCATCCTCCTCCTTCACTCCGGCTGCTGTGTTCAGTTCACGTCAGGTTCACCACTGTTGGTGTGTGGGCTCGTCGCAGTCAGCTCGCCGTCCAACCTAGTGCACGTATTTCCTCTCAGAATTGTCAACCCCCTCCCCTTGTGGCCCAGGGGAGGTATTTATAGCATTTTTTTGCTGCCCTTGGGCCTCGTGGGCTCACCCATTGAGCCCATTCGTTCGCCCAGGCCGTCGATGAGACTTGTTCGGTCCATGGGCCGCGGTCCATGGTACCAACAAACATTATACCAAATACACCTCATAAATCATCCAATTTACCAATACACCAAAACACTCAATTAATTCCACCTAATCCATCATCAACTCCAACCACCAATTTAATACAATTATAACCGTTAATTACCCCATCTATCAATATAACCCAAACATACAACACAGGCTACTTACTGGATTCAAATCCACTTCAAGGATACATTTCTTCAGTCTGTTCAATTCTGAATTTCAATCTATTCTTGGCATCACTTCATCTGCGATCTTCGTGATACCAATATGTCTTCCTGCAACATCATCTTCAATCTTCTTACTGATTCCAACTACATCGGATATCATTAACTGCTGAACTGTATAATTACTTCTTCACATTTACATAACAAACATCAAATTTTCATACATACATAATCTATATATACTCTGTCAAGTTTAAGAACATATATCATCATCTGTATTCTCTGTCATATTCAAATATCATAACTAGTACTTATTCAATATTACAAGGTTTATAATTTCATATTATTGATTGTCAATATCAAATCATCATGTTCAACATCACAACATCATATACAAATTCTAACATGGTATCAGAGCAATAGATCTGACAATTTTTTCTCTCAAACATCATCAAATCATTTAAAATATCTGCTTCTGTTTTTTCTCAAATATTTTTCAAACATCAATCTGTTTCTGTTTCAATACATAATATTATCAATACATACACACATTTACATTAAGATCCAACAATCATCATTCTGTTTCTACATTACATTAAATCATCACATAAAATCTTTTGAAAATCACATAATATATTCTGACAATAAGTTACACATTCACATATTCATATCACAATACTATTTTCTCCTCAAAATACCATTTATTCATTCATCTATTTGTTTTTTACAAAAGTTAAGGTTCCATATTCCTTTACTGATTCCATGTTTGTTTTTTCTCTTTATAAGAAGCCCTCTCTTCCTTAGCAATTCCCTAATAGTCTTGTTACCATCAGTCACTAGCACATTAAATAGGTCATTTATTGGATACTCTTCGTCATCACTAAATCCATATATCCCACCAGCACCTTCACCATCACTGAACCTTCAGCCAACACTTCATCAAATCTGCCATCGAAATTCTCATCATCACTATAAGGCTGAGGACCAAGACCAGGATCATCATCTACGAAATCAGGGTCAACATTCTCCCTCATATACTCAAGCCACCCAAGTCTAGGAGGATCCTCTATCCTGCCAGCACAAGCCATATTTCTCCAAGCAACAGGATCCCAAGGAGCACTATAGACTGGTGATAAGGGTGGATCTCGATCAGTGTTAGAACGACGTTTCGAACAAGTGTTGGACCAGGAATTTCGTCGGAAACAGCTTGGACACCTCAGTCGCTCAGGCACACTCTAGCCAGGGTTCTCTCTCACTCGAATCAACCTAGCCCTAATGAATTAGAGTGACCTCTATTTATAGGATCCTGATGAGGTAATCTGGTCATTAAGGTTCTAAGAGGGTCGATGGCAAAAGTCGACCCTGAGGAAGTCGACTTTATAAAGTTGACCTGGGGCCAGATCTGGGCAGTTAGACGGTTAGAACCCTAATGATCAGATTACCCCATCAGGACCCTATAAATAGATGTCACTCCCATTCATTAGGGCTAGGTTGATTCGAGTAAGAGAGAACCCCTGCCAGAGTGAGCCTGAGCGACTGAGGTGTCCGAGTTGTTTCCGGCGAAGTTCTTGTCCCAACGCTTGTTCGAAGTGTCGTCCGAACACTAATCGAGATCCACCCTTATCAACTGGAAACTGCATAGGAACATCTACATGATCTATACATTCCATAAATTCACCTTCAATCTCTTTATATTTTGACTCAGCTTCATTATCTGCAATATTTTTTCTCTATTTCAGAAACATATATAAAATGGCAAATGAAAATATTATCTACCAGTATTAGACAATCCAGCAACACAGTTGATACCATTTAAGATGGATGAAAACAACTGAAATATTTGGAGCACACAGTTCATAACAGTTGTGGAATCCAAAAACAATGAAAAATTCCTAACTCTAACGAGAACCAAATGCGAAAGAGTGTCACATACCCTAACCCTAACAAACTACAGCGGGAATGAAAAGGCAAAATTTGAATTTTGAAAAAGTTGATCATGATCTTTTGATAGGGGTGATGGATGGTACTTCGATAGGTTAATGAAACTGATAAGACAGGTCTAAGGGTCTGTTTTAATATTTACCATTTGTTTAAAAAAATCACAGCCCTCGGATTTGAACTCAACAATCAAGATTCATCAATTTCGGATTGTTCATTCTCTCTCATTAATCACTTCACTCAGTTTAACAATAAATTTTAATATAGGGCGGGAGATCTATTGAAACACGGAGAAAACCGATCATCTTCGATTATGGACGCCGCCGACGAGGAGATCAAGAGCTCTCCGAGGCTCAACGAGGAGGAGGATACCAGCGTACTAGAGTCGTCTACGTCACGCTCTCGTTCCGACAAACCACAGTCGCTACTTCGTAAACCACCAAAACCCTTACTTTTTTTTTGCTTGTTTACGTCTTTTCCGCTATTTTTCCATGTTTGAGTACTTGCAGAAGCTGAAAAGGGAGATGAGCACAAGGTTAGGATCAAAGGCCGTCGCCGTCTCTGCAAGATTAGATCGAGCTCGCCCTTGCCCTCGCAACTACCGACGGATGACAGCGTCGATTCAGCGGAGAAGAATAGTGAGGGGAATAAAGGAGGGGAGCAAGTAAGAGATATTCTAGCTGACCTTACATCTAGATTGGAGTGCTTGTCGATGGAGAAACCGAAGAGGTCTACTCATTTGGCGGTACATTCCTCGAGGACGGACAAGGGGAAGGCGCTGGAAGAGTGGGAAGAGGGGAAAGAGGAAGAGGTGCAGGATAGGGGAGATAAACAAGATTGCGTTTTGGTGGGGATTGAAAAGGAAGATGAGCGGGACATAAGTGATATTGTTAATCTTTCTGATGATGATGTTGGAGTTCTTGGGGATAGAGAAGAGATAGAGAAAAGTGAAGATGAATTTGTTGAGCGAGACATAAGTGATATTGTTGATCTTTCTGATGATGATGTTGGAGTTCTTGGGGATAGAAAAGAGATAGAGAAATGTGAAAAGGAAGGAGAGGACATTGTTATGGATGGAAAGTGTGGAAGTAAGGTTGTGAGGTATATGCTTCCGGCAAAAATCGCATCGATATTGTTCCCTCATCAGCGTGAAGGATTGAGCTGGTTGTGGTCTCTTCATTGTGGATGCACTGGAGGGATTTTGGGAGATGACATGGGATTGGGGAAAACTATGCAGGTCAACAGAATTGAAAGTTCCATGTTTTGAAAGTTTGAATATAACAATGTTTTTGTTCTTAATAAATATTTTTCTCTCAGATATCATCATACTTGGCCGGACTCTTTCATTCGGGATTGATCAAGAGAGCACTTATAGTAGCCCCCACAACCCTTCTTCCTCACTGGATCAAAGAGCTTACTGTCGTGGGACTCTCTAAGAAGATTAAAGAGTGAGATTTCATTTCGTAGCCTCATTTCTTGTGCAGATTCCACTATCTTTTTATTGATATTTTTATTTATATATTCTTCTTCTAGCTTTTGAGTTTTGAGTCAGTACTTTTATTCTTAACAGTTATTATGGAACTTCTAAGAAATTACGGAATTATGAACTCGACTTGGTACTTGAGGTAATAGTTTTTTCATGCAGATCTTTTCCATGCATTAATAATTTGGATCTGAATAAGAAAATAGCATTGGTTCAATTTTTTTTGTATTTTAGCATATTTACTTATAATAATGAAATAGATTCATGATTCATATTTATTCTTATTCAAAATAATTATTTAATATCTACAAACTATGTTTTAAAATATAGAATGGAGGTGTTCTTCTCACAACATATGACATTGTTCGAATCAATTTTAAATCCTTAAGAGGTGATTTTTTTTCGTGTCGTGAAAGACCTGAGGATGACATCTTTTGGAATTATGTTATACTTGATGAGGTATGCCCTAATTGTTTTACCTTAATGTTAATCAATTATCAATGCTTTTTTTTTACTCTTTCGAATTTTGTCATTTTGTGTTTTTTTAATTTTCGATATTACTCTATCATCATGTACTTTTTTTGTGTTATTTTAACTGTCGTATGTTAGGGGCACATTATTAAAAATCCAAGCACACAAAGATCAAAAAGTCTAATGGAAATACCAAGTTCTCATCGTATTATAATAAGTGGAACTCCAATACAAAACAATCTCAAGGTAATATCATTGCATCTTATGCATCGTGTTTCAGTTGTTATATTCTTCAACAATTTTTATTCAACCTGTTTTTTATATAACTATTTATTGTTAATCTGTTATAGGAATTATGGGCACTATTCTACTTCTCTTGTCCTCATATACTTGGTGACAAGCAAGAGTAATTGTTTTTGGAATCACTGACTATCTTTTAAGTTGTCAAATCTCCTTGCTCACGTTTATTTCTTTTTAGATTCAAGGAAAAATATGAATATAAGATTCTTCGTGGTAATAACAAAGATGCTTCAGCTAGGGAAAAATATGTTGGATCTACTGTTGCTAAGGTAAACATTCCTGAAAAGTATTTTTTTAAATACCCACAACATGCATATCATACCTATGCGATGGCCACGAAAGCATAGAAGTATATGCATTCATATACGAGAGCATATATGCAAATATACATGTTAAACAAAATGCAATAATGTAAGTATATTTTTGTTGTTGTTGCAAATATGCGTCTTTAATAAATAATAGAGTTATAGAATTATGTTCAGAACATGTATATATGAACATGTATAATCAAATAACTTAAGAAATAAGATATGAACTAGGATCGAGTAAATGGTAATCACATGCTCCAAGATCAGGATTTTTTTTTTTTCATGCTTGTGTAAAAGATGTTTATGCATGCCTATGCAAGCGTGCATAAGAAACCTTGATTTGAATAGTCATGAGTTTTGATTACTTGTTTGGGTTTAAGTGTGGCAAATTCAATTTTTGTGAATAATTGTATCTAAAGTTTATGTTGTTCAGTACATAGATACATCAAGTTAAATTTATAATATTGTGCTAGACTTGCATTTGTTTATACCACTATTGCTATTTGTCAAAGGGACTAAGGGAGCGCATTAAACCGTATTTTCTTCGCCGTTTAAAAAGTGAAGTTTTTAAAGAAAGTGACACAACGAAAAGTCAGAAACTTTCTGCAAAGAATGAGCTTGTTATTTGGATAAGATTAAGTCATATTCAGGTTGTATTGGTAGAAAAATTACATTTTTTAATCTACGAGCTACTTATCTACTACTATTTCCGTTTTTTCTTCGTGTTTTTTTTATCTTCTTAATTGATATTTCTGTGCAGAGAAAATTGTACGTCGCATTTCTTAATAGTGAATTAGTTAGCTCATCTGTTACTGGATCTCCATTAGCTGCAATAACAGTATGTTTTGTCTTTTAATTTTAATTTCTTATTTTGATTGTTTTGTTGTTGTGATGACTTGGTGATATAATTTTATTCAAATAGAAAACAGAAAAAACCCTTCTAATGAGAGTGGGTCTAAGCATTTACCACATTTGTACTATTGCCTTATGATTTTTTAAAATAAATAAAAGCAGATACTCTCCATCATACCTGTCCTGAGTCCAGTATGTAAGTATGTTTAGCCTCATGTTACATATATTAACAAATCCATACTACCATGTACAGATTCTGAAAAAGATATGTGATCATCCATTTCTATTGACAAAGCGGGCGGCAGAAGAGATAATGGATGGAATGGAATTTGTTGATACTGAAAACAAGGATCATATTGGTATGGTGGAAGATATGGCCACAAATTTATTGAATATGACTCTTAAAGGAGAATCCCAACAGTTGGATTACACAGTTTCAAGCAAATTATGTTTTTTGATGGCTTTATTGGTAAATCCTACCTTTTATTTTCATTTCACTAAATTTGTAAGAATTTAAATTTAATATTTTTAATAACATATTTATTACATTCTTTTACACAGGACAAACTGGTATCAGAAGGGCACACTATTCTTATATTTTCTCAAACACGTAAAATGTTGAATTTTATCCAGGTTTGATCTACCTCATATTTTTTCTTTTGTTATTCCCAACTTCCCATTTAAAAAATACAAAAATGATTTGATTTTCTTAGGAAGCTATTGAATTGAAGCACTACACTTACTTGCGAATTGATGGAACCACCAAAATTAATGAGAGAGAAAGGATCGTTAATGTTAGTATTTTACTATTTTTGTTATGTCGAATTTTAATTTATTTTGTTATTAGCACATATATTCCATAAACAGGATTTTCAAGCTGGGGCTGCCCCAATATTTTTATTGACATCACGGGTTGGTGGCCTTGGCCTTACACTTACAAGAGCTGACCGTGTTATCATTGCTGACCCAGCATGGAATCCAAGGTAAATTGATTGTCTATTAGAGATATAGGTAATCCAAGGAGAAATCATGCCTACATAAATTTATATTATTTCCATCTTCTTGTCCACAAGACCATAACTTCTAATTACTATTCATATTTGGGGTAATATTTTATAGAAAAGTTACGTATAGACATTATAAGCAAATAATATTTTTAATATTAAGTTATTTCTTTATTATTGATGTATTTTCTTTTCTTTTACTACATTATATGTATTCTATTTAGTAAATTTTCAAGTAAACTCACGTCGCTATTTTTTGTTTGTTTGCATAGTATGGACAATCAGAGTGTTGATCGTGCTTATAGAATTGGGCAAAAGAAAGATGTCCTTGTTTATCGACTTATGACATGTGGGACCGTTGAAGAAAAGATATATAAAATGCAGGTTTGGTTTGGTACATTTAAATCAGGTGTTGTATATTGCTATCTTCTACTTGTACTTGGCTTATGTACATGTCCCTAAAATCTAAATATTAAAACTGTTGGGTAATTCCTCCAAAATTATTATTTACTACTACTTTGTTTTATTTACTTGACCCTTACAGGTTTTCAAGGATGGATTGTTTAAAATTGCCACAGAACAGAAAGATCAAACTCAGTATTTTAGTAAAAAGGTAGGTTCCTCCTCATACCCCATATGATTTTTTTTCTTTTTGACCAGACTGAGTTTTATTGTTCTCCAGGACCTTCAAGAGATCTTCTTATTACCACCTCAAGGATTTGATATTTCACTTACTCAACAACAGATGCTTGAGGAACATGATAATCAAAAACAAATGTATGACTTTCATAACTTATGAAATGGTTGATTTTCCTTGTGATACACGTATAGATTTACGTCTGCCGGTTTCTTTTTCGTTTGGAGTAACAATTATTAATCATTTTGTGTTTTGAGTTTATCTCATTGTAGCATGATTTTTTTACATTAATCTTTGTTTACTATAAGCTAAATAGTAAAGAACAATAAAAATTAACGTATGTTTTTTTTAATATTTTAGGGATGACTCTCTAGTTAAGCATATTTCTTTTCTGGAGAAACAAGGCATTGCTGGGGTCAGTCACCACAGTATGCTTTTTTCAAAGACTGTTGTTGTCCCAATGGTTCCTATGGACGGCGATGAGAACAAAAAAAGGTGAAATTTGTGAATCTTGTTTTGTATTTTTAGGTTTTTCTCATAGTGGGTAATAAATGTGATTTGAAATTTTATTTGTTTATTTTTTAAGTCCAAGAAGAAATATTATCTCAAGGAAAGGATCATCCAGCTCATATGTAGAAGAGCATCTTCCAAATGGGTATTGGTTATTCTTCCATGGGTTTTGAGTTGAGTGATAAATGTATAAACAGACTGAAAATTATTTGTATTTACAGTTCGGAGTATGCTTTCAATCCCAAAAGTGAGAAACAACGATTCAAATTGAATTCATCACAAAGTAAAGCAGAAGACTTACGGCAAAGTATCGAGGAGAGAATTAAACGACAAACCTCCTTATTGAGTAATGAGGTAAGCATGATTTCGTTTTATTGGTATGTTCTTATTTATTTGACACTAATATCGGAATAATCGATATTTTTAGGATGTTATCTCAAAGTTATCAGATAAAGGAAACAATATCAGACAAGTTATAGCTAAGCTTCATTTGCAGCTTGAAGAAATGAATTCTTCCGGTTCCAAAGAAGTTCAGACACCAGATGTTATTGATGTGGATAATTTGTCAAGTGTTTTTGAGAAAGGGATCAATATCTAGTGAACATTGCTAAAAATTCCATATTTTGTTGGTCTTAAGCAAATCTAATTCAACTTCTTGTTAGGTAAATTTATCGTTTACACTTTGTTGTTAATACTTAATATCCTTGAGTAACAAAACAAGCTAATATATATAAAATATTGTTTTCACAATGTTATTCAATAGTTGTTTTTTTTGGAATCTAACAGTCATCTAATTTCCTCTCCAGCTATTACACACATCGTTATGTTATGCTCGGAAAGGAAAATAGAGAATACCAAGACGATTGGAATAGAATTAAAGGCAATGCTGAAACTAAATAGATAAGAAGACTGAAGATTATTCTCATGGTTCTTTAATACTGAGCACAGTGTTCTTCAATTCCTGCAATTTTGAATAAGTATAAAATTTTGTAAACAATGAGAACACACTTATTCTATCAATAGCGTTTAATACTTTATTGATTAATGATCCAATTTAAGATTCAATTGATGATCAAAAATCAATTGGATTTATTTAAGTTTAAATTGATATAATCAAAACCAATAACTTTAGTTTGGTTAATCATCAGCAGTTACTTTGGTTAATGACATAAATAATATTATGGCAAGAAAACTGAGAATAAAAGCTAAAACTGAAACAAAATTAAAATTTCAGTGTTTTAGTAAATTAACGACATAGACAATAAAAAAAATTACTGAAACAAAATGACGATAAACAAAATCCAAAATTTAAAATATGAAGACAGTAATAACTCAAGTCTTTTCTTTCGATCCAGCAAAAGAGTAGAGAGATAAAAAGGATAACTTAATCTAAAAAACAAGTTCATGAGGTTTCACACCATCCCTCAGAGAAAACCTTGCAGAGAGATATGTCTTGAGATCTGGAACTCTTTCAATGGCAGCAAGCAAAGATTCATCAACAACCTTCTGGTCATCTTTCTTTTCCTGAGGCAAATTCTTCTTTTCCTAAAACAAACAGAAATTAGCAGTATTGTCAATAAAGCTGAAAATTCAAACAAAAATTCGGAGTCAAAATCAAGCAAAAAAACAAACCTCTTTGTCAGTGTCAAAGAATTCGCTGTCTCCCTTGATTTTCTTCACCTTCGCTTCCTTTTTAAAATACTTATCATCAAATTTAAATACTGTCACACCACTTATATCCACTTGAGTCGAAGTGGCAATAACATAAGCCTGATCGACACGTCTCAGAGGAACACCGTTGAGCTTGAAGGGTCCTGAATTGCAAAGAATGGATATATATATATATATTAATTAATCAAGAACAACACCATCAAATAAAATAAATTTTAATAAGATTATAAAAATGGTACATTGGTTAAAAAAACAACAACAATTTCAAACATCAATATAACATCTGATTCCGAAAAATATACCAAAATCATTAGTCAAATCGAAAATATTATAGCACAGATTAATCAACATTAACATACTAGTTAGGATTAAAAGATATAAATCTATAATAATATACATTCAATATAACCTAACAAATAAAGTTATTTACCAGTAATGAGAAGCAACCCAGAAGGAAGCTGTTTCAGGAAGACAACTCTTTTGCCCATAAATCGTCCAGCTAACAAGATCAACACCGTACCCGGACGGATACTAGACCTACAGATAAATCAATAAAAAAAATTGAACATAAAATTCTTATAACAATAATAAGGAAGACGATACAACGTTAAATAGAATAAAAAATAATAGAACAGCGAATATTGACGAAATTGACCTGAGCTTGGTTGGTTTTGGTTTCCGAGTGACGGCTCTCTTGATTCTGACGTCGTCAGCAGGATAGAACTTTGGCGGTTTCTGGATAGGTCCAGGCACAACCACCTTCTTCTCATGGCGTGGAAAGACGCCATTGTTCTTGGCCTTTATGGCCCAGAGGCCGCGCTTGTGATACATTTTTGATCGAGAGAACTTCTCGATCCCTTTAGCAAGGAGAGGATTACGAGTAGATGTCGTCTTCATCGGAGCCATTGCAGACGAGACGACAGAAAACGAAAGAGGGAGGTTGATTAGGGAATGGCGGCGAGTTTCTTCCTCTTATGAAGCGCTATGTATTGGTATATTTTTAGAAGTCTTTGGAATTGATTAAATCCGAACCGTCCACTCTAGGGTTTATTTTCCAATACTGGGCTCGGCCCAATTCTTGGGTCACATGACTACAGTCTCGGCCCTTTTGACATCGCATTTAGGAAAAATTCTAATAAAACCCTCGAAAGAGAAAATAATAATAAAAACACTCTACTAAAATAATTCTAGAGAATTGTGATGCATAAATTTTAGTTTTTGAAATTTTTTACTAATTGAAAAATAAATAAAAATGGTAAAATTAGTAAATTACCATAAATTTCTATTTGAAACTTGGAAGCTTAAAACTGTAGACAGATTTTTTTTTTGGTGACAAGGATTTTGAAAATCTGGCTCCGCCGCCAAGGTTCTTCTTGCCGGCGATCGGTAGACCTGTCTCCACCACGCCGTCACACTCGGTTCTGGAAGATATTTCATCTTTTCTGAAGGAAACAAAATCAGTGCGTCTTGTTAGGATCGTACATCAGCGAGCTCTGGTGAGTGGTCTTCTCACAACCTACTCTTTTATCTCGTCACTTTGTAATGATATTACGGTGAGATATGCCGCCCTTGACGCCTTCGTCGAAGCCCAAAATGCATTAGAAATTCACTGCCCTTCTTCGCTGTTCTGCTGGAATGTTCTCATCTCCCAAAATGTCAGACATGGTCGTCTCGACGATGCACTTCTGCTTTGCCGTCGTATGCGTAGATTTGGAACAAGGCCGGATCACTTTACTCTCCCCCTTGTTCTCAAGGCTTCCGGTCAGCTATCTTCTCTTCGTCTGGGAAGATCAATCCATGGCGTCGTTTGCAGAGATGGCTTTCAATCCAACGTATTTGTATGCAACGCCTTGATAGCAATGTACGATCGTTGTGGTTCTCTTCAGGCTGCCGTTTATGTGTTCGATGAAATTACCAGCCGAGAGATTGACGATGTGGTCTCTTGGAACTCGATCGTTGCCGCCCATGTTAAAGCTGGCCAAAATAACCTCGCATTGGAGACGTTCAGAGAGATGGGTCATGATATGAACAGACGGCCAGATGTGATCAGTCTGGTCAATGTTCTTCCAGCTTGCACCTCGCTTGGGGCGGTGTCGAAGGGTAAGGAGATTCATGGATGTGCATTGCGAATCGGGTTATTCTCCGACGTGTTCGTTGGAAATGCAATTGTTGATATTTACGCCAAGTGTGGAATGATGACCGATGCAGTCGGAGTTTTCAATTCCATGGCTGTCAGAGATGTTGTTTCATGGAATGCCATGGTTGCTGGCTACTCACAGAACGGTAACTTTGCACAAGCAGTTTCACTGTTCGATGAAATGCGTAAGGAGAAGATTGTATTGAACGTGGTCACTTGGACTGCTGTCATTGCCGGATATGCTCAGATCGATCTTGGTCATGACGCTATCAATGTTTTCCGGCAGATGCAGCAATCGAAAACAGAACCCAATGTGGTCACCTTCATCTCTCTTCTGTCCGCTTGTGCTTCGGTTGGGGCGCACAGACAAGGCATGGAATTACATGGACATGCTCTCCGACGACACCTCATCATTGCCGGAGATGATGATATGGTGACAAATGGACTGATTGACATGTATTCTAAATGCAGTGATCTCATTACGGCTGGCGTTCTGTTCAATCTCGTGCCGGTATGCAACCGGAGTATTGTTACTTGGACAGTTATGATCGGAGGCCATGCCCAACATGGAGATGCAAACTCTGCTCTTGAACTCTTCTCTCAGATGCTTTCTGCGGATTCCAACATCTGCCCTAATGATTTTACAGTATCATGTGCTTTGATCGCCGCCTCACGCCTGTCGGCGTTACACTTTGCCAGACAAATCCATGCTTATGTCATCCGTCATAGAAGCTTCACTCCCATGGTTTTTGTTTCAAACAGCTTCATCGACACTTACGCGAAATGTGGTGATATCGGTGCAGCTGAGAAGGTGTTTGATCTGATAACTCGGAAGAACTCGGTTTCTTGGACATCTCTGATGACCTGCTATGGAATTCACGGTCGTGGTGAAGATGCGCTTCTGGTGTTTGAAAAAATGCGGAAAGAGAAAGCAGATCTAAGTCCTGATGGAGTTACATTTCTTGTTCTTCTTTATGCCTGCAATCACTCTGGTATGGTGAATCAAGGTCTGGAATACTTCGAAAGCATGGAAAGAGATTTCGGAATATCACCGTCGGTAGAGCATTATGCATGTGTTGTTGATCTTCTTGGCCGTGCCGGCCGATTGCAAGATGCACACGAACTGATCAATAGAATGCCGATGAAGCCGACAATGATTGTTTGGGTGGCTTTGTTAGGTGCTTGTAAAATTCACTCCAATCCTGGTCTTGCTGAATTCGCCGCACAGAGGGTTTCGGAGTTGGATTCAGAAAATGATGGATCATGCACTCTTCTGTCCAACATTTATGCCAACGCCGGTCGCTGGCAAGATGTGGCCCGGATTCGCCGGCATATGAAGAACAGTGGGGTTAAGAAGAGACCCGGTTGCAGTTGGATTGAAGGAAAGAAGAAAGGTGGTGTGTCTACATTTATCACATTCTATGTTGGGGATAAATCTCACCCACAAACATCCCAGATCTACGCTCTCCTCCATGATCTGATGCAGAGAATCGGAGCACTTGGGTACACACCGGAGATGAATTGTGCATTGCATGATGTAGATGATGAAGAGAAATGCTCTCTTCTTTCAGAACACAGTGAGAAATTGGCTCTGGCTTTTGGACTGCTCACTTATCCATCGGGATCGATTATCCGAATCACGAAGAATCTCCGGGTTTGTGAAGATTGTCATAGTGCATTCTGCTTCATCTCCAAGATCGCCGACCGGGAAATCATTTTACGAGATCCCAGCCGCTTTCATCATTTTAAACAGGGATTATGCTCTTGTGGAGATTACTGGTGAATTCAAAGACATGGTAATTTATTAATTTTACCATTTTTTAATTTTCAATCAGTAAAACAATTGAAAAACTAAAATTTATGCATCAGAATTCTCTAGAGTTATGTTAGTAGAGTGTTTTTGTTATTGTTTTCCAATGCCAGGTTATTTTGGCCAGCTTTAACATGGGCGGATCGAGTTCCAAAAGACTACAGCGTCAAACCGTCGGCTGGTAATTTCATTGAATACATAAACGTTGGATTGAAAGCCATCTCTGCAAACGACGCCATGGATCGATCTTCCCAGACAGAGAGAAGATAGCTGACCGAAAGCCTTGAGAACAAGGGGAAGAGTAAAGTGATCCGGCCTTGTTCCAAGTCTGCGCATACGACGGCAAAGCAAAAGTGCATCGTCAAGACGACTTTGTCTGACATTTTGGGAGATGAGAACATTCCAGCAGAATAAGACGTATCTCACCGTAATAAGACGCACTGATAATTATTTCCATCAAGGATAATTTCCATCAACGTATCATCAAGGATAATTTTGGGAGAGTAAGTTGTGACAAGACCACCACTCACCAGAGCTCGCTGATGTACGATCCTGATAAGACGCACTGATTTTGTTTCCTTCAGAAAAGAAGAAATATCTTCCAGAATCGAGAGTGGTGGCGTGGTGGAGACAGGTCTACCGATCTGGCGACGGAGCCAGATTTTCAAAATCCTTGTGACCAAAAAAAATCTCTACAGTTTTAAGCTTCCAAGTTCCAAATAGAAATTTAGTTACTTCTGGGAATATTATTTCCATCCATTATCAATAAAATAAATCAGATAGAGTGAATTATCATTTATCAATCTTTTTTATAGTTTAAAGTTTAATTAATCAAAATCACATATACTGCCTAAAAACTAAAAGATAGAGTGGATTAAGATCAAGATGATTGATTCCTGTTAGACTCAACCAGACAACATCTGTGCTAATTTTCCTAGAATGTCACTTGAATTACCATGTTTTCGCAAACTTCAATCCTGCAATGATACCATACTTAATAATGAAGAGTCGTCTAGAAAATAGCAGTTTCACAACATCAGGAATGATGTCCACTTGAATTACCATGTTTTCGCAAACTTCAATCCTGCAATGATACCATGCTTAATAATGAAGAGTTATCTAGAAAAGAGTAGTTTCACAAGATCAGGAATGATGTCCACTTGAATTACCATGTTTTCGACAACTTCAATCCTGCAATGATACCATACTTAAGGAAGAGTCATCTGCTGAGATATTTAGCTTGTCTGCTTTCTTTAAGCTAGCCATATATGTGAGGTAGATTGTCCAAACAAATGAAAACGAATTGCTTACTAATGGCTGAGAATAAGATAACATGAAGCAATAATCAGTTCTTCGTTAAAAGAAAACAGTTGATGATGATTGATAGATAGTATGAGGAGATGAATTTTACCTGTAGACGAACAGGAACAAATTTGAATGTAATGAAATCACACAATGGCCAGTACACCATTCCATTTAAAAAGGTTGGTATCAGATCTCTCTTTAATCTTGCTAGAATTTCAGAAAAACTTTCACCTAAAGCAATAATAAACAAAATCAAAGTTTACAACAGATCATACAAAATTCAATTTATGAATTTTGTCTAATTTTTTTCCAAGAAATCACTACATAGTACATACCTTGGAAAGCAGCATTTTGAGAGAAAAAAACTGTTGTAATAATCGGTCCATAAACCGTCTGTCCAACAAATATTTTCTTCAAAGTGTTAAGAACATCTCTCTTTGGCAAAACTTTGGACAAGAAATTGAACCAGAAATGCAGAGTTGGTCCAGAAATAAGCATTCCATAGCCAGCCATACGAAATGTTCTTACTAAATCTAATGATTCGGATGGTTTGATGGTGATTGTCTGGAAAAAAATGCACGACGAGAAAATCAAATCAAATCAGCTTGATTGGGTATTTCTATATCTAGGTTAAATTAACCCATCAGCTTGATTGGATCAACGGGCGGGAATATGCAAACCCTAAATAAATACCAATCAAGTGCAGAACTATGAGAAAATGAATTAGTTGTGAAGCAAGCACATACCTGAGAAGACAAGTCAGCGACGGTAAAAATGAGGCTCGCAGTGATACTCTTGGTGAGAATAGGACGCGATTCTATCATCTCAAGATACCAATTTACAAGCCTCTTACTTCTGGAGGTAGTAGTGCTTTTCGTCGAGGCGGCGGAGGTATAGGACTTGAGTCTGCCAGTAAGATCGCATGGCCGAAGAATACTAACCCTAGAAAAATGATGAGCTTGGTATTGGCTGAGAACGCGGCGAGCCAGAGACGCCGCACAGCCGCCGGCAAATACCATTCTCACTTAAAACTCAGTCTGTCACGGCACACTGAAGCAGACAAGTCAGTTTAGGTGAAGAGGGTTTATTGGCCGTTGAGAAGTGGAAATATATTACTGGATTGTAATTAGTAATTTAAATAAGATTGTATGTGCAAATCTACCATCTTTCTTAGAACTAATGGGTTAAGGTCAAGCCCAATAACAAACTAAAATCTTTCATAGCTGTAGCAAGCCGGATTCAAATCGAATAAAATTCGAATTTGAAAATTCATATTCGGATAAATTATCCGAATTTTTGAATAATACGAATCCGGATAATCCGAATCTGAATAACTTTAACCTTAGAGTTAAGATTTAATAATTATATAAGTTAATAAGTTATAAAGATTTATAATAATAATTTAGTTAATTAGGTTTAAAACTTTAAGTGTTTAATGATTTATAATATAAATATAATAATTAATAATATTAATTTATTATATATTTATGCAGAATCCAGAATCCGAAATTTTTAAACGAAATCGGATTTTTCGGATATCTGAATCCGACCAAATAAAATTCGGATTACAATTCGGATATTTGAATCCGGAATCTGGATAGGCATATTCAAATTCGAATGCGGATTCGAATACGGATTTCGGTATACCATTTACAAGCTTAGTTGTAGGTAGCGTTGCAACTCGAGCCTACCGATGGTTCAGTTCGTTTAAATAAACGAGTTTAGTCTTGGGTTTGAGTTCGTTTAATAACTGAACCGAACCTAACCGAATCTGAACCCGAATACGAACCGAATAATTCGTCGAATACTGAATTTTTTTTACATCATCCTAAAAATAAACATTAAAAAAAATAAACATATCTATCTCATCATTTTTGAAAAATAAACAATTAAAAAAAATTGTTTATAATCTATTTTTTTTGTTAAGTCAATCTTTAGACATTTTTTTGTTGAAAAACAAATATTAACATACTAGAAAAATTGTAAAAATATACATAAGTTATAAAATATAAAATATAAATTTATAATAAAAAATTATATTATATAAGTTTCTAATATAAATATAAAATAATAAAATATAATAAAAATGTTAAACGATTCGAACCGTTTGTCGAACCTCAACCAAAGTTTAGGTTCAGTTCGTTTAATTAAACGAATCTATTTCAAGGTTCAGGTTCAGTTTCGGTTTGTTTAATAACCGAACCGATCCAACAGTTCGTCGAATACTGAACTTTTGTTGCAATGCTAGTTGTAGGGTTTAAAATTTAAGGACATACACGTAATATTTACCATATTTCAAATTAACCCCTTAAATAATTAATCCCACAACAAGTCAAGAGTTATATGTTAATATGCAATTTACCCTCTTTTAAATGACGGGGGCAACCGGTAACAATGGAATAACAGTTACTTACGGTTACAGTTAGACAGTTAGTGGGATCCTAAAAAGTCCAACTAATAAACGATCGTGGGTTGGAGTTGCCACGTCGTCACGACCGTCGTTTAATCATGGAAACCTGGTTACCGCCAAACAGTTGTTCAATGCAGTCTTCCAGATCCTCCGGTGCGTACTTGATGTACTTATTAGGATGTCTTCCGAACTCTAAATACTGCCGGAATCTCCCAAGAAACGATCTATACGCCGGCACGACCACGGCTTCCACCGACACTCTGAGCTCCAACTGTAACTGCTCATCGACGACGACCCAAGCGCTTTGTGTCCGGTGAATATCCTCGAAGATGGTGTTGAAGGTCTTGAATCTCTCCTTGAGAACTGGTTTGGAGATGTCTCCCTTTACGTGCAGACCTTCGTCCTTGAAGCAGTTGAAGACATTCCCCCATGTCTCTCTTTGGTAACTGGTGTGGTGGTTCCGGAGGTTGGAGCGTCGCTTCCTCAGCCACTGGTCTCCGAGGAACTCGTGGATTGAGGAGCTTTCTTTGACCTTCTGGTTTATGTACCGGCCATTGTTCATCAGGAAAATGTGCATCAGAGATGTGTCTTTGTAGAGTCTGGACTGTGAGTTCAGATTCTCGTCCAGGAGATCCGTTATTGTCATTAACTTCGACCCAAATGGAGAACTCCGTTCATCATCTCCTCCGTCTCCGGCTCCGGCTCCGCTACTGCTGCTTATTATAGGGACATCTCCTTCAGATTTGTCGTGGTGGAACTGGAAAATCTGCTCTAAGCTGGTTTGATATTCGCAGGCGTACTTGAGGTAGTTCATGACGTAACGGGTAAGAGGATGTACGGCTCCTCCGGGAACCGGAGTTTTACCAGCATTGCTCTTTATCGACGTCTCTAGTTCGGAGAAGATGACCACTACAGCTTCTCCTATTCTTAACTTCGATACGTACATCTCAGACTTCAAATCCTTCTGTAGTAACGATGAAGGCATCATCCCGTCATTTTCCTTTTCTCCGATTTCGTGGAACAAGCTGTCGACAACCGGAGCAAGATCTCTCATTGTTTCGTACATGTCAAGAAACTTAAACAGCATCTCCTCGGACTTCTTTCCACTGGTAACTGATTCGGAGAAATTGAGAAGTTGTATAATGATACTTCGAACGAGATTGCTGAACAGTCCGGCGAAGACGGTAGGGTTATCGGAGAAGATTTTATTACAAAACCGTCGCTCGTCGGAAAGAGAAACAGTGACGGAGTGTTTGAAAGCAATTATCCACGTTGTTATATCTTTCTCCAATACATCCCACGTCTTCTTCTCCAAATCCTCAACGTATATCATCTCAAACCCTAGCTCCGTCAATGAATTCCCGAGCTTCTCCCGCCGAGTTATGCTGAATACTTGGCAGCATTCCGTCTCGTACCCAGAAGATATCATCGTACTAGCTATCCTCCTCAACATTTCCATATCAATCGACGACGGTACCATCGTGGAATTTTCCGTAAAGTTCTCGGGTGTTTTCTCTGTGGCATTATCGCCGGTGGTGCTTTTATTAAACTTACTGTCATTTTCTTCCAACAATGACCGGAACATCTCCTCCAGGAACGCCATCGAACGTTGGAAGACGGCCGCCGTACGACCATTGGTGGGATCAGATGGGAAAGCCTCGAGTGCAAATGCGACCTTGGAGATTCTATCTATAGCTTCTAGAATGGAATATTCGTTCTCCGGTTGAAGATCACCATCTGAATGAGAATGATTACTGCATGCAATTAAGTCCTTAATTACATCTTTAATTACAGTGTATATAATTAGTTAGCTAGATTGTTAGTACTTACCCATCATTATCATTATCGGTATCTTTAGGATCCTTATCGTTGATTTTGCCGTCGATGATTAGGCGGTCGACGAAGATGAGGAGGCAGTCGACGGCGACGAGGGGTAGGGTGGTTGTTTCAGGATTTTTCTCGAGGAGGAAGTCATCGATCTGTTGGAAAACGCATGCAAGTTGGTTAATTTCTTTGATCTTCTCATTTTGTTCATCGAGTTTGGATGGTTTGAGGTTGTCGGCGTTGATGTTTAGAGAGAGATTCCGGTGAACTTGATGTGAGTCTTCTCTGCCGGAGAAGCTGCTGAACTTGGATGTTTTCTCCATGATCAGTTTCGATTTTGAGGTGTCGGAGAGAAGAAGAAGAAGAGGAGGAGGAGGAGATGAAGAGGGAATTTCACGTGCATGGGAGAGGAGAGAAGAAGAATTCACCACCACCTATCGTTTTCAGAATTTTAGATTTTTCAGATTTTTTCTTTCTACAATTTTAATATATAACGGATGTCTTGATGTCAAAATAATGTAAATTAATTATGTCTACGATTTTTATCATACATTTGTTAATATTTTATGCAATACATTATTTTATGATTAAATATTAATGGATACAATTTGATGGCGCACAAAGATGTAATTTAATACATTATTTAATGTACGACGCATCTCAAACACATCTTATATAATTATTTTATAACTAAACTACATAATTAATGAAAGAGAGTGAATTGATTTTTATTTTTACTTTTACTTTTACTTTTATTTGTATTTTTATTTTCTATTTTGTAATTTGAAATTTTGAACATTGATTTTTTTCAAATAAAATTTAATTGTTTTTAAAAAAAACAAAAAAAATGATTATTAAATGATTACATCTGTTATTAGTCACTACAAAATATTATTCTAATTAATGATTTTAATAAGTCACAACAACTATTGAGATTCTGAAGATCTAAAATTTTAATCTCATTGTGTATATAATTTTTTTTTTTTTTTTTAATTTTTTATTTATAAAAGGCGATTTTTATAAAATAAAATTAAAAGAATACAAAGGATAAAAAGAAAACATAATGATAAACGAAAAAAATTGAAAACATAACGTGAATCTCCATCGTGTCGATCTATGACCAACTTCTGATCGCGTTTTCAGGTTGAAATAACTCCCGCCTGAAACTTTTAGAACCTTTAGAGAGTTTCAATACTTGTATCTTTTTCCATCCCTGCAACTGTCATCTTTTTCTTCAATCATCTTTCCCATCTAGTAATTACCCATCACATTTCCTCTTCCATTTCTTAAATTGCATTTGTCATCCGACGATATAACCTCCTGATTTCCCTTCTAGATTAAATCCCTAGTTTTCCATCCTCAAACGGGAAGAAAATTAGTTAAATCTGAAAGTAACTTAGAATGAAATCGAAAAGGCTTTTTGATCTGCGGGCGAGGCCATAACGGCGACAGGGAGAAGTGACGAGAAGCTCTCTTCCCCTCTTCTGAACCCAAAAGGAGCAACGGAATCACGTCCATAAAAGAAATGAGAAAGAATCGAATAAGTTTCAGGAAGCAAAAAGAAGTGGAGAGATAGGGAGTTGCGGGTTAGGATCTAGCTAAGACGACGGGGAGGGAGAACGGTGAAGAAAGGCATGAAAAGGGGAAGAGGGAAAAAGCTTGTCTCCCCCCTCTCTTTTGAGAAAGGGGGGAGATCAGAGGTGGGAGAAGGGGTTTGCTCAAGAGGTGACGCTAGGGTTTCTTTTGAGAAGTATATAATTTTCAACACGATATAATAAGTGATATATTTTATGACTTTGATATATATATCACTTGAAATATATCTTTTTTACTTTTAAAAAGACATCTCTACTATTAGGAATGGACATGGCTCGAAATTGATTCAAGTTTACTCTGACCCGAACCCGAGTTTTGAAATCGAGTTCGGGTTCGGGTCAAAACCGGGGAGCATTTAAAATTATAAAACTCGATTTGGATGTCGATTTCGGGTCCGAGTTTGATGATTTCTTTAAAAAATTTGCATAAAAATCCATGTTATTTAAATAATTTGATTAAATAATTTTAAATTCTAAAATAAGATAAAACATTAAATAATTTTTAGTCGAAAACTCAAATGTGAAGATGAATCCGACGAAGACGAGGAGAGGGAAGATGAAAATGGAAGAAGAGAGGGAAATGATAATAATATTAAGGTTTAGATTTTTTAAAAAAGAGGAAATTTATTAAAAGTGTATATTAAATTTTTACAAAATATTTTATATAAAATAATTTTTTATATTTTAATAATTTTTTTATAAAAAATTTCGGGTTTTGGATGAGTCGTTTGGTTCTGGTCTTACCCGAAAAAATTGGGTTCAGGTCTTTCATATCGGGTTTCATAACCGGGTTCAGGTTTGACCCTTAAGAAGTAATTAGACTAATACAATTGGATATAAATCAATTTATCTGTTATTGGACTAATGTGTAATATAAGAATAAATAATGTGCTTGCAGGTATTTAGACCCTGAGTAAACTGAATGATAATGAAAAATACCAGGGATCAAAGCACAATATTTTCAATAAATAAGCAAGTGTTGGACCAACTAACTGAAGAAAGTCCAGTGGCGGCCCAAATAGAAATAGTTAGATATATTTTAGTTGTAATAATTAGCTTATAAAACTAATTGTAATCAATAACTAAAGTAAATGAAAAAGTTAGTGTTTTTGATAAACCGGTTCAGTTAACTCCCAGTTTATTTCCGTTGCAATTGCAGACCTAATTCTTCCCCCTTTCTCCCTCACGTTCTTGCAACTCCGGTAGTAATACTCTGCCACCATGCCGGCGACGTAATCTGCTACATACACTCCATATTCTAACATGGTATCGGCTGTAAAGATCGGCCGCGCTTCCGCATCAAAGTCCGCCCGGACCAAGATGGTTTCTTCTTCTTCCGATCAGCAATCTGATCAGTCCGGTGGTTCCAGTACAGCAACTATTCCGTCAGTTCTCTGGTCTACAACTAAAATAAAGCATCGAAGGAGGTCACCTTACAGCAGGCCACATCATTCAAGAAGGCCAAGAAGACCCCATCATACATCGACGCTTAATGATAGGGATTCAATTTTCTATTTGAATTCCGGCGATCATCCTGGAGCCCTAATGGTTTCAGATAAGTTCGTAGGAGAAAATAACTATACTACTTGGGCTAATGCGATGAAATTATCTCTTATATCTAGGAGAAAAATTGCCTTCATCAATGACAAGGTCAAAAAGCCCGAGAGTGTCAATGATAAAGACTATGAAGCATGGGAGACAGTAAATGGATTAGTGCTGTCCTGGATTGTCAATGGAGCTTCTCCACAAATTGCTTCCACCTTAATGCACACAAAGACGGCTTATGCGGCTTGGGCAGATTTGCAAGAAAGGTATAAGCAGAAGAACGCTCTTAAATACAATCAAATAAGATATGAGTTAAATAATCTACATCAAGGCAATAAAACCGTGATTGAATACTATGATAGTTTTAAGGCATTACTGAATCAAAAAATAGAATTGGATGATTGTGATTTCTAGGATAAATGTACTCCAAAATTCAATGAAAAATTGGAGAAAGATAAGATTCATCAGTTCCTCTTGGGACTGAATGAAGAATTTAAAGCCTTAAGAGGACAGATACTATCATATGATGAATTGCCTAGCATGAATAGGGTTTTTTATTTCATTACTCAAGAGGAAAAACAGAAAACAGATTTTAGGAAGAAAAACCCAAAAATAGACTTTTCTGCATTTTTCACCAAGAAGGTGAATGAGAAGCAAGAAGAAAAAGGAACACATGGTAAAAGTGGTAAAAAGTTGGATACTTCCAAGTATTGCGACAACTGTAAGTATTATGGACACACTAGGAAGGAATGCTTCCATTTAGTTGGATTTTCGGATAGGAAAAAAGACAATGGAAAGAAGAAATACAAAAATAAAAAGGCAAACGTTGATAGTGCAAATCAGACCACTACCTCTACTTCTCCAACATTGACAAATGAGGAGCTTCTTTATAAATAAGTCCAATGGTATGGTTTTTATTTTTAATGCACTAAATTTCAGAAATATTTTACATGCCTATAATGCAATTGATTTTAATAAAAAATGAATTATAGACACGGGGGTTTCCCAACACATGATTGGGAACCTCCATTTTTTTGATGAGCTTCCAACTGAGAAGCAAGAGCATTTTGTCACCATTCCTAGTGGTGAAATATGTAGGGTAAAATCTAGTGGAACAATAACTCTTTCTAGAGATATAAAATTAAAAGATGTACTCTACATTCCCCAATTCAAAGTTAATTTAATTTCAATAAATATTAAACTAACTTCAAACAGTGATGTAGAGATATTATTTTATAGTAAAAAATGTTATTTTCAGGGAAGCAAATCAGAGAAAGTGATTGGGAAGGGTAGATGTCAAGATGAGCTCTACTTATATAGTGCAAATTCCACCAATTTCAACTCTGATTTTGCAAATACATCCTTGTATTCTAGAACTTGGCACAATAGGCTTGGACACATCTCCTCTCAAAAGCTTGATGTGCTAATCAAGAACAAAGAAATAAATTGTTCTTTTAATAAAAATAATGTAGAGAATACTCCTTGTAATAAAAATAGTTCATTTTCCTTTTCAAACAAAGATTGTTAAATTTATCATCTTTTTAAACAAACCAAACTCAAATATACAAAAAAGCATTTCAAAGAGTGATTATTTGTTTGTTCTAATACATATAGATGTTTGGGGTAAATTTCCAATAATTAGCCATGATGGACATGGATATTTCCTTACTATATATAGTTGAGGATTTAAGTAGAACAACATGGGTTTATCTAATTAAAAATAAATCCATGGTCTATGAATGCATAAGAAGGTTTATAACAAAAGTTAAGATTTTTTTTGCAAAAATATAAAAATCATAAGGAGTGACAATGGGGGAGAGTTTAACTCTATAAAATTCAAAGATCTATTAGAAAATCATGGAATTACACATCAACTTACTTGCCCATATAATCCCCAACAAAATGCAAGAGTTGAGAGAAAACATAGGTGTTTACTTAACATAGTTAGGTCACTACATATTCAAGCTAATATACCACTAAAATATTGGGGAGAGTATATATTAGCTGCAACTTACCTAATTAATAGAATCTCATCCAAGGTTCTAGATAACAAGACTCCCTATGAAGTCTTACACACAAAAAAACCGAAATATGATTTTTTAAAAACTTTTAGGTGTTTATGTTATACAACTAAACATAATAGGAAACATAAGTTCTTACCAAAAACTTTTAGAGGGATATTCATGGGATGCCCTCCAAATGTAAAAGGGTATCTAATACTTGGCTTAGAAGACCAAAAATTTCATATAAGTAGAGATGTTATCTTCAAGGAAGATATTTTTCCTTTTCATGAAATAGAGTCCAAAATACAACAAAATAGATTAACAAATGTTTTTCCATCACAAAGAGTCTTTTTATGAAAAACTTAAAAATAATAACTCTGAATTTAGAATAAATCATAAAAACCTTGGAGATACCCAAAAACACCAAAAGAATGTCACAAACCAGAACAAAATAGGCAATGGATCAGATATGACTGGAAATACCCAGACTGACCCTAAAAACATTCAATATGGATAGATATAACTGGAAAAATTCAACCTGACCATAATAAATCATTCTGCAACCCAGAACAACCAACGTTTGAGGAAAATACCCAAATGCAGCACTATGATCTGGAAAATCAGACTGATTCATTTTCTGAATATAATGGAGAAAATGACATAAATAATCACAATTAAACAAGAAATAATTCTCTAAATCAAAATGGTTATTTAAACCAAAATGCATTGGTTTTTAATGAAGAAAATACTGAAAATTTTCAGAACAAAACAGGGAATCAATGTTTAAATCAAAATGTTGTTTTAAACAAAGATGCATTGGTTTTTAATGGAGAAAATACTGAAAATTCTCCAAACAAAACAGGAAACCATATTATAAAACAAAATACTATTTTAAATCAAAACCCAATGATTTTTGATGAAGAAAATAATATTGAAACATGGAATGTAGTTTTAAATCAAAACATTGGTTTAAATCAAAATGCATTAAGTTTTAGTAAAGGAAATGAAGAAAACATCACATTTAAAACAGGGAATAATCATTTTAAAAATACTAAAACCAAAACAGGAAATAATACAAATAGATTAAGATCTTGTGATCAAAATCAAAGTACTCAAAATAAATTAGAAAAATCAATTTTCTCTATGAAACAAAAACAAACAAGGCTAGGGAGAGTCATAACAAAACCAAGTCAATACAAAGATTTTTATATGGAAAGTGATGAAAACTATCCAAATAAAATCAAATATCCCATGAGCAAGTATGTATCCTACCACAGGGTGAATGAGAAACATAAAGAATTTTTAAAACAAATTACAAGGCATGATGAACCTAATACATTCAAAGAAGCTTCAAATGATCCAAAATGGGTTGAAGCAATTGGAAAAGAGATGGAGGCACTCATCTCAAACAAAACTTGAACTCTAGTTGAACTTCCCAAAGGAAGGAAGTCAGTTTGTTCAAAATGAGTATATAAAATAAAATACAAACCCAATGGAGAAATTGAAAAATACAAAGCCAGGCTAGTAGCTAAGGGTTTTTTTCAGAAAGAAGGTTTCGATTTCTACGAGACTTTTGCACCAGTTGCAAAAATGACAACAATAAGAATATTAATTGCAATTGCTGCACAGAAAAGGTGGAATCTCTACCAAATTGATGTAAACAATGCTTTTCTCTATGGATATTTGCATGAGGAAGTCTACTTAAGACCACCTCAGGGATTACTCCAAGAAGGAGACAAGAGGGTTTGTAAACTTAACAAATCTCTATATGGGCTTAAATAAACATCTAAGAATTGGTTTGAAAAACTAAAAACCACACTAGAAAATCTTGGCTTTATACAAGCAAAATCAGATTACTCTCTCTTTATAAGAGAGAATAATGGAAACATAATATACCTTATTGTTTATGTTGATGACATAATCATCACAGGTAGCAATGAATTAGAGATAAGCATATTAAAAACACAACTTAAAAACAAATTCAGATTAAAAGATTTTGGAAAGCTAAACTATTTTTTTTAGGGATTGAAGTGTCATACTCTAGTAAAGGCACCCTCCTTCTATCACAAAGGAAGTATGCATTAGGCATACTTGAAGAAAGTGGCCTCTCAGGAGCAATAGAGTCTAGAATTCCCATGGAAAGGAATATAGATCTTAAAAACGATAAATCTGAAAATATCAAGGATCCCACCCACGTCCACCCCTACTCTGTTATGAAAAAAAAATTATATATCAGTATATTTTACAGTATATTATTTTACGTCGTATATGTGTTAGTATCTAATGCATTACATTATTTTAGTCATTGGATTAAATATTAATAGACACGATTTGATGATGCACGGACGATGCATTCAAGGTACGGCGTACTTGAAACGCGCCCTATTAAATATTTATCATAAATCAACTAGATTTCCTTGTAAAACCGTGTGGTTGTATTTGGCTTCTAGAAGTAATTTGTAATGTTGGAACTCATAAGTCATAACAGTCATTTTCATTTTTCATAAGTTAACAATTAAATAATAGAAAATTATCTAATTTCAATCTTTTAATTTTCAATATTTAATATTTGGAATCACAAAAGTTATTTAAAATCTCTTGACGTAAATATATGATTCAATTAAATATGAATTTTTTTATTGCTAACCAAAATTAATAATAAATAAAAAAGTTTAACTAAATTGTGGTACATAAGAAAATAAAAATTAAAATGTACACACTGACTTTGGATCTCCATCAGTTTAATTATTTTAATAGTGACAGTTAACAACTAAGTTAAAGAGTTTTATACATGATGGTGTGTGGGCTCGTGTTAGGGTGCTCACACACACAACTCTCTAGTATTCCTATTCTCAGATAACCGATCCCCCTCCCTGCTGCACTATGGGAGGTATTTATAACTCCTGCCCTAGAGCCTAACGGGCCTAGTAGGCATGTTTGGTCCAGGGTCCGACTTGACGGGCCCTGGTACTAACAGTACTCCCCCCCGGGCCGGGGGGGGCCCTAAAGGGCCGCACACCTAACTTCCTTTATGGCGTCTCGTGAGCCACGCCCTCCCTTCTTCACGTGTCTATAAGTACTCCCCTTCTTCTTTTGATGACCAGAAGAAGAAAACAAGACCGATGGTCATTCAATATCTGTTGTAAGAGTTTGGTCGTGAAGTGAAGCTCCAACACTCTGCTTGGACTGAGTGCTTGTTGATGTCTGTTGGTTCTTTCCATTCTGTTGTCGTGTCGGAAAACCAGCGACTTAACTCAGTCTTGATCGACATCCATCGCCGCCTCGCGCAACTTCGCCAGGCCGACGCTCCTCCTTCTGGGACCCCGGCTTCCTCTGCTGCTGCTGCCGCTGCTACCTCTAGTTTCTGCTACTCCTTACGTGGTTTGGCCTTTGCTGCCCCTGTTGCTGGTGGGGGTCGCTGTCGGCGCTCTCGCGGTCGTCGCGGTTCACGTGGGTCCTTGTCTCTCCCCGCTACTGACTTGCGGCACTTCCTGTCGGGGCCGCCAAAGTCGATCCGCTAGGGTGCGCCGTCTGTGGGTACCTCCTCCCCTTTCCTTGTGTTGCCTTAAGCATCTCTTGGAGGGAGGTCGTGTGGTTCCTCCGACTTGCTTCCCGGCGTCGTTTCACTTTTTCTTTAAAGCACGTTTAGCTTTCTTTCTTTTTTGTAGCTTAGGTCGCCTTGTAGCTTTTGCTGTAACTTTATAGTGCCTCCGGGCTTGTAATAGAAATTTATCACTTTAATACCATTTCGAAGTATTTTGCTTTTCTTTTTTGAATTTTGAACGTCCTTTTTCCTTTCATGCCTCAGTTCGCGCTATTGATTTACCCTCACCGCCTATCACCGAACTGGCCCGCGCTCTGCTCGAGCTTCGCTCGTCCGCCTACACCCTTCCTCGGCCCCCCGGTGCCATTTTGCCCCCGGGTGACGCCCCTCTGATTTCCGGACCCCCAATTACACTCCCCTGGTTCCTCGGCCCTCCTTTGGTCATTCCAACTCCCCGCCTCGGCCTTCACCCCGGTGGGATTCATCTCCCATTTGCCGGCCCCGCGGCTCATTACCCTCTCTCTTGAGCTTCCGGCTCCGTTGTGCTATGTTGGGCCGCTCTCCTGGGCCCTCTCTTTTCGACGAGACCAGGTATTCGCGACTCTTCGTCTTCTGTGCCTCCTTTCCTTATAAATACTTACTGTCCTTTTTTACTTCAGTCACTTTCCTTTTTTACCTCCCCTCTTTCCCGCTTTACTTGAGCTTGGCGACCTTCTTGCAGAGTTACAATGGCCTCTAACCCAGTCTCTCCTGATCTCTCGGTAACCAATCTGATCCATCATGCCTCCATCCCCTCTCCTGATTCCAAGAATCCGCTGTCGAGAGCTTCTGCCTCTAGCTGTCTTGAGGCTTTGAAAAGCATTTATAGGTACAAGGATCCTGCGAAGTACCAACCGGTCGGGAACCATGCATGTCGCTTCCCATCCTCCTCCTGGGCACGTCGCGGTCTACATTTCCTATGCCGACCTTGGCCTGACTTTGCCGCTTCCTCCGTTCCTCCAGAACCTGCTCAACCACTGTCGGGTGTCGTTCTCACAGCTTCTGCCGGGTGCCATTGAGCGCGTCCTTTTGATCTCCTCTCTTTGCAGCGCTTGTGGCCACGAGCCTACCCTGCCCCTATTCTTCAACTGGTTCCATGTGTACCCGATGCCGAGTGACTGGAACCGCGTCTTGATAACATCCCGCGGGACCCCCCGGAAGGCTCTCTTCGAAGTGTTGCCCGATCGTGCTCACGGCTGGCGCGACCACTTATTTTTCGTGAAGTTGTCCTGTCTGGGACCTCTTGAGAACCCTCCCGAGAGCTGGCCTCCGCTGGGTCATCTGAAAGGCCTTACTGGCATTGCCTCCACCTGCTTGACTGCGGCCGAACGAGAGGCGCACGAACTCCTCATCCAGATATCTGAGTGCCACCCTGTGAAGCCTGCCCACCTTGGACACGGTTGGACTGTAGAAGATCACCTCCGGCCCGATGACGTCGCCAGCTATGACGTGGAACCTTCCTCACCTTCTCGGAAAAGATAGAAGCGGAAGACGACGTCCATGATTGTTGTGGACACTCCCTCCGTATCCCCGAGGAACACCAATGAGAGCTCCGGGGATGATAACATGGACAGTCCTCCTTTGGAGAATGTTCGCTCGGCCCGCAGTGCCGCCGTGGCTTCGCAAGGGCCCGTCCCCCCCTTCGGGTTTCATCAGAAGTTCGAGGTCGGGGAAGCTTCCGGGCGTGGACTTGCTGGGCCCCAGTACCCCTTGGAGGGAGGGTTGTTGGATCGTCAGGGGTTCGGCGTGGCCCTGGATTCTGCTTTTGTCTCGGGGAAATACCGCACGGACCCTGTCTCCCCTGATCCCTCCATCGTTATTCCCCAACTAGCGGGGATGCTTTTGAAGGGCTTCAATCTGCTGCAGCCGTTTCTCCAGGAAAAAGCCGAGTACAAGGCCCTATTCGCGTGCGGTGTCTCGGCGCTTGATGAGGACTTGTACGCTGATAGCCTCCGCGGGGCCGCCCTTGCCTACGTCCGCCTTTAGCAGAGTCTGGATATGCAGGAAGGGCTTCATGAAGCTCGGGAGCGTGTGGTGGCTCTTTTATCTGAGGTTTCGGCCGCCCTAGCTGCCCGAGATCAGGCCGTGAATGAGGCTATGGCGGCCGCAGAGAAGCACCGGGCCGAGAAAACCGTCCTGGAGGGTATCGTAGCCGATGCCGATAAGCAGGTGTTGAGTCTTGAGAGCCGCGTCACCTGGGCCAAGGACCGTGCCGCCGAGTCTAAGGAGGCTCTCGATCTTGCAATTGCGCGCGCCCAGAAACTCGCCGAGGATCAAGCTGGGTCCGCGCTTGAGCTGTCTGACCGATTCCGCGCTAAGTTCGCCCAGCTCCGGGACGAGGCAAAGGAACGAACGACGGTGGAGAAGCGCGCGGGCTTCTGGAAGGGCTAATAACACTGCCGCGCCATGCATCGCCTGGCCTGCCCCGGGTTCGCTCCCGCTATTGTGCCCCGGACTCAGTCGGAGTGGGAGCGTTGGCAATCTGCTAATGGGGCCGGGCCTCCTACTGAGCAGCCGTGCCTTAACGTTGGCGACAGCGAAGAGGAGGATCTGGACGCCGACCTTGCTGACTACGTCTCGTCGACCCCTCCGTCCTGATTCCTTTGTTCCTCTATTCGTGTTTTTTTCTTTCTTTCTTTGTAATATAAAACACATTTAATTTTGCTTCCGCTTTTTTCTCACAAGGCTTCCGCTTTTTTCTCACCATGCTTTCGCTTTTTTCTCACCATGCTTCCGCTTTTTACTTACTATGTTCTCTGGGTTTTTTGCCCTAACCTTGGGCCTCTTCGTGGCCCTTCGGCCTTAGTTTGCGGACCGCCGACACCACTGCCAGGGCCAGCTTTTCGATGTCGGGGTACCTTTCTTCTGCCTCCTGCAGCGACCGTGAATAATAGTACGTAGATCGGCCTTTGCGCCTCGTCCGCCTCTGATAGGAGGACCACGCTGACCGCCCCCTCTGAATGGGCGACATACATCGTGAGCGGCTCGCCGCTTCGGGTTGGCCGTAGCGTTGGCAGGTGCGCAAGCCGCCTCTTCAGCTCGCCGAACGTTGACTCACACTCCTTTGTCCAGACCACTCTTGGTCCAGGCGATTTCAATAGCTGGAAAAACGGGCGCAGCCGGTCCGCCGCTCTTGGCAGGAACCTACTAAGGGCCGTCACCCTTCTGTTCAGCTTATGGACCTCCTTTATAGTCCGAGGTGGGGTCATTTCCATGACTGCCTCCACTTTTTCCCTTCTGGGCTTGATGCCTTCCGGAGTGATCCTGAATCCCAGGAAATGACCCTCGTTTAAACCAAAGGCGCACTTCCTTGCTTTCAGCATCAGGCCTGCCCTCCTGATGCTGCGGAATGTCTCCTCTAAGTCGGCGAGGTGAGTCTCTGCTCGTTTTAACCAGACCAGTATGTCTTCGGTGTAACCCTGACGTTTCTACCAATCTGCTCTTTGAAGACCTTGTCCATGAGACGCTGAAATGTGGCCCCCGCGTTACGCAGCTCGAATGACATTACCTTGAAACAGAAGGTCCCCGAGTCGGTGATGAACGAGGTCTTCTCCTCGTCTGCCCTAGCCATGGGGACTTGGTTGTATCCCGAGTGTGCGTCCATGAAGCTGAGCATCTCGCAACCCGAACTCTGGTCTACCAGTCTGTCCACTGACGGTGGGGGGTAACTGTCCTTTGGGCATGCCTTGTTGAGGTTCGTGAAATCAACGCACATGCGCCACCGACGTCGGCTTTTCTAACCATGACGACGTTGGACAACCATTCTGGGTACCGGACCGGGCGTATGAAGCCCGTTTCTAGGAGCTTCGCCACCTCTGCCTCTGCGGCGTCCCTATTCTCGGCCCTCAGAGGCCGCAGCTTCTACCGGACCGCCTTGGCTCCCTAGGCTACTGCTAGCCTGTGCTCGGCCGTCGCTCGGGCCACTCCTTCTAGCTCTCCTAGCCCGGCGGCGAACAGATCCTCGTTTTCTCTGAGGAGGCTCTCCAGGTCCCTTCTGAATTCCTCCGATAGGTCCTTTCCCTTTCCCATCCGCATCTCGTTTTTCGCTAGTGGCGTTGGTACCGTGGATGATGCCGGCTCTGGCTTCGGGGTGTCCTCTCGGAGCGCGTGGGGTAATTCCTCTCCGGATGTCATTACCTCGCCCACTGAGTTGAAGTAACACTCGCGGGCCTTTTTCTGTGACCCCCTTACTGTGCATACGCCGGCGGGGGTCGGGAACTTCAGACACTGGTGGAGCGATAATGTTACCGCTTGGAAAGCGTGTAATGCCGTCCGCCCCAGGATGGCGTTGTAACTGGAGGTGAAGTTCACTACCGTGAAGTTGACCTCGACCATTTTTGCCTGGGCGTGGCGGCCTAACGTCACTGGGATGGCTATGATGTCTGCCACCGGGACCTCCGACTGGCCAAACCCTATTATTGGTGCCCTACTCGGGAGTAGATCCGTGCGGGCGAGGCCTAAGTCCACAAAAGCGTTCCAGTACAGGATGTCTACCGATGCCCCAGTGTCGATCAACACTCTGTGGAGCCGCACCATAAATCGAGGTTATCACTAGGGTCGTCGTGCGGAGTGATGAAGACTTGTCTCGGGCCAGGGGTGCCTCGGGCGCGGCGCTTAGCTTTCCTAACACCTTGGCCAGGTTTAGGCACTCGTTGGTTGTGTATCCCTTGTCCTGGTGGTATTCGCAAAACTTGCCCGCATCTCTGTAGGCGGTTGATTCCCCCCTCATGGGCCGTGCTGGCGGGAGGGCCCCGACCCCTCCCAGGGTGAGGAAGACTTGCCTCTGGTTCACCGCCGGGGTGTGTTCTGTCTCCCGTCGCTTCCCCCTCGCGGCGGTTGGGGCAGGGGCTCTTGTTGGCGCTTGTTGAACTCTTGCGTCCTCGCCCCCAGGTATTCCTCTACGTTAGACTCCCCGTGGAACCTCTCCATGGCCTCCGCAAACGACTTCGGCGGCTTCCGGACGAGATCTCCCGCGAAGAACGTGGGCCTCAGGCTGTTGGTGAGGGCGTATAAGACCACTTTTTCCGTTAGCCCCTCGATTTTTTGCACCTCCCCTGCGAAACGGTCCATGTACGCTCGCGTGCTCTCGAAGTCCCCCTGTACTACTGCACTGAGGGTGGCCTCGGTCTTCGGTCTCCTTCGCTCACACAAGCGAAGGCCGCCAAAAAGGTTCTCTCTAGCTCCTCGAAGGTATGGACCAAGGCCTTGGGGAGCGTTCTGTACCACGCCACGGCGTCACCCGCGAGCGCCCTTCGGAACATTCTGCACCAAATGTCCTTCCTATCGGTTCTGTCCTCCATATTTGTTTTAAAGGAATGCAGGTGATCACTTGGGTCGGTATCTCCCTTGTACTCCGGGATCTTTGGGGTCCTCCAGCCGATGGGGTACTCGCCCTCCAGCAAATGCTGTGCTAGGGCTTCCCCACTCCTCGTGCCGGACACCGTGACTATCGCTCCACTCGCGGGGTCCCCCCTGCCGCGCCTCCACCAGCGCCATCCGACTCCAGCGCTCGCCGTTTGGCGGTTAGTTGGAGGAGTTGTTCTTGCAGCTGTCGTTGGCTGTTCTGTAGAGCGGAGACCATTTCCGTGAGCTTCGCATTTTCTGAGCGCTTCCTCCTGCGGCGCTCACCCCTCTCCATTGGGGTCCAGGAGCGGTCCCGCCTCTCCCATCTCTGTTTCCTCTCCTCCCTACGTCTGTCCTCCTCCTCGTCCTTCTTCAAACGTCGGGCTGTCTCCTCTGCCTCGGCCCTCTCCTTGTGCCGGGCCGCCCTGTCCGCTTCCTCCATTCTCGCCCTCCACGCTGCCTCCTGGGTCTCGAGCGCCCAGGCGGCGCACTGCTTTCTGTATGAGAAGTAGGGCTCGGATCTATCCGAGTCTTCCCCCTCCTCTCGCGATCGCTCCGCCCTTGCAGTAGTCGGGCTTAGCTCCCTGTCGCGGGCTGCTTTCTGCCTGAACTGCTTCGAGCTTTGCCCTTTCTGGAACCCGCTCCCTCCGACCATCCTCTCTCCGGTTGAGTATTAGTTTCACGTCAGGTTCACCACTGATGGTGTGTGGGCTCGCGCTAGGGTGTTCACACACACAACTCTCTAGTATTCCTATTCTCAGGCAACCGATCCCCCTCCCTGCTGCACTATGGGAGGTATTTATAACTCCTGCCTTAAGGGCCTAGTAGGCCAGTTTGGTCCAGGGTCTGACTTGACGGGCCCTGGTACTAACAATACATTATATGATTGAATTTTTTTAGTCTAATTATAATCTTTATACATATTGAAGATTGGTTTATTTTTAATGTTTTCAAATGAGAGATTGATGTTTTTAATTACTTCCTTATAAATAAATTACTTGTGATACAGGTTCCCATACTTGATCACATACATCACCAGCATTCGAAAACTCGGATACACAACTCATTGAAGGTGAAACGACCCGTATAGGTTTGAGGGGATTTCAAGTCGATCTCGAGTCAGATCTGAGGTTGTTAGGAAGCTAGATAGTTATTGTTCTAATAATCTGATTACCTTTATAAGAAATCCTATAAATAGGGATTATTTCCAGTCATTAGGTGCATGATTTTTTTTTCAGAACACTTTGAGAGCTAGATCACCTGAGAAAAAGGCAAATTGAATATTGCAAAGTTCAAACGTGTTTCCTAGTGGAGTTTTCGATCGACGTTTTTTCGAAACGACCACGAGTACTGATCGAGTTCCACCCTCGTCAATTATTTATGTTCAGATATATCACAATAAACACCCACCACATATGATTGGATTCTAATAAGATACATTGCGCACTTCAGATGCGTCGTAACTTGAATACGTCATCAAATCGTATTCATTAATATTTAATCCAATGAATAAAATAATGTATTGCACAAGATACTAATAAATGTATGTAATGCAAAAGATACTAACACATATAACGTAAAGTCGATTTAATGGATAAGATTAATTAAGTAATTTTTATTTCTAGTAGTATTAGTGAGTTGAAAAATGAATGTTAAAGTATGGTCAAAAGTCAAAGAATATCTAGAAGACAAGACTAGTTTGGTTACTTTGATGTTCGGTGTTTGATTTTACCCACCAACCACATGTCTACATGAGCTGGAATTGGATAGAGACGAATTTCTATATATATATATAAAAAGAAAGATCTACATGTGGTTTAATCAAGCAGCCGGGAACTGAGTAGACCAGATCGGTGCTTATCTTGGTCAGTTATCAGAATGGGTCCTTCACCTTGCTGTGAGAATGAACACATAAATAGAGGTTCCTGGACGAAGGAAGAAGATCGACGGCTCATTTCTTACATCAGAGCTCACGGTGAAGGGTGCTGGCGTTCTCTTCCCAAGGCTTCCGGTCTGCAAAGATGTGGGAAGAGTTGTAGGTTAAGATGGATAAATTATCTCCGTCCGGATCTAAAGAGAGGGAATTTCACACCGGAAGAAGTCACCACTATCGTTAAACTCCATTCCTTGATAGGAAATAAGTGGTCTTTTATAGCTCGGAATCTACCAGGAAGAACTGATAACGAGATCAAGAACCACTGGAACACGCATATCAAGAGAAAACTACTCCCAACGAAACAGACGACGGTGATAGATCATCGGAAGATCAACTCCACCACTACCACCACCACCACCAGCAATGGTAGCAGCAGCAGCAGTGATTATGGTGAAGATCAGTCTCGACATGGTAGGGATCTTGAACTTGATCTTGATCTAGAGCTATCGATTAGCTTACCATTCTACTCTACTAATTCAAAAACAACATTTCCGGTACCAAATTTACACGAAAGAGGATCGACGGTAGGGTTTTAGATTTTAGTTCTAGCCGGATCTGTGATACCATTGAGATTGAAATAAACAGTTTATCTTATTTTTCATATTTAATATCTCTGTGTTCAATCAAAGTGATAAGTCAATTAGATTAGTCAACATGAAATAGAATTATTTAGAATCTTGGATTGATGATTAATGATTAATGATTAATGATTAATTATTTACATACAATTAATAAATATATTAAATGAATATTTTTCAGGTGAGCCAAAAAATGCTGATATCATACTGACCGTCCATTCATTTAATCTTAATTTACAAAAAATATCCAGTTTACAAAAAAACAGAGTATAGAAATAGAAACATAAGTAAAAAAAACTAGTAAGAAGCTCATTGACTTTCTCCCATTAGCTATGTAGTTTAGTTATATAGTAACTAGATACGTTGTCTCAGGAGGTTGATCTCGCATACTTCCATCATAGATGTCTCCAAAGGGTGACAACAACTCTTCTTGTAATACACTGAATCAAAAAAGAGACTGATGCCTTTAATGACCTTTTTAAGAACTACCTTAGGAGGTCTACTAATGTGCTGTCTATATTTTTTATTTCTTTCCGTTCATATATACCACAACAAGCACCCAATAACATTTCATATTAGCCTCGCATTTTTCATTTTTCACTCTGGAGATTCAAGTGAAATTATGAGAAATATCCAAATGAAAAATGATTGGTTGGTTCATTGGTTGGTTGGTAAAATTAAAATATAGAGGCCAAATGTGATTTGAATTGTCTTCATTATTTATCATATTTTTCTTTTCTTTTCTAGAAGATAAAGACATAAACTCAAAAAGACAAATTATTAATTTCAAATATAATCAATCTACCATTTCATTAATTAGATCTTCTTATTAGTTTGGAATCTAGATTAGGACTTGAATTTAGTTTGAAGTTAGACTGCTTAGTTTCAACACTTAGTTAGACACCATTTAATTTATATACTTCTTGTCTTCCACTTCTAGAAGACTTGAACAAGTTTTAATATTTCTTTTTTTTAGTATATACGCAGACCACCGCAATACTAAAAAAACATCCCTCAAAACTAGTACGTAGAAGAGGGGGGAGTACTGATGACACGATAACCCGAATTTAGTCACAACATACCATGCAGCAACTAACGATTTGGATAACCCAAGATAAATTAAGGTACCCATATAGGTTTGAGGGAGGTTCCAGATCAACTCTTGAGAAGATCGACTTTCCTAGAACTCGACTTTCTCAGAAGTCGAACTCCAGGAAAGTCGATCTCCAAGAAAGTCGATCCCAAGAAAGTCGACTTGAAACCAGATCTGAGCAGTTAGGAGGTTACAACCCAAATAACCAGATTACCTCCATAAAAAGTCCTATAAATAGGGGTCACCATTCATTCATTGGGGTAAGTCATTCAGTGTAGAAAAATCCCAACGAAGCAGAATTCTGAGTAACTGAATTCCGGTCTGATTTCCCCGCGGAGTTTCTCGTCTAGCGCTTGTTGGAAACGTCGTCGAGCACTGATCAGGTTCCACCCTCATCAGTAACCATTCTGGTGAGATATATGGTAAATGAGATATCTGTCATCCCACCATTCATTGTTGATCTAATGGTTACCTTTATAATTTATTTTTATCCATTACTGATCTCGAAGTGAGACTATAGCGGTATTGTACTTCTAATAAAAAATAGAAGGTTGAGATCTAAATATCTTATTATATATATATAGGGCGCACTTCAGATGCGTCGTACCGTGAATGTGTCGTCGTACGTAATCAAATCGTATCCATTAGTATTTAATCCAATGGTTAAAATAATATACTGCACAAAACAGTAATACATGTACGACGTAAAATAATGTACTGCACAAGACACTAACACATTTACAACAAAAAATCGATGTAATGAACATAATTAACTTGACACATATAGCATTCGCACTGTACAGTGCACCTGAATACTACTGTATATATATACTACAGACATTTTCCACATATTTCCTAACTTCCACAATCGTCTTGTGTCTAATGAAGAAATGCATTTTGAACATTTATATTCACTGTAATCGACCAACATCATATCTTCAATACAATAGTAGATACCATTATAATATCCTATATACATTCAATAGCATTCATTCAGATTTATCGAAAGCCATGTTCTACCAAATTTAAATTGCTTTTTGTATATATTTATATCAATCACTATTTTGCATTGTTTAGGGTTTAGTTGAACAAATAAAGAAATAAATCTCCGGAATAAATAAGTAAAAGTTAACAAACTAAATTAGAACTTACCAAAACACCGTCTTCTAATACTTTTAAACTCTTTCATTATAATCTACAAAGCTTATCAACTTTCCAGCAGACCAAAAGATAAAAGATGCAAAACTGGTGCCCAATCATTGCTGTTATGCAAGAAATAACACTACCCCTATTGAATCGATGGATAAGCTAACGATCTGGTGATCCCTCATGTCCAAAACTCCGAGAAAGGTGGGTGGGCCATCTGGTACTAGATGAATCAATAAGGTAAACAGGCGATGATCCATAGCCCATACTATTAGTATTAGGAGATGTCATTCTTGAAATGGCTGGAGATCGCGGAGGATACCGTAAAGAATGTGAGGATTGCTGAGATGATGAGGGAAGATTGCCAAACTCTAATATGCTTCCATTGCTGTGCCGACTGTTACTCAGTGAAGATGAATTGCTGTGATATTCAAATTGAGGTGTGCTCCTAGCTAGAGAATGATTTCTGGAAGAAGGTGATGGATACCGATATGGCATCCCTATCTGGATTGCTGAAGATACAGAAGCTGACGATGACTGGCTTGGAGAACCATGAACAGAAGATAATAATGGTGTGCACTCAGATGCTGGGGGTATATTTATGGATACTCTTGCGTCTCTCTTGCAAATAGGACAGAATGTTCTCCAGCTTGTGAGCCAGGAATCAACACAGAATGCATGAAACTCTGCAATCAAATAAATAAAATTTGTTGAACAGACCTAAATCACAAATGCTACAGATTTATTTATTTTCACTAAGAAATAGAACATCATACTATGATAACATGGAAGTATTCTAAGATTCTCGCCAAATTTGTAGTCGTCTAGACAGATTGCACATGTTGTTGAAGTACAATTATCTTCCAGAACGGTTGTGAACATCAGGCTTGGCAGTGTTTTTACCAACTGATCACTCATGCCATGAGACTCAGGGACACGGTGAGGTCTCAACTGTTGTCCATTTTCCTGTCTAACATGTTGTCTGTGTACAAAATAGAATGTAAAAATCACACACGCTATAGCAATTAGGATTATGAAAGTGACTATCGCTATTGTCGATGATGATTCCGTGTAGAGTGAAGTAATGCAAACATGAGAACCAAGATCTTTATATTTGTTCAATAATTCGGCAGAAGCCTTGGAAATAAAGACAGCATATATGTTAACGTGTGCAGAACTCCCTGACACTGCAAAAAAAAGAATATGAACATGAAAATATGGTTGCATCGAAAAATGACATCCTATATATTTGGATAACAATGATCCAAATTTATTGTCAGTGCAAGTGTAAATGTGTAATCATAAGTTAGTGGAAAATAGAAATTGGTGAGGCAATATTGTAATAAGATTCTGAAACCACTTCAGCACAATTAAAAGTAAAAACTAAATAAGGAATGAACATAGCTAGCACAGAAGAAGAAGAAATGACCAAAAAAAATAACTGACACTGACGGAATGAACTCATGAAGCAAGTAATGTGATTAAAATTAGGCCTTTTGGGTCTGTGAGTGTGAAATATGGACACGGTGATAAATAAATATTTTTCCATTTAAGGTTCAAAAAAATTATAAGATTCAATACCAGTGAACATAAATGAAATAAAACTTACTTGAAATCAAAGGTTCATTATATTCGTTGTCATATATGATAGCTAAATTGAATCCTGCATTTTGTGCAGATCTAACTTTTTCATCAAAAGAACACCCCCCTCTTACTATTAAAGCAAATGAAGACTTTGAGTCATCAACAATTGTATTTGTCAATGGAGAGCAAGCATCAAGAGGGTTGGCTGAATACACCACCCCACATTCAGAAGATTGTATTCGAGGAGCTGTAATTAAGGGTAAGCACTAGATAAGGAAATTGTGGAAAGAGTTGCAATATGCAAATATCCTGTTTTGGATGTAAGAAGCATTGGTAAAAAACAGAGAAGCTTAAATGTAATAAACTAATAAATCAAAATGATTGAATCCTATTTGAAAATGCAAATAAAACTTGACTGGTAAGAAATAAAAACACAGAGGTCTAAAGTTTAGCAGTAAAAGAATGATTTATTTTCATGAACAAAATATTCTACATAAAAATACAAAAATTTATCAAAAGGTGGGATATTTTGGTTTCCTAATTTCGGTAACTTGAAAAAGGTTTGATAATGACGTCTGCAGAAGGATAAAATTTTGTAGAGCGATTATGACAGGAAAAAATTATGAAAGCTTATGATCCATATTTTTCTGGCATTATGAAATGATTAATTGCCCATTGTGATTTGTGATTCCAAAATCCAAATTCCAATCAAACAATGTAAAACCAAGTTCCTAGCTTATCCAAACGAGAATAAAATAAACAAATCATAAAATAGTAGAGGATATTAAAAATTGAATAAAACAAAATAAGAAATAAAGCAAAAAATGAAACGGATAAAAAGAAGAGTAAGTCTCACTAAAACGAGCTTCCAATTCGTCCCAGGAAATAGAAGTATTATCCTTCATATACAAAACGAAATTGCCCATCAACGAACCAACTGCAAGGTCAATCATGAATAGAGGAACAACACAAAATAAGTAGCCAATAATACACTTCAGTCCTCTGAGTCGCATCGTCCCAACAAAATCTCAAAACTCAAACGATTAAATCAAATCCTCGTTTTCAAATCAATCCCTGCAACACAGAGAAATACAAACACGCGACTTTATTTATTTATTTTACAAATCAATCGATCGAAGAACTACGGACCGTCGCAAATTCGCAATCAATGGATCTTGAAACATCTCTGTAAATAACGAAGGAAAACGAAGATGAGAGGAGGAAAATATGAGAGGATAAGTACCTTAGCCACCAACTAATCGGAACTCGGAAGACAGCAGCCGAGAGAAATAAGAAAGAGAGAACGACGAATGAAACTGAAGTGGAAACAAATGATTGAAAATCAATTAATCGAATCAAAAAAAATCCTCATCAAATAATACAAAATGTTAATGGACCGAAATGCAATTTACATTAGGGTTATACCGAATTACAGTCTACAGAGTACAGATAGACAAAACTAAATAAATCAATAAAATAATGGTTGACACTTGAGTCTTGACCATCATGACTCATGTTAGAACAACCCGTCAACCCGACTCCTGAAATGGCCCAGACAGGTAGAACAAAGCTATTATTGCAGTCGGTAGCTCTAGCATTTCGATTTTTCAGCGATTATTGGTTTACAATCATTCATCGCCGGCAATCATTTTCCGATCCTCTCCCTTACTCCTTACGGCTCTTCTTCCGATCTAAAGATCTCTAGAAGACGTATGATAGAGCTAAATTCCTATCAGAAGATAATCTTCAAGAATCGAAGCAAGGAGAACAAGATTCAAGACGTAATTGCAATCTAATGATCAGACAAGCGACCTAATATGTGGAGTAAGAAAGGACCTGGAAGGAAGATCGTGATTACGTCTTCGGCCAAAACTGATCGGATTGATGGAATGTTAGAATCGGATAGTAGAAATTCTGGACTGTTCCATTCCAATCGACCTCGCTGGATCGTAGAGAACAGAGATCTCCCTCATCAGTCGGCCGCCAGACGGAATTCTAAACGGAAGTAGAGAAAATTACGGAGAGAATTAGGGGGAAACACGTGAATTTTATTTGAATCAGTAAAAATTTATACGCAAGGTCCTTTATATGGAATTAAAAATACAAAACGACAAAAACTTAGACTACATACGTTACGGATAATTCATCATTAGTTCTATGCAATTAAAAAGAAATGATCATTAGTAATTATCACGAAGACGGACTGGAGTTCTTTTGTCTTAATGGGCTTTTCCGTACCGGACTGGGCTGCAACTGAGCGGACTGGGCTGCAACTTTTCTTTTACATTTATAAAAAGAAACGGCTCAGATCTAAAACGTACCAGACCAGTGACCACCAGCCATTGGCTCTGAAAGAAGGTCAAACTCCGACTTACAAGTTATAACGGTTATATAGTTATTTAAATAGACAGGGGGTTTTGCAAACTAACCCATAATACTTGTAAAACGTCCATCTTCTACCTTGCCCTAACGGAAAAATTCTACCACCACTGTCAGTGATCCCCTTGCCCTCCTTGGTCTGCAGTGTTGTTGGTTCCGCATCAATCATCGACGATGGAGGCGGCGGAGGGAGACCAAAAGATCCCTGTATTCACTGTTTTTAAGAAAGGTGTTATAATAAAGAACATCTTCTTCAAGAACCCACCTCCGACACTCAAATCAGAGGAAGATGACGGCGACGATGGGTGTGAGTTTCTCATGGGCCGACACCCCGTTTGTCAAATCATCGTCGATCATCCCAGCATCAGTCGCTTCCACCTGAAAGTTCGTCGTCAGAGAAGTTCTGTTTTCGTCACCGACCTTCTTTCCGGTATTTCTTGTAATGATTAATGATTAGGTCTTTCTTTTCTTGTCGATTTTTTTTTTGATATTGAAATCTCTGCAGTTCACGGGAGTTTCGTTTCTGGTAAAAAGATCAAGCCGAGTGTTCCGATGGAGCTTTTGGAAGGAGATTTGTTGAAACTTGGAGCTTCCACTAGGATTTATGTTCTCCGTTGGATTGGGTCGAATGGTCAATTGGAGAAACCACTGATGGTTCTGCAAGAGGAGATCGAAGAAGAGCACACGGATATGGTTCCTCCTTTAGAGGTGGCTCATAATGAATGTCTATGTTCCGATGAGGTGGTCCTAGAATTGGAGGAAGCTTCCGAGGAGATGTGTTCTTCTCCAGTTTCAGATTTTGGAGGTTTTACAGAAATTATACCGTCACCTCCCGTTGACGAACAACTCAACTCACCGGAGATGAAGAAGCCGGTTGACGAACAACTCAACTCACCGGAGATGAAGAAGCCGGTTGACGAACAACTCAACTCACCGGAGATGAAGAAGCCGGTTGACGAACAACTCAACTCACCGGAGATGAAGAAGCCGGTTGACGAACAACTCAACTCACCGGAGATGAAGAAGCCGGTTGACGAACAACTCAACTCACCAGCGATGAAGAAGCCGGTAGTACTCTCCGGAATACTTTCAAGAAGAACCAAGTCCAACCGTCGTCTTCCAATTCTCATCCAAAAAGCCCAAGAAGAAGAACCAGTTTCCAAAGTTCTGTTTCCTGGTTCCGTAGGAGAACCAGAAGAAGATGAAGTATTACATTCAGACAAGGAAAATATGACACCTCAACGCAGTAGCTCATGTTACAAATCGAAGAAAACCCAGAAAGGTTCCTTGCAGATGTCTCCTCTGCATATGGTTTCAATTCTCAGAGAGTCCGAATTAGGAGTGGCCTCTGATGAGGAGAACATGATACAGCTACAACAACCTGAGTACCAAAGTTCAAACACTCCAAAAGCGGGAGAACGATCTCTGTGTAAGGTTCTATGTTTTGGAAATAATGAGGAGGAAAAGGGAGAAGAAAAAGAACCATATAGTTCAGATAAAGAGAACGTGACGCCAGAAATCTCAGACGACGATCACCGGAAGGGGAAAGAAATGTTGTCGGAAAAAAATCGTCAGATAATTGAAAACGTGACTACAAAGAGAAAAGGTTTAGAAAAAGATAGAGCCCCCTTCCAATGTCTATTGGACTTTTCCATCGGCACTAGCACCAATACCACCACCACCATGATGTCACCTCTTTCAGATTCCAGAAGATCTAACACAGAGAACACAAACATTGCAAAAAGAAGAGTGGAAAGTAGTGTTGTTCCTTTCGAATCTCTGTTTAAATCCACCAGATCGGAAAGCTTCGACGTTTCTTCAAATCAAAATGAGATATCTACATCTACAGACAATTACGGTGCATCGTCTGCTGCATTCACAAATGCCAATTCAAGAGAAGGAAGAAGGAAATGGAACATGGTGGCAGATATAAGTTGCTTCTTGAATAAAGATTCTAGAAGATCATTACAGCTTCTGGAGGGAATCAGAGGAACTCACTTGATCATTCCAAGAACGGTCATAAGAGAACTAGAGTGCCTAAAGCGTGGGGAGAGTCTGTTTCGAAAAGGAGCTAATAACGCGTCTTCAATTCTGCGGTGGATCGACAAATGTATGGTGCAGACTGATTGGTGGATTCATGTTCAAAGCTCAGAAGAAATGATGGCAAAATTGCAGACTCCTACTCCTCCTTCCACTCCGACCATCTCCGTAGGAGGAGAAAGTGGTGGTTGTAGATATCTCTTCAACAAGAGTTTCATGACAAAAATGGATTCTGCAGAGGTGGTTTCTCCTAAGGCAGACGATCACATTCTTGACTGTGCCATTCGATTCAAGAAGGAGGAGGAACAGCTTGTGCTCCTTACCCAAAGCATTTCTCTAAAGATTAGAGCAATGGCCAAGGTAAAAAAAAACACTCTACATTTATCTAATCATTTCGCTTTGGAAATTGGATTTTACAGTTTTGGGTGTTTGAATTTTGCAGGGAATACTATGTGAGACTGCTATGGAATTCCGAGAGAGTCTTGTGAGTCCATATTCAGAAAGGTTCATGTGGGAAGAGAGTAGTCCGAGAGGACCAACATGGTCTTGCTCGGAAGACATTCAACTAATTCAATGCCATTACCATCATTGCCCAACTTTGAAGAAATCAGTTAGGGCAGCCGAAGGTGCCAAAGGATTAAAGCTTATACTACTTCATAATGCTAAGTATGGTGGGGAAGTTCTTAGGGGAAATGCTTAGGTGCATTGGATCTTGAAAATTTAGTATTCAATCTTTGATGAACAACAAAAACAATGCTCATCTTTCTATATTAAATCCTTAGCATTAAACTGGATATGTTTAGTATGTATTTTTATCGAAATAGAAGACTGACGATTTTAGCATTTTTGTAACAATTATCTTCTGACTTATCGACCAGTATTGTACAAGATAAAATCAACTAGTTCTCCCTGGGAGATAAAAGAGACTTTTTTAGCAATAAAATAGAGGATTGTGTAAAACTCACTCCTAAATCACATTGACGATTGCAGAAGTCAAATCGATTATGGAAGAGTGTATCTAGACGCAAATTCAGAAGCAAAATTCAGAAGACCGCATAGGCACAGAAGGAAGCAATTGGCGCTGCATCAATGGGACGCCTTGCTACTGCTAATCCACAACAGGGATGTTGGAGGTTAATTCCAGTTAACCTCCGAGCCACACGAAGGTGATCTAGGATTAACTTAGTTTAAACTTAGATTTAATTTAATTGTAATTTATTTCTGCTGAACTCATTGTGAACCTCTTTACTTCCCCCCAAAACGGGAGAGGTAGCATGGAAGGCAATGGATATTCCAATCCCGGTCTCTTCTGACCTTCGTATTGTGGATATCATCGAAGGATTCCAACAAATGACGACAGACAGCTCATGCTGGGGTCTACATTGAACCGCTCTTGCGGCATTCTGCTGGTACATTCAGCCACACAGACCGATTGAGGTGGTAGATAGATTGTTGATGGAAGACCTGGATATCAGTCCTATTTCGAGGCTCTTCATTTTATTTAATGTAAGAACTTCATTTTATTTCATCAATTGACGGCCCTTAACAAAAAAAAGGAAATATGAGCTTACAGTGGAATGAATCGAATGACTGGTGCACATGCTTTGTTGCGAACAATTTATGGCAAGGCAAGCATCAACTCAAGAGATGAGAATTTGAGTCATTAATTGTCCTGTTGTCATAATCGTTGGGCATGAAAGGGCGTGAATTTTCAGATACTTGATAGGATGATGACAGTTGAGAAGCGTTGTTGTCGGTATATTCAGGGATTCCTCCAAAATTGAAAGAATCAAAATCAACAGACGAATAAAAAGAAGGTTCTTCATCGATACCTTTGATGTCAAGAAAGTCGATATCATCGATGTTGCAAAATCCACCGCAAACATCATTCATTATTTCGTTGCTTGTTGGCATTTGAGTTGAAGTTTCAGAAACTTTGGTTTCATCCATGGCCATGGGTAGTGCTGGAGTGTGACCTTGGAATAAAGAAACATGCCCAAACAGTTTATCCTTCCTGGAAAAACTAGTCCCACAAGAACAGAGCCATTTATCTCGTCCACAGTGTTTCTCGTGAGTTTTGAGATCTGCAATGACAGAGAATTTCTTGCTGTTGCATCGGCTGCAAGTATAGCTCTTGTCACAGTGACTCCTCTTGTAATGGTTCTTCACACACGGAATGGTCTTTAGAGGTTGGAACTTCTTATGTTCTTTGTTCCTCTTACAACCAACAAACGGACATGAATACCTCTTTATGATCACTACCTCAGAGCTTGAGTCTTTTCCAGGTTTAGCAAGAGCAGCTGGGGTTTTGTACTCATCTCCATGACCCCTCATATGCATTCGCAGATTTGCATCTCTCTTGAACCCCTTACCACATATCAGACAGAAATGTGTGTGGGAAGCCAGGATTTCCTCCTTTTCAAGCTGCAGCACTTCATATGATCCAGGGAGAAGGTTCTCGCAATCACCATGGTCTTCGCAGTCCTTGACATCATGGTCTTCTCCGATAGGGAGGAGGACTGGTTCCACCATTTCAACAATCCCATTGATGTTGGACGTTTCCATTTGAAAAGTCTCGGTTTGCTGCAGATTATTACTGACAGTCTGTGGTTGACAAGCGGCTGCTGATGAAGGTTGATTGGTTGATGATAACAATGTGTTTTGAAGAGAAGGAAGCAAAGTACCAGCAGTTGATATCAATTGGATAATGATGGAGGTGAGATCCGCGGTGACGAGTTGGTGCTGCGCAGCGAGTTCGTCTGGCTGCAAGGTGTGCCTGCCTTCCCTTTCAATAATGGAACGGACTATATCTTGAACTTGGTGGATCTTCTGCTCAAGGAAGGTGAGATTGTTTAACATGAGTCTGGGATCCTGGTTGGTTGTGTTAGTTAAAGGAGTTGATTCTCTGGATTGGTGATTCCCATAATCTGGGAAATCCTCAGTAGAACACGAACCGAATGGTATATCAAAACGAACCGAATTAGTATTGGAAATAGCTGGAATGGATGGTTCTAGTAAGGACTTAGAAATTTTTCTCGGTTCGTGATCCATTTTATCTTTAGCTGTCTGCACTCTGTAAGGACCAAACAGTAAAAAAAAAAGTATTCATATCCCAATCCGTAATTATCTGAAATAAAATCCCCAATTATTCCAAATCCCTAACCACTAAAAAAATCTGCCAACGATCCATAAACAAGAAAATAAATGGTGATGGATGGATTTAATTACTTACGCCAGAAAATATAAATGACCCATCAAAATCCCCAATAATATAATATAAAATAAAATAAACCTCCCATGATTCCCATCTGATCTAGAACACCGCAAAATTAGGAACACTCGCAACTACCACAGATTGAAGCAGCGAGCGAGTAAAGAAAAAATACCAACAGAAACTCAAAACATTCAAAATTGACACGAAATAGAAAGCAATCACGAAGGGAGGGGGATCTGAAACACAACACCGGCGTACCTGAAATCGCTTCCGTCAGCAAGCAAAAGTAATACGACGGTTTTGCGGCGGAAGTCAGGAAATACGGGAAGAAATAGAAGGAAGAAGACGAAGTGGAGAAGAGGAGAGGAGAGCGAGAGAAGGAAGAAGAAAAGATCAAATTGACCTCTGTGACGTAAGAGAGAGGCTTCTTCTCTCTGCGTAACCAGGCATATAAGATGAGCCAGCTAAGTAGAAAATCGTAAAAGTCAGTGGCATAGATGTAAATATATATACAATATTTTATACTTAATTATAGAAATGGAAATATGATCAAATTTAATTAAGGAACCAATAGTCGTAAAAAAAACACGATAAGTTTATAATTGTGTTTGTCACCACACGATTGCAAGATTCGTAAAAAATTACGATAAGACACGATTTTAACACGACACATTTATAATAGTGTCGGTTAATGTCGAAAGTTTTGACACGATTAATAATAATGTCAGTTTAGTGTTTGTCTTTAAAAATACGACACAATTACACGATTCGTAAAAAAACACGACAAGACACGATTTTAACACAACACATTTATAATAGTGTCGGTTAGTGTCGAAAGTTTTGACACGATTAATAATAGTATCGGTTTAGTGTTTGTCACGACACGATTACACGATTCGTAAAAAAATACGACAAGACACGATTTTAACACGACACATTTATAGTAGTATCGATTAGTGTCGAAAGTTTTGATACGATTAATAATAGTGTCGGTTTAAATATGACGATTATAATTGTGTCTTTAAAAACACGACACGAATACACGAAACGTAAATTGACACAATTCGTGTCGTGTTAAATTTTTTTGATTGTCAATAAAAAAATTAATCGTGTTAGGCCAACCATGAGTTATAACTAATATAAATTTCAGAATCACCCTAAAAATAAAAGGCTTTGATTTATAAATTATGTGAAAATAGAAAACTATGATTTAAAAATTATAAATTTTGAATAATATATTGTGATTTGTGACTATGTCCGTTTCATCTGTCTAAATAATATATACACCAAAACATTTGGAATGATATTTAACTATCATACAAAAAGACATCCTTCTCAACATTGGCAAAAAATTACTTTGGAAGAAATGCTCATTCCTGCATAAATAATATCAAAAACCCTTTTGAGCTCTTCACTCTCACACCTTCTTCATTCATTTTAAATCCGAGTTACCTAAATTCAAGTATAAGCTGCTTAATAGTTAATCCAAAACAAGTTATTTAATCTGAAGAAAACAAATAATTCAGAAGAAACATTTACAAGCAAGGATAACAATTCAGAAGAATAAATTAAAAATGGAAACTCTGAAGAAATATCAAATTTACTAACAAGAGATGGACATCATTAACTCGCAAATTTGATTACTTCAGGAAATGCAAGTAAATTTGATTACTTCAGAGTTACTGATATTTACTGATATTTACTATCAAATTTGATTATTGCAAGAAATGAAAATGATAAATAACTTTGGCAAGACTACATTAACTCACTGTGATTCAAATTGCTAAAAAAATATAACCAAAAATTGTAAATAAATGAAAATAGAAACAACAAATAAAATAAAATATCAGCCAGCAAATTCAACTTGTTTATAGAAATAACAATTGGAAATATAAAATCAAGCTTAAAAAGTAGAAATGGGTAGACTTAAGAAAAAATAATAGAAGCATCCATCTCCTGAAATATAGTGACAAACAAATACTATTTTAAGAGGCTATTAAAAACATGAAACGAAACACAAATTGAATTATTTCAACTGAAAGATCAAAGAAATGCGTGTTTTGATTGCACAATGATGATTCATTAGCAGAAGATATTAGAATCAGCTTTTTTTAGTATGCAAATTTTACATTGAATTAGTAATATACTACTGTTGGAAAAAATTATTGTAATTGTGATTTGAATATGATAGTTAAAATGTAAAAAAAAGTATTGGAATTAAAATCAGGAATTAATCAATCATATCATACCCTTAATTGAGTTCCTGTTACGTGACTGCTTTTTTCCCCATTTTCTTCTTCAAAACCTAAAACAAAAGAAATTAATAAGAAAGTTGAATTGAATATAAATGACAGGCAACATACTAAAATGAATATAACCGTTGAAACAAATGATCCAAGTTTATAAAATTTAAAATAAAACATTTCCATCAAAATACATACTGCAATCGTGTTTAACAGGATGAAAATCCTTATAAAAAACATGTCCTCATAAGGACTCTACTGAGGATACTATTTAAAAATATATATCATGAATATCACAGTAATCACATAATTCTTTAAAAAAATACGATGAATGATGATCAATATGTCGATACCTGTAATTTATTCATAATCTCCACCACCATCCATATCATCAATTTCCATCCCATCTTGAATTGGATCATTGATAGGAAGATCACCCAATTCAAGAACCTCATCAACTACAACAGATACTTTATCACCCTCCCTTTTAAATTTATTTAGATTCTGTATGTCAAAAAATGATTTGTATGGTTTTGAAACCTGTACAATCCATTTCAATAATATAATGATTAGTAAAGAAAATTATAAAACTTAGATATAATAAGTCATTCGCTATTCGTACTTGGAAAAATGAGTCTTCGGTTTTGGCAAAATTTATCAGATTTTCCCAATGTTTATCATGCATTAGTGTAGATGCGGAACCCACAACCTAAGTTAAGTTACATAGATGTCATTAAAAGCAATTATAATTACATATTTCATCATATTAAAATAAACAAACACGTACCAGCACAGAAGATTTTGCTCTCGTTATTCCAACATTCATTCGACGAAAATCAGACACAAAACCAATAACTTTATCACTGTTTGAGCGTACACATGAAAATATAGCAAAATCTCTTTCCCGTCCCTGTAAAGAAGAAAATCAATATTTACTAAGTTTGAATGACAAGTGGAAATTTGACCCAACACTAATTTTGAAAAACAAGTCGTTGTATGACTCACTCACCTGAAATCCATCCACAGTATTTATATCTACTATTTGATTAAAACAAGGACCGAAATTTTCTTGGAAATTTTCTTTTAATACTGTAACTTGATGGCTATAGGGAGATATGACTGCCATTTCAGTACTCGATTTCAGTTCGGGGTAAAGGACAGACAAATTGTAATACATCTCAACAATAAAATCAACCTCATCTTTATTCATCAGAGACACCCCGTCTGAAGGCACTGATTCAACTCCATCAATATCAAAAAAACAAAATGGACCAAAGCAGCGGTAGGAATGCCATTTACGTTTTGTCAGATGTAAAACACCCTTTCCATCTATCAACGAATCAGAGTAAAACTCTTTGGATGGAAAAGATCTTATCTGCACCAAAGTATTAAACATAACATAAAAAAATCCCCGACTATAAATCAATGAGAGGTTAAAACATTTGTGGAAAAAGTAAAACTATGAGCTATTGATGATGCTTAACCTTTGGATGCATGCGATACTGAGTTTTTAGCATATGGATATGATAACCAGCATTTTGGAATCTTTTAAATAAACTTGTTCCATATCTAAAAATCCAAGGTAAACAGTTACAATAAAATATATATGTAAAAGAATGAGAGATGACTAAAAGATGAGCACTAAGCCACTAACCCAAAAACCTGTGCTGTTGTCGATATGACAGTGGCTGGCAATTGAAATGGATCTCCAACCTAAATAATAATTTTAAAAAAAATCAGTGATACAGTGTTAATTTATGCTGTTAAAAATATTATTTATTTAGACAGACTTTAAAATTGATTTTTATCAAGTCTCGACATATTTTTAGGTTTCTAAGATATATTGATTATATCAGAAACCAGAAAAACCAGTTTTATCAAGTCTCAACATTTTTTTTTAATTTATCAAAAAAAAGAGTGGTTTTATCATTACAATTTACACTTATAGATATTATTAAAAATACACTGGAAAAAATAGTAAATTTGTCTGCCTTTAAGATGAAATATTTCGCTTAAGTAATTATGTGAACAAAAAAGTTAATTATATAAACTCGACTCTCACTTATAGCATAAATACAGTCAATCTTTTGCTCAAAGTTAAGCATTCACTGATAATAATGGAAAACATCAACACAAATACAGTAAATACTGAAATGATACAATTAAAAAACATACAAGAAAAACTTGTTTGCATCCATGTGCTAACGGTACAAGAGTTGCTGTTTCCACCTGAAAAAAAGAATCAGTGTAGAACAGATAAGAAAATAACTTCCGTTACAATATATAGTAACAAATATCAATGATTATGGTTACAGTTTAAAATAGATATTAATGTAATAGATTATAGATGATTATTAATATTTCCAATCAACTACTAAGTACTTACCCAATTTATATCATTCTGTTATTAAATAGCTTTCATGAATCATGATATGAATTCTGATTTTACAATATAAAGATAATTTTGAATAAATTGCTTAAAAAATAAGTTGTGATACTTACTGCTTGAGCAGCTTCGTCAATAATAACAACATCAAAAGCACGATTGGTTTGGGAAAAAATACTTGATCCACTAAAACTAAGAGTAGAAAAGACCTGCAAAAATGAGAGATTACTACAAGAGAAGTAATAATAATAAATAAAAAGTTACAAAAACATAAATATTTTATCAAATTAAAACATACAATAGATGATTCATCAATAATAGAAGAACGTATTCTATCAAGGTCCATTCCATTCAAACCCTCTTTACCAGTAGAAGAGTTATGCATATTAGCACATTTTTGTTCCACCTGAAATTTAATGCCTTCCAAATAATTAAAATGTCATAAAAATAAAGACATGCATTTTATGATAGAAATAAAGAGATACACACAAGATAATCCATTGACACTGATTTCACAGAATGATGTGGCTTTAAACCAATTCGAACTATTTTAGGGCTATATATGTCACCAAACTCATTATAAATGCCTGCAAATAACCAAAAGAGAGCATAAGTAAAGATAATACAATCGAAGAGAAGAAAGTAATTATGAAAAATTGTTATTAAAATAGGTAGTTTAATTTATTATAAATAATTAGCTACAATAAAGGTAATTAGTTAATCAGTAGAGGGGCCACTTTCCAGGCAATAAAGTTTGATTTTCTTTCTAACCTGTACGCATAACACGCAAAATAATCTCATCAAGAGCAGAGTTTGATGGAGCACATACTAACACATGAACTCGGTTTTTGCGATTGCAATTGATAACATAAGGTTTCCTCTGTATAAAGAAAAGTTAAAATAAAAATTTGACACCATAGAGAGATTTTTCTCAAACTTAAAATCAAAATATTTTCTTTATTTATTTATTTAATATTTTGATTACTGGAATAATTCCTCCAATAGGAAATGAACCATGATATCCATTAATAAATTTTATTCTTTCATCTGCATATCTTTGATTGTGGCCATAAAACCAAGGTGATGATTTAATCGAGTGATTTTTCCTGTACAAATGTGATTTACAATACTATTAGGAATATAATTAGATAATAATTAGTTATAATTTTGTTTTATTCTGTTATAGTGAGATTTACTTGGCAGATTAATATTAGCGAATGATTACGTGTGTATTTGATCAAAAATAAATACTTACCTCTCTTCCATAGAATAGACATGCAATCCACGTTTTAAACCTGATTCGTTCCTATAATAAGGGGAATTCATAAACATATGAAGTGTCCAAATCTTAGTTTTCCTTTTTTCAATAATTCACATGGCATAACCCTAATTTCTTTTATCTAACATGCTGTCAAGTGTCAACTATTATAAGCGATAAACAGCTTACCCTGATTGCACTCTTTCAGGTACAGAATGCAGAAGAGCACTAAGAAGTCCAAGAATTGTCTTTGTTTTTCCCGTTCCTGGAGGACCCTAATACCAAGTGATAATCCATCATATGGCAGAATACAATAAGAAGAAGATACAAACGAGTTTCTACTCTTCTAGTATATAAAAAGTCAAACCTGTATTAGGACAAAAGGTTTCCGTGAAAGACCCGCCTACAAAATTAAAAAAAAAACATTATAAAATTTGAAAACTGGAAAAATTTAGATACTATTAAAATTTAAAAACACAAACATATAACGATTATTTAGGTGTTAATGATAAACACTTCCTTTTATATTTATATTTCTCCTAGAATCTGATTTATATAAAATAGATGATTCAATGAACAGAAACAAGACTTACTTTTATAGCACTTAGTTGTGACTCATTGTGGTCGTCTTCAAGAACCTCCATCAAATCTCTCGAAACATTCCAGGCTGTCTCGTCTTTCATATTACGATCTTTCACTTTATCCATTGCTGACAATATCAAGTTTTTAAAAGGGAGAGAGCCCAAATAATGCAAAGCCACATACTCGCGTATGATGGTGGACAAATTACAAAGCTACAAAAAACAAAATATATCTGAAATCATATGATATGATCAATAATGACATTATGCTTGTTGAAATATAAATTTTGAAACATTAATTTACCTTTCGAATGTAAAAGGTACTTTGTTTTTTCTCCAAAATCTTTTGCATGTTTGATAACCTTTTACAGAATTTAACCTCGGACTCGTCAAGTTGTTTTTTCCCATCATCATTTGAAAATGTTAGTAGTTCGATGGTCTGTTTGGTGCGATATTGTACCATGGCAAAAACATATGCATCTGGTACATTATCCAAAGAAAACTACAAGAAAAAAAAATCAAGATCTCATGCTATGATATATATGATGATCAATAAATCCCCAACAAGTAGTAAAAAAAAATCAGAATCTCAGGGTATGATATATATGATGATCAATAAATCCCCAACAAGTAGTAAAAAAAAATCAGAATCCCAGGGTATGAAATATATGATGATCAATAAATCCCCAACAAGTAGTAAAAAAAATCAAATTAAGAAATCAATCACCTTTTCCCCAGATAGTAGCAACAGATCATTCTCTGACACTGAAGGGAAGTTTTCATCCACCACAACAGACACTTGGCGGAAATCATTTAACTCTTCCCACGAAATAACAGCCGCCTTATTAGCATTTCGATCATCTTATCTCCGCACAAAAAAAGAGCTGTTAGAGCTCTTCAGAGTAAAGAAATCCTAGAAACCCTAAAATGTGAAGAAGAAAAGAAGAAAAATCACCTTTGGATTGATTGATCTGAGACTTGATCTCTTCAAATAGCAAAGGCTCAAATACTCCCACATAGTCTTCCATGTTCCTGTAGGTGTTCTTGACAGCTTTAATCCCTATCGCGATTGCCTTCTTCTTTTTCGCGTCATTGCTCATCTGTAAAAAAAAACTGAAAACGTAGGAAAACCAGAAGAGAAGAAAAAAAGCCGAAAAAAGGGAAGACGTACTTTGGATTCTTCAGATATACGAAGGTAATCCCAGGTTAGGATATTCTTCCGGAACCTCTCAACCAATGCAGCTTCACTGATTGCATGTATATCCTTCTCCATACAGTGCAGCAGTGGTTTTGTCTAGAATTTGATCAAAGTAAAAAATAAAAAGTTATTGATACTAATATGCAGAAGAAAAATTTGGTTTGCAGAAGAAAAAATTATTGATACCTAATATACCTAATATGCAGAAGAAAAAGGTATCGACTAAAAAAGTAAAATTTAGTTTGTCTGGAATTTGGTCTGCCGGATCTTCAGGTCACCTTTGGAACTCACTGTGTTCGCCGGACCGGAGAAAATCGCCGCTGTACCGGAAGTCGCATATGGAAATCGCCGGTTGAAGGGTTTGTTTGGGTTGTAGGAAGAAGAAAACACGATGTGAGAATATGGGGGTTTTGTTGGGTTTATTTTGGGAATAATTTGGTATTTTACATTTTTTATTTTTTTGGTTTAAATATTAATATTTTAAATAGGTATTTTGTATTTTTGAGTTTAAAAAACATTCTTTTAACGGCTTTTAATTTTAAAAAGATTTAGGGTTTAATTTTACAAAATTATAAAGTTTTTTTTAAAATAAAAATTACACAAACGGTCTTTCTAATTATTCCCCAAAAATCGTTGGATAAAAATAATCAAAAAATTAGAGACGACGTCAATTATCAAAGTCAACGATCATGAGAGAGTCATCGTTAAACTTATAAAAAATATCAAAACTAGGAAGAGCATTTATTAGCAATCACTGATCCGTGGTTGGTATCGCGAATTTTCCACAAAATCCTTGTTCAAATTTAGAAAAGGTCAAAATTCGTCGCTGAAAGTCTGTTTTCTTGTAGTCTTTTTTTTTAATTGTCTTAAAAAAATTTCAATAGATATTGAATGAAAGTTATTTCAGTTGTAGCATGCGTCATTGATCTATATTCAACTTATGTTGAAAAAAGAGAGTGCATACATAGCTGTGGCAGTCTGGGGGATCTGAACCGAAAAAAACAAGAGAGTGCACGAAAACAGACGCATGTGGCCGCAAAAGATATGGAGACGGATAATACAGGATATATCAAACACCTTTATAGTGAACAGGTACAAGGCTAGAGGGACAACCCAATAGCAACAGTTAGCGAAAATATAGGCTAAAAGCGCATAACCGACACCAAGTTGATTTATTTTATTATTAGTATGATTGTCTTATAATTCAAATTCGGTAGAAATTGTATTAAAGAACTGTAATATCTAGACTAATTGGTGGGTTGGAAATTCAACTAAAAATAGAATTCTGACTCACAAAAAAACATAGAAGGTAAAAGTGGGATAATGAAATAATCCAAAAAGTCATATTCATAGGAGGACCTATCTCTTAAGAGATGAACTTCTTTAAAAGTAGAAACGATATGAGTAATCACTTGCAAGTAGTGAACCGAAATGTGATGGCAGGATTTTTCCTAAGAAAAGGAAAATATGCCAAAAGCACACCAGAGTTTTTTCACCTCCATTGTCCAAGGCCTACTACGAGAGAACGATGAGACATAGCTCGTTCTAGAAAGCATAGAGTCAATCCCCAAAGATTGTTGAAAGCCTAAACGATCGTAAGATCACTTGGCTGAATCAATGTGGAGGGTGGATCACATGTGATCACACCTCTTTTTTTATTTTGAAATTTATATATTAATACCAAATAGTTTTAACTCAAAAAAAAACTTCTGTTGAAGATCATGAAAACACTAGTTGTTTCTTGGACTTCCAAGATATAAGCGATGTACCTAAAGAGATACAATAGTCAGTGACTATTTTCTCGTTTTGGGACATGTTTCCCAATCCGCATCACAATGACCAATTATGTCAATTCCGTGAGTGCATGTACACACTTGTTTGTCATCGGAATCTAGCCATCATTGGGGTGATATCGTGAATATTTTCTCGTCTAAATCACCTTACAAAAATGCATTATGAACGTCCATATGGTGGAGTTACTATTTTCTTGATGATGCTATAACCATCAGCATTTTCAGTCACTAATTTTTCTACTAGGGCAAATGTGTCATTATAATCAATTCTTTCTATTTGTGAAAAAAAATCGACGACTAATCTTGTTTTATACACTACAAGAAAACAGGGAAACAACCACGGTCAAGTTCATTAGAAAGTTTCCATATATACTAAGGCTCAATCCAATGGAATTCATAAAATATCAATTCATATATCGAAAAAGTATATGCTTTTCTATTTACCGTCTTTCATTCCATCTCTAGCTATTGAATAACCTATACTTTTTTTTCGAATTTAAAAAATTCTATCAGTGATATATCTACAATTCAATATAGATAGATATATTTGGCATCTAATCTATAAGTTGTAGATTCAACACTTAGTATATGCTTTTAGATCCAACAAAAAAAAGGCAAGGCAGTTATGTATTTGGGGGAAAATATGGCAGACATGTATTTGGGGAAAATAAAAATTAAATCTCCATTAAAACCTCCCTCAATTGCTGTTGAGAGTTGGAGAATTGGAAGTTTTGTCTGAGAGAAGAAATCAGTCGGAGAAGCTTTAATACATAAGAAATTAATTGAGTGATTTTAACTATTACATTGATTGTATTTATACTACTCTACTTGTGGTTATTTGCTTCTTGACCCTTATGGGGTTATTTGCGGATGAAGTGATAGTCGATTTCAATATGTCTTGTTTTGACTTGAATAACTGAATTTGTGGCCATGAAGATTGAGTTTGATGTCGCCTCGAATGACGAATTCGCGTATGAAGTGATAGTCGATTTCAATATGTCTTGTTTTGGCTTGAATAACTGAATTTGTGGCCATGAAGATTGCTGATCGGCTGTCTGTGTGGATGACTGGTGTGTTTTCCAGGTATATTCCGAGTTTTCTTAAGAGGGAACAAAACCATTTTAACTCGGCTGCTACGTGAGCGATGACTCTATACTCCGCTTCAGCGCTCGATCGTGAAACTGTGGGTTGCTTCTTGGACATCCAGGCGACTGGATTGGATCCGAGATACAGGCAAGATCCTGTTGTGAAGCGACGATCGTCTGGGTCTCCCGCCCAATCCGAGTCTACTAAAATGTTTAGATTTGTTGATGTTGATTTGGTGAAGTGAAGTCCAAGATCAGTTGTTCCCTTGATGTACCGGAGAATCCGCTTGGTCGCCTGCCAATGGGTTGTAGTGGGTACCTGCATAAATTTGCAAACTTGATTAACGACAAAGGAAATGTCCGGCCGTGTGATACTTAAGTATTGCAGCGCTCCGACCAAGCTTCTGTAAGGAGTTGGGTCTTGGATGGGTGTTCCCGAATTGGTTGTTAGGTGAATGTTTGGTATTGAGGGTGTGGATACAGGTTTGGAGTCTAGCATTTTGAATCGTTTGAGGAGGTCCAGTGAGTATTTCTTTTGGGTTATGGTCGTTGTTGAAGGAGTGGTCTTCATTTCCAGTCCCAGGAAGTAGGACAATTGGCCGAGGTCTCGACACCTGAACTTTTGACATGCTACATTAATGAACTTTCTGACCTCTGTCTCACAGTTGCCGGTAATGATAAAGTCATCTACGTAGATGAGCACGTAGATGACTTGTCCGTTCTGTCTTTGTATGAACATGGAGGAATCTGCCGTGGAGTTGAAAAATTGACAATTCTGTAAAAATTCTTTGAGGCATTGGTACCATGCCCTTGGTGCCTGCTTCAATCCGTAGATTGCCTTTTGTAACCGGCAAACGTGTGACCTGGTTGTTGTCGTTTGAGTTGTGAAGTCAGGCGGTTGTTCCATGAACACTGTTTCTGTGAGGTTTCCATTGAGGAAAGCGTTGCAGATATCTAAGTGATGGAGATTCCATTGCCTTGAGGTTGCTATGGCTAGAATTGTGCGTATGGTAGCCGCCTTTACTACCGGGCTGTACGTTAGGTCGTAATCTTCACCGTACTTCTGATGGAAACCTTTGGCCACCAGATGCGCCTTGTATCTTTCAAGCGATCCATCGGCGTTCTGTTTTATTCTAAAGACCCATCGAGATCCTATCACGTTCATCCACTTCTGACGAGGTGTTAGTTTCCAGGTCTTGTTGAGTTCTAGTGCTTGTAATTCCTCTGTCATTGCGTTTTTCCACGACGGACTGACTAGTGCTTCCTTCACTGATGTGGGTTCTGTTTTCCCGGTCGTCGAGAGATTGCAGGTGACTGGATTCCATTGATCCTGTTTCATTGCTTTGGTTGGGTATTCAGTATGCGTAGATCCACATAATAGTTATAGGGATCTGTTTGTCTTTAATTTGGGGGACCCGGTTCCCTTATTGGTGTATTTGTTTTGTGATTTGGGAACCCGGTATTCGATGTCAGATCCGATTGCGACCAGATTTGGGGAACCCGATTTTGAAATTACTGTTGCTGAGAGATTCTGATGTTTGGCGCCCGTGCTATAATCTTTCAGCCATGCCGGTGTCCTGCACACTCTGTTTGATCTTCTTTGCTCATTGATCGATTGATTGGTAGTTGTTGCAGTGTGATTGTCAGTGTTGGTGTCGGGCGATATTCTGAATTGTTATTAGTCGGTGAAGCGTCGAAGTATCCTATTGATTCTGTTTGAATCGATGAGGATTGTGTACAATCTTCTGTTTCAATCGATGATGATCGCATCTGGTCTTCTGATTGCGTTTGATTGTCTGCCTCAATTGTACTGTGTGGTGCTGGTGAGGGCAGTAAGGTTGGTTCCAGTTGCCGGAAGTGTGGTGTTGTCAGGTTGCTTTGTTGGGTTGGTTGTTGCAGGGGAAACGTATTTTCTTCGAAGATTACATGTCTGGAGACCACGATCTTTCCAGTGATTAGGTCTTTACACTTGTATCCCTTGTGTATTGGCGAATATCCGAGAAAGAGACTCCGGGTTGTCACATTCTGTAGCTTGGTTCTCTGCGCATTGGGTATGATCGGAAAGCAGAGGCACCCAAACATACGCAGTATGGAGTAGTCGGGCGTATGTTGAAATAGAAGCTCGTACGGTGTTTTGTTTTGAGTTGTGATGAATGGGAGGCGGTTTATGGTGAATGTGGCTGTAGAATAGGCGTCGACCCACATTTCAGATGACAGAGATGCTTGATAAAGAAAGCACTGGCCAATGTCATCGATATGGCCGTGCTTGCGTTCAGCTACCCCATTTTGTTGGGGCGTGTATGGGCAAGAAAAGCGTTGCCGGATACCAAGTTTAGTTAGGAAATTTTGAAAATTGCGGCCGACGAACGCCGCCGGCATCGCACTGAATGACTTTAATTTTAAAATCGAGAGAACGTTCAACAACATTATAGAAATTAACGAAATTGGGAAAGAAGTCAGATTTGAAAGAGAGTAGAAGAAACCAAGAGAATCGCGAATAATCATCCACTATGCACGCATAGTATCGCGATCCTTCTCTGGAGATTGTCGGAGATGGTCCCCAGAGATCGATGTGGATAATTTCCAACGGTTGTTTGGCCGTGTAGGTTCGGTGATTGAACGTTGGTCTCTTGGCCTTGTTGAGAGCGCAAACTTCGCAGAAAGGCAATGTGGAGGGTCGCCGATCGACGAGAGCTGGAGAGGATGAATTGAGGACTCTGGATAGAACCGGTTGTGTCGGATGGCCCAACCGGCGATGCCATACCACCGGGGTTACCTTCATACAGGCGTATGCTTGTTTGTTATTGATGTCGTCTGTTTTGAAGTCGCCCAGGTGGTACAGTCCGTCATCGCTACTGCCACGCATTATTGAAGCTCCCGTGCTCTTGGCCTTGACATCGAACCCATTGCGGTCAAAAGAAACGACACAGTTTAGATCTCGAGATAAAGAATGTATTGAGAGAAGATTTTTGGAAAGACCGGGCACGAATAGAACATTGGGCACAGTTATGCACCCAAGGGAGGTTGAGAGAGAAATCGTGCCCTGTCTGAGAATGGGGAGTTGTGACCCATTGCCCACCATAACCGTGTCATTACGTACCTTGGTATGGCTGAGAGGCGGAGAACGATCCAAGGGAAGGTGTCATGTGGTTTGAAGCGCCGCTGTCGAGGCACCACGATCCGTTTGAAGTTACTGATGGTGCACTGCTGCCGAGTGAGAGCGAGTCGATTCCATTGAGGCTGGTGTTGTAGGCATAATTCCGGCGATTATTGCAAGTTCTGGCTGTGTGACCAGCCATGTTGCAGATTTGGCACACTTGATCGCCAATTGATGTTGGTGTTGGAAGCAGCGGCGGATTGAAATGCTCTGGGTGTCTATAGTTCGGTGGTGGAGGATTATATGTTGGTGCGCGTGGATGCTGTTGCTGATAGTTTGGATAGTAGTTGTTGTAATTATTTCCGCGACTACGTCCCCCATTGAAGCGACCACCGTAAGATCGGCCGCGTCCTCTGATGTGTTTGGCGTCCCCTGAAGTTGTTCCGATGATGATTATAGTTGTTCTGGTTGTGGTTGGCCATGTTGTTGTTGTTGGTAAGAATGTGAGTTGGGTTGTTTTCTGTAGGCACTTGTTGAGCTGCAAATACGATGGGATTGGTCGTCGGTCCCCCTGTTCGTTTCAACAGGTCTTCTTCTTGAAGAAGATGACTCACCAACTCATCGAATGAAGTGGTCGGATTGAAGTGCAGATGAGTTAGGAAGCTACGGTAGGACTCATCAAGTCCGTCCACGACATAGTCGATTATTTCCTCTTCTTCTATAGATGATCCAGCAGCACGCAATGCGTCTACTGTTGCTCGCACGTCCATTAGGTACTCGGACATTGTGACGTCAGTCTTTTTCTTGGTGGTGCGCAGCTTGGTTCTGAGAGATTTTAGGTGGATGCTGCATAGGGGAGACAGAAATCGGTCAAGCAGTCTCCAGGCTTCTTTGGAGGTCACACAGTGTAGAATCATGGCTTGAACAGAGGGTGAGACGGTGGAACGTATCCAAGTGAGCACTAGTTGATCGGACTTGGTCCATTTCTTGTATTCCGGGTTGATCTCCCTGGCTTCGGTTTCTTGCTTTTGGTCCGGTTCACTGATTATGGTTGATAAATCATGGAGCTTGAGTACTTCGAGAAAGTGTGATTTCCAACATATATAATCGATTTTGTTCGTTGGATTGCAAAATAGGGAGTTGATGTTATAGGATGTGGGAAGGCGGTGGGGGTTGTCGGAGGTCCCTTCAGGAAGGTATAGGCTGGTGTCATCGGAGTTTGTCTGATTGGGTTGGGTTGGGATATCGGTGTTGGTGTTGGCTATGTAGGCTTGTTTTAGAGGCTGTTGGAGAAAGGTGGTTAACGTGTCTTGGGAGAGGGAGTTGAGAAATGCGGAACGGTGCAGAGCCTGGTGCTCTGATACCATGTTGAGAGTTGGAGAATTAGAAGTTTGGTCTGAGAGAAGAAATCAGTCGGAGAAGCTTTAATACATAATAAATTAATTGAGTGATTTTAACTATTACATTGATTGTATTTATACTACTCTACTTGTGGTTATTTGCTTCTTGACCCTTATGGGGTTATTTTGCTTATTGATCTTTGATTGTTAGTATTCTAAAATCACTAGTTGTTAATAATTTTTAAAAAAATCAATAGTTTTTAATTTTTTAGGATTTATAATTTAAAATAACTTTTATAATTGAATTTATAACTTCAAATAACTTTTTAAAATTTAATTTTTCACTTTAAAATAACTTTAACTTATAACTTCTTCTATTTTTATTAATTTAAAATAAACTTATTTTATAAGTTTTAAAATATTTAATTTATTAAATTGAATTTTAGAATTTAAAATTTATTAAATTAGACTAACCCTGGCCTACTAAAGTTCATATTAGAAATTGTTATTTTTTATATTTTTTTAAAAATCACTAGTTAATTTTTTACTTTTTAGGATTTATAATTTAAAATAACTTTTATAATTGAATTTTTAACTTTAAAAATTAAAATACCTTCTTTAAATTTATTTTTTAACTTTAAAATTTAAAATATCTAAAATAATTTCAATTTATAATTATCTAACTATAATCTAACTTAATTTTTTTTATAATTTATAATATCTAAATTCTAAAACACTATAATCTTACTTCTTCTAACCCTAACTTCTAACTCTTACTTTTAACCCTAATTTCTAACCCTAACACTATCTAAATATGTATATATACTTTTTTTACTAATTTTTGTTAATTTCTATTAACCCTAACCTTAATTATTTACATTTACATTAACTCTAACCCTATTATCATTATTAGTCACGGCTATAGAAATATCAGTGGCTAATTTATTTGTCACTAAATTAGCCACGGCTTCTAAATCCGTGGTCAAATTTGAGTGAAAAATTGGAGGAAACTTTTGCCGAAAATTTTAACCACGGATTAGCCACGGATTTTAACAACCGTGGCTAAATATTCAATGAAAAATTGGAGGAAATTTTGCCGAAAAAATTAGCCACGGGATTTGCCACTGATTTTTGCATCCGTGACTAAATATAAAGATTAGCCACAGCTTCTACTGGCCGTGGCTAATCCCGTGGGCGTAGCCCTGTTTTCTTGTAGTGATATCTTTCTATTGACTCGTCATTTTTGTATTTGATTTTAGAGGCCCACTTGGATCCAATGGGTAAAATTACCAAATCTCTCATGATGATGGGATTCAATACGAATTTTCGCAAACTCATAGAGGCTTGTATCACGATAACCTCCTTCCTTGTCCTTGTGGAGGGCTCCTCTGCGGCTGCGGGCATCTTTATGGCCAAACACGGATTGCGTAGAGACATTATTATCATTGCGGTCTTAAAAATTCTTAAAAGATATTTAAATCAGGCAGTTTTGGAAGGTGAGATAGAATTCTATATCAATGGTGGAGCTACTTCTGAATCATATTTAGCCTATGCAGGCGATTTATTGCTTTTTTCTAGGGCGAGTATTAAATTGTTCAAAAACTTGAAAGTAATTCTTGACGATTTTAGCAAAATTTTCAGGTCTACAGATTAATCAAGAAAAAAGTCATTTTCCAAGATAGTTGCAAAACAAGGAAGAATTATCACAAATTCTGAAAATTCCGCCAAAGGTGTATCCTTGTTTAAGGCCTTACAGGAAGAGTAAGCCTGACTGTAAGTTTTCCCCACACATCTTTTTAGGGTACCCAATCAGTCGTGAAGATTCCAATGATTTTGAAACCTACATGGAGAATCCTTTGCATATTTTGAATCGGGTGAATCCATACCTCGATTTAACTCAAGAGGATCTTCCAGAATCGTCGGGTTCCGATGGTCCACCCTCAACCGACCATGATGATCCAGAGGTGTTTAATGAAATTTCAATCAATGATCAAGATGATACCGCGATAATTATTCCTACTGATTCCGCTACTGTTATTCCAAGGATGGGCACGAGAAGACAAACCGGAATTGTAAAACCAAATTCTTGTTATGCTCTTTCAATAAGTGTCACTCCAATGACTGCGCCTAAGGTTCTTGTTGACGAAGAAGAGTTCGACAATGTGATTAATTCACTTTGGATATTTAAGGTCAAGCAAAGACCAGACAGTTCGATAGAACGTCTCAAGGCTCGCCTAGTAGCCAATTAATGATGCTTGCCAAATAGAAGGCGTGGACTACCACGAAACATTTTCTCCGGTGGCGAGAGTGATTTCTATCAAGTTGGTACTAATCATCACGATTACCAAAGGCCAACGTTTGCTCCAGATAGATATAGGTAACACCTTTATAAATGGGATCGATTCTCGATGAGCGAATTATTATGAAACAATCGGTTGGTTTTGTGGATCATCGACACCCTAACAAAGTATGTTTGCTACGAAAAGCGTTCTATGGACTTAAACAATCTTTCCGCTTTTGGTTCAGAAGATTAAAGGATTTTCTAATGTCCTTAGGTTTTAAGGGAAGTGTTGAAGATCTCTCACTGTTTATATTGTCATTCACGATCATCCCTCACTCTTTATATTGTCATTCACGATCATCCCTCACTCTTTATATTGTCGTCCACGGTCACTATATACATTTTGGTGTACGTGGACGACATGATCGTCATTTGTCACTGGTTTTGATTTTAAGGAGGTGATGAGAATACTTGACAAGTTGAATGATGAGTTCACAGGACATGAGTTGGGAGATCTTAATTATTTTTTGAGGGTTTAAGTATGAGCTACTAAACCAGGTCTGTTCTTAGACCAACAAAGGTATCTTGTCGATCTACTTCAGTCCACCAGATCAACGAATCTTCGCTCATCAGTGAAGTCGAACGTCGACCTAATTCCTGAGGGTGAATTATTTGAACAACCGACGGAATATCGACATATCGTGGACTTGCTCCATTACATTTTCCTTAACATGTTCTGATACATCATTTCCTGTGAATAAACTCTCAAGGTTTATGGCAAAGCTGAGAATCAAGCATTGGGCTGCCTTGAAACGAGTCCTTCGCTATCTATTGAGCACACAAGATCAAGTAGTTTCGCTGAACTCGATCAATGATTTCTTACTGAAGACCTATTGCGACGTCGATTGGGGGAGGGACAAGATCGATAGAAAGAGCCAAAGTAAAATATTGATATATTTGGGCGAAAATCTGCTTTCGTGGTCGTCGCGCAAACAACCTATAGTGACAAAGTCCAACACTGAATCGGAGTTCCACAACATCACCTCGACGACAGCTAACCTTGATTATTGGGTATGCTCAGTTTTGAAAGAACTGGGAATTCAAGTCATTTCACCCCTCGTCATATTCTGCGATTCACACTTGAATTCAGAGCCGATTTTTTGACGAAAGCACTAAGGAATGCTCCCTAAATTCATTAGGGACAAAATCACAGAGCTCCCTCTTTGATTTTGAAGGTGTGTTAATGATCTTATTAGTATATACAGCTAGTCTTAGCTATGGTAATCTCAGCCAAAGGTCAAACATATACACTTGTATATAACACTTGGAAATTAATGGAAACTGAGAAAACAATTGGGAAAATCTCTCATCTATTCTTGCAAACCTTTAGGGTTGTGGCTAATAAATAGTCTAGCATATGAGGAAAATGGGCAGGCATTGAATTCATTACTCGTTTTCTACATCCGGATCACCCTCATTATCATCTTCTGATGAATCTTCTTCTTCATCTTCTTTCACCAACAAACTCTCACCATCATTACTCGTTTTGGATTTCTTCTCTTTTTTCTTTTGCTTCTTTTTCTGGCGCTTGGCTCGTTTTTTAGCAGTCCGTTCCTCCTCAGCTTTCAAACGCTGCTCTCTCCTCAAATCAAATTCAGCTAACGATTTCCTCTTCTTGTAGTCTTTGTCCATCCTAGTTACACGATCCTGTTCTTTCCTTCTCATTTGACGATACTGAACAATTTCAAAACATTACAACAAAAAATCACAATAATGAACATGGGTTAAAACATAAGAACAAGCAATTAGAAAACAAGATCATACAAATAACACCTAAAGGTTTAATGGTTTTTAGACTTTAGACAACAATTGGAGGGTTTAGACTTTAACCTACAGCTGAACAAGCTAAAATAGACTACTGATTGCATTACAAATTTATAATGTTGATCTAAGAAAGGGTAATTGAATTCCATGAAGTTTTAATTTTTGATTCCCGAATTAATTGAGTGACTGACAATCAATCCAACGGTTAGTTAGTGTTACAAACTTACAATACATGCAGAATATGATATTATCCATGATTTTAGAAGAAAAAAATAGTTACGACTTATGGTATGAGGATTGAGGACCTATATTGTGTGGCATTATTACTCAATGTAATTTTCAAAATTTCAACAAAAAAGAGCAATTTTGTTGTTGTTAAGAATCAACCCATCATCGTTTACCTGGTGAAAATCGCCGGACCCAGAACCGGCAGAGCTTCCAGAAGTGTTGCTGACTCGAACAGGGACATGATCGATGATCCTACGAAGCTTAATTTCTATGTCTTCCTGATCTTCTCTAAGCACGACACCACTTCCTTCTCTGTACTCGACAATAGCGTTGCCGCCGCTAGAACCACCACCACCACCACCAGCAGCAACAACAACACTATTCTTCTTCTTCATGAGACCACCCAATCCGCCGCCTCCACTTCCACTCGCATTTCCACTGCTCCTTTCCACCAATTGCATACCGGAACCACCACCGTCGTCGCTCGCCATTGAATAACGAACCCTAACCACTCCCCCCGACACTTCCCCTTTCTTAGGCTTTTTTTAAAATTCTTTCTTAAAACCATGTTTAGCCCATATATAGAGTTCTGTTAGGCCTCTCTAAGCCCATTAACATACTCTCTTCTCTCTCTCTCTCTTCGGCTACAAGAAAGAGAAGAGCAGGGAGTTGAAAAACGTAACCCTAGAAAGGAGAAAATTCCGGTGTCATTCTCGTACTCTCTGATGGAGGGGGAGCCAGCGGATACGGAACTGGTGTCTGGAATTCCGAATGGAGTGTTGGCGACGATTGGGGAGGAGGAAGCTCCAGAGGGTACATCGGAGGATGCCGAGTTGCTTTCTAGGGCGAAGAATTTGATGTCTAAGATCATGTCAGCGCAGGATAATCCTAATCCTAGACACTTCCACGCACTTGCCTCCATGCTCGAGATTCACGAGTTTAGGCATGTTTGTCTTCTTCTCTTTTTTTTCTTTTCACATCTCTATTTAGTAACTATATATGGATGTTTTTTTTTTTTTTGATTTGTTTCATTTTATTTAGGTATCTTGAAGATTCTGCATCTTCTTCTTACAATGGTGGTCGGTCTTCCCATACCATAGGAAGGCTTGCGAATGTAATCAATGTATGATTCCTTACATTCTTTTTGTTGGTTAGACTTAGAGCTATGCTTCATTTAGAATAGAATTTTAGTCTATAGAATTCCTTTCCTGCAGGAAAACGATGAATTTGTCTTATCACTTTCCACCAGATATCTGGGAGATACTAGACACTCTCTCAGCATACGTGCTGCTGCTGCGAGGTTACTACTCAGTGGTTCTTCAACTTGGATGGTGAGATGATTTTTGGTTTTACTAAAGTTATTTAGAATTTCCATTCAAATCTGTTTTTTAATGATGTGCTTATTTAATTATTTTTTGCAGGGTTATGATGATACAGTGATCGAAAATGCCCAAGTTTGGGTGATGGAAGATGCAATGAAATCCTCTGAATCTATATGGAATGATAGTATGGAAATAATTGAACCTACGGATTCTGAGATGCTCAGGGCCTATGCCACTGGAATTCTTTATACATCTCTGACTGCGTGAGTATAATTATTTTTAAAAGTTAAAATCATAAAACCAGTCAACAGTCTCACAGATTCTTGTCGTGGGCTTTTTCATATCATTTAAGAAATTCATGACAGGGGTGGTGAAATCGTAGAAGATGTATTAACCTCTGGATTGTCAGCAAAGCTTATGCGATATCTACGCTTGCGTGTACTTGTAGATCCAAATAATGCAAACCAGAAAGATCCCAATGTTTCTTCAGAAAGTAAGCATGCGTCTGGCACTTCTGCTTGTAAAAGCAGAAAAGAAAATGTGAGCAAATCGTCAAATGTTTTTGAGGGGTCTCGTTTTGATGCTCCAAGGATAACTCATGAGGACTTATTGGTTGATGTAAGCTTGGATAGAGAACAAAGTAATATTGGTACCCATCATCATTTTTTTAACAAAATTTCATATTTTCTTGCTCATAATAGTATTTACATAGACACGAATTAAACTAATATTCAGTGTGAATATATGTTTTTAGGATCCAAATTTCTATGTGATGATGCTGATGAGAATACTAAAGATGACCCTTTTAAACGAAGAATTAACAGAGGACTGCAAAAAAATAGGGGAAAAGGAAGATTTGATGAAGGCTTATCCGAGAATGAAAAATTAACACCTTCTAGCACTGTGTTAAAGATGGATAGTTCAGAATCAAATGCAATAAAAGCTGAAGATGCAAAAAAAACTTTCGATTCAAAAACAACTTGTAAGATTGATTTCGACAGTGAAGTAATGAAAGATGATGATTATGAGCGCTACAGTTGTTTTGTTGGATTGAGGGATATTTCTGATTTGGTAAAGAAAGCAGTACTAGCTGCCGAAGCTGAAGCTAGAGTTGCCAATGCTCCTTCTGAGGCAATAAGAGCAGCTGGTGATGCTGCAGCTCACTTCGTGAAGACCACTGCATTAGAAGTGAGTAAAAAATGCATTTCATTTTTCATTTTTCATTATCTGATTTGCTTTTCTTGGTTAATTAGAAATTGGAGAATACAAATGACACAGAAGCATCTGTCTTAGCAGCATCACAAGCTGCATCTACTGTTGTTGATGCTGCTTTAGCATCTGAGATTGCTCAGTAAGCATTTCATTTATTTTTATATTGTATCTTCTTTTAGTATTTTGCTAGGCTTGTAATTTATTTTTGTGTGGATGTCTTTCAGGAATTGTCTTAATGAGAATTCAGCTAAATCAGTTGAATCTGAAACCGAAGCAGATGAAGATTTAGTGGATCTTTTTATTCCTCATCCCGAGGGTCTTGCTCAATTAAGGGAAAAGTTCTGCATCCAATGTCTTGAAATATTAGGTGAATATGTTGAAGCACTAGGCCCTGTTTTGCAGGAGAAAGGTGTTGATGTCTGCCTTGCATTATTGCAACGAAGTTTCAAGCAAAAAAATAACCCACATAGTGTTGTTATACTTCCGCAAGTTCTGAGATTAATTTGTGCTTTATCTGCTCATAAAAAATTTGCTGCTGTATTTGTTGATCGGAATGGCATGCAGAAACTGCTTTCTGTTGAAAGAAATGCCCAGACTTTTTTGGGGCTTTCATCATGTTTGTTTACCATTGGCTCTCTCCATGTAATTGAAACACTCCTATACAGATACAGATATAATCCCTAACGCATATTCATATAATCTTCTTTATTCATTTTTATTATTTTTGGTACAGGGCATTATGGAACGTGTTTGTGCTCTTCCCTCTGTTGTAGTTTTTCAAGTTGTTGAATTGGCACTTAAACTTCTTGAATGCTCTCAAGATCAAGCAAGAAAGAATGCGGCTATTTTTTTTGGTTCTGCATTTGTATTTAGAGCGATTATGGATTCTTTTGATGCACAGAATGGTTTACAAAAAATGCTCAAACTTTTGCACACTGCAGTTTCGGTACGATCAGGTGGAAATTTTGGAAACATTGGCCTATCAAACAACAGTTTCCCAAGTGACAGGCCTCCTTCTGGGGTGTTGACTGCTTCAGAAAAGCAGATTGCTTATCATACTTGTCATGCTCTCCGTCAGTATTTCAGAGCCCATCTTCTCTTGCTGGTCGATTCACTCCGTCCTTATAAAAGTCATCGAAGTTTGTCACGGAGTAATGCCAGAGCAGTATATAAACCACTAGATATCAGCAATGAAGCGATGGATACAGTGTTTACTCAGATACAACGTGATAGGAAATTTGGGCCTACATTTGTTAGATCGCATTGGCCTACAGTGGAGGCATTCTTTGCATCTAATGGTCATATTACCATGTTAGAATTGTGCCAAGTATGTTTTTCAAAATATTTTACTTTTATTATTGCTCCATCTAGAATAGATTTTTTTACTCTTCTGATGTACTTCTATGTTTTTAGGCACCTCCTGGTGAGCGTTATTTGCATGACTTGGCACAGTACGCATTAGGCGTTCTTCATATTGTCACTCTGTCTCCCCAAAAGCGTAAGCTGATTGTCAATGCTTCTCTAAGTAATGCTCGTGTGGGTATGGCTGTTATTCTTGATGCCGCTAACAGTGCTGGATATGTAGATGCTGAGGTAAAAAAAACCCTTATGGTTTAACATGCTGTGTGTAATAAGAGAAGTTAACGCTCATCTTGATATTTCTGTTTCCTGTGGCAGGTAATACACCCAGCATTAGAAGTTTTAGTAAATCTTGTTTGCCCTCCTCCTTCAATTAGCAATAAACCAAATGTGAATGCCCAAGGGCACCAGCCCTCTTCTATTAATTCATCTATCCCTGGAGTAGAGAGTAGAGAGAGGCATTTTGAAAGAGTGATTTCGGATCGTCTTTTATCAACACCACGAGCCGATGTCAGAGATCGCATTGTAGAGAGCATAGTGGAACGGGGCACTGCTGTCACACCCAGTGCCTCAGTTCTTGTAGGAAGCACCCAAGGATGTGTGTCTGCAAACACAACACCTATTTCTTCTGGAGTAGTCGGTGATCGCAGGATATCTTTGGGTCCTGGAGCAGGCTGTGCCGGTCTTGCAGCTCAACTTGAACAAGGTTACTGTCAAGCAAGACTGTCTGTTCGTGCCAACAATGGTATAAAGGTTCTCATACATCTTCTTAATCCACGTATGGCCACACTCACACCACCTGGAACTCTTGACCGTCTCCGAGCACTTGCCTGCAGAGTTTTACTTGGTTTATCCAAGGATGACACTATTGGTCATATACTAACCAAACTTCAGGTGAGCCGTTTGAAGGCATTTAAGACTAATTACATACTCCAATAAGTATTCATTATAAATATAACTAGATCTGCATTTTCTATGATTTTTAATTTAATTCTGATAAGATTTTTTTACCGTATTCATTAAAGGTTTTCTATAGTTCTATTCATATAGCAATTTAGATAGTTTAGTATAATAGTCAAACTAAAATATGGAACCAAAGATCAATGGTCTGTAACATTCTTTTTATCATGACATGCATGCTAGGTTGGAAAGAGGGTTTCAGAGCTTATTCGTGATTCTGGAAGTAGTCCATCTATCGGAACTGATCAAGGTCGTTGGCGGACTGAACTTTCCCATGTCGCCATTGAACTCATTGCAGTATGTTTTTCTCTCTTCTGGTAATTTAATGTTTGGCTTCTTTAAAGTTCACGGTAGTTTCTTGCAATATATTGTTTACCATCTTGTTAATTTTTTTCATTGTATTGACATTGCCTATCACTACTCTATTGGTACAGATTATGTATATTTGTGTTTTTTTAGTTTCATCATTTTCATGAAAGTTTTAAAACTGCAGGTTGTAACTAATTCCGGACGAGCAAGCACGCTGGTAGCAACTGATGCGGCTGCTCCTCCACTAAGGCGCATCGAAAGAGAAGCAATAGCTGCTGCCACACCTATCACCTATCCCCCAAAGTATAATGTTTAATATTTGTAATTTGACTTATTTCACACTTCTATTCTTATTTGATATGTTTCTTGGTTTCAGAGAGCTTCTACTTCTGATACATGAGCATCTTCTACAATCTGGTCTCTCGGCCACTGCTGCTTCACTTAGAATGGAGGCATCCTTAACGCATTTGCCGCCTTTGAATGCATCACAGTCTCTCTCCCGCCAGATGTCTATTTCAGAAACCTCTTCATTATCAATCCCATGGCCTTCCTCCCGTGCACCTTGTGGTTTTCTAACAGATATGTCAAAATCCTCGTTATCAGAAGATGATAACCAAGCTAAAGATGTTTTTTCTTCTGGATTTTTGAAGAAGAAGCCACTCATCTCATCTTCTGGCAATCTAAAGGGGAAGAATCAGACTCATCATCACTCTCTGTCAATTAGTAAAACATCCAGTGCACTTAAAAGCCCTCAGAGTGGTAAAAGAACTGATTTTCCGTCTGTTTCTAGATCTTGCAATGACACAGATCACCATCTATATAAAACTCCTATACAACTTCCAATGAAAAGAAAACTGGTGGATTGCAGAGATTTTGTAACACCACCTGCGAAGCACCCAGCATTAGCGCTAAATGGTTCACATTCAAATCCTCAAATGCCTAAGTTCCCTCAAAAAGGTTCCCTTCTGGCAGACTGTGCAGTGCAACCATCAGGTGTCCCGAGTTCTATTCCACGAGACAATTTTCGATCATCTTTGTTATGTAACTCTGAAGATAACTCTCTCTATATTAACACTCCTGCTTCTGCCACAACATCTGGTCTTTTTTACGACCCTCAACCTATAAATATGGAAACAATGACCACCCTTGACTCAATGATGATCCAAAACTTGAAGCATCAACATCGGCAATGTCCTGCTCCAATAACAACTCTTCCTCCCCTTTCTCTTCTACATCCTCATGTTTGCCCTGAGCCTAGTCGAAATCTAGATGCACCGGTAAATGTTACTGCACGACTAGGAACTCGAGAGTTTAGGAAGTATTATGGGGGTATCCATGCACATCGCAGAGATCGGCAGTTTGTTTATAGTAGATTCAGGCCATGGCGTACATGTCGTGATGAAGCTTCTCTCCTAACTTGTCTTACATTCCTTGGTGATTCATCTCGGTTTGCCACTGGAATTCACTCTGGTGAGCTCAAGATATTTGACTCTGATAGTGGGAATATATTGGAGAGCAACTCATCTCACCAGTCTCCTCTCATGTATGTTCAATCTGGCTTTTCTGGTACTACCCAAATGATTCTTTCTTCTGCACCTCACACTGTTAAGCTGTGGGATGCATCATCAATATCTGGTGGTCCTTTGCATTCCTTTGAAGGTTGCAAAGCGGCTTGTTTCAGCCAATCAGGAACTATGTTTGCTGCATTGTCTTCGGAAGTGTCTCGCCGTGAGGTTCTTCTGTATGATATTCAAAAATCAGAAGTTATTATGAAGTACCCTGATGAATCAAGTAGTACTGTGCAAACGCGGGGGCATACTCATTCTCGTATTCATTTTGCTCCTCTTGATAACATGCTGCTGTGGAATGGCATCCTTTGGGATCTACGAAGCTCTGTTCCAGCACATCATTTTGATCAGTTTACGGACTACGGTGGTGGTGGATTTCATCCTGCAGGGAATGAGGTATTGTCACTTTCCTTTTGACATTTTCCATGTCGTAAAGGCTGCATATTTTATTTATACTGTTCTGATCTTTTAAGTTTTATATTATTTTTAGGTTATAATTAACTCTGAAGTTTGGGATCTTCGAAAGTTCAAGCTTCTAAGAAGTGTACCTTCATTGGATCAAACAGTGATCAAATTTAATGGTGGCGGAGATGTTATATATGCAATTTTGCGACGCAATGTGGAAGATATAACATCTGCAGTTAACACACGTCGTTTTAGAAACCCACTTTTTGCTGCATTCCGTACTATTGATGCTACAAGTTATTCTGACATTGCTACAATTCCAGTAGATCGATGTGTTCTTGATTTGGCTACCGACCCTAATGATTCAATTGTAGGTGTTGTGGCTATGGATGACCATGATGATTTGTTTTCTTCAGCTAGACTTTACGAGACTGGTAGAAGGCGACCCACAGATGATGATTCTGATCCTGATGATGGTGTAGACTCAGATGAGGAAGATGAAGACGACGATGATAATGAAGATGACTCGGAAACAGCTGTGGATGCTATTCTGGGTACTGACATGGATGATGAAGATGGTGATACTGATGCTGACAGTGCTGATGAAGATGTTGATAGTGGGGATGAGCTTGATGATGACGCTGACTTCAATATGGAGGATTTTGAAGACCATAGATTACTTGAGATAGGGGGTGATGATGAAATTAGTGAGTTGGTTGAATCCGTCAGTGATGAAGATGAGGATTTTGAAGAAGGCGACTTTGGTTTCTAGATGGATGGATGGATAGTTAAATCTATGAAGACAATTGTTATTCATATTGATTTCATTCATATTCTGGAATGTTCTTGGAGAAATGAATGGAAGGAGAAAAGGAAAGGCAGGAAAAGTTTAGTGGTTAGAATATGTTGCAGAAATCCCTCTCTTCTGTTTTTTCCTTCTTTACATTAAATTCTTCGCAGAAATCTGGTCCGATACTATCTTACTCAGGTGTCTTATATCACAAAAGAAATGTACATAAAACTTTTTATTAATTCAAATTTTGGTATGATTTCTTGCTGTCTATTTTTATGGTCATTAGGATATTCTGGGTTGTACCATTGTAGTTTAGTTAAATTGACTATTGATGTTCATTTTTGTTAGACAGAAATTCTATTTTTTTTTAAACAATTGAAATTATTTTTATCCTTATGTTTTTATCTATCAATTTACGATAACATGAATAAACATAATCTTTAAGAACAAGGTATATGTGTTTGAGTTGTTGAATCCAAAATGTGATCTGAAACTAACTAATATAGTTTAACTAACTAATTACATTCACTTATATGCTCCCTCAAGATCATCGAAACACTTCGACAATCTTGGCTTGAAGTTAATGATTTTGGATGTAGTGCCTTGATGAGAATGTCTGCTTGCTGAAAAGTATTTGAAATGTGCTTGACTGCTAGTTGATTCTTCCCCACCCGCTCTCTTATAAAATGTAAATCCATTGTTGCATGTTTGGTCTTTGTGTAATATATCTCATTGCCAGTTAAATGTGTTGTCCCGAGATTATCGCACCAAAGTACCAACGATAATTTTACCCCAAATCTCAATTCTGCCGCCGCATCAGATACAACTTGGTATTCTGACTCTGTACTAGATCTGGCCATAGTATTTTGTTTTCTGGAGCACCGAGATACTAGTGTGTTGCCTAGATATATTAGATATCCGGTCTGACTTTTTCGATCGGTAGTATCTCGTCCCCAATTTGCAGAATCCACTAAGACTGCGCAAATCTGAATTTTTAATTGATATGCCCAGACCTTGAGTTCAAGATAAATACCTTAGGATTCTTTTGATACACTGCTAATGTAGTGGTTTCGGACTTGCCATAAATTGGGCAAGCTTGTTCACCGTGAATGCGATATCTGGATGTGTAAGCGTTAGATATTGCAAACTATCGATTATTCTTCTATATTCCTTTCCATCTTTCTCATAAAATAGATCTATGTTTGCCTCCATGGGGGTGGATAATAGCCTTAGATTTTCTAACTTTGAGCTATTTAATAAGTTCACCAAATATTGTTGTTGATCTAAGAACAATCCATCCCTTGATTTTCGAACCTGTATGCCCAAGAAATAATTGAGTTCACATAACTTTCCAATGACATTCTTTTCCCATCCTTTCGATCATACCATTAATCATGTTTTGATTCGATCCGGTCAAGATCATATCGTCTACATAGACGAGTAAGAACATTGTGCACTCCTTCTTGTATATAAACAATGATGGATCTGCCAAACTTGCTATGAAACCACATTCTATCAAGAAAAAATTTAGCCGACGGAACCACATTTTAGGTGACTGTTTTAGACCATAAATCGTCTTCTTTAGTCGACACATATGTCTTAGGTATTTCTTATTGACAAATCCGACCGGTTGCGCCATCAATATGGTTTTCGTGATCGATCCGTGCAAGAGGGCATTGCTTATGTCAATTTGATGTAAGCTCCATTTCTTCGAAATTGCTAACGTAAGTACCAAACGAATTGATACCGGTTTGACTACCGGAGTAAATGTTTCGTGATAGTCAAGTCCTTCGATTTGTTTTACACCATTAGCCATCAATCGTGCTTTTAATTTGTCCACGGTACCATCCACCTTTTGTTTAACTTTGAGCAACCACAAATATCCAATTACGTTATCCTCCAAAGACCTTGGAACTAACTCCCATGTATGATTCGCATAAGAGCATCATACGCTAATTGCATAGCCTTTTTCCATTGTTCATCTGCTAGTGCAATCTGTGTTGATTTAGGAACTGAAATATGAGCAGCTGCCACTGAAATATGAGCAGCTAGCGTGTATTTTGGATGCTTTACTATTCCTCGTGATCCTCTTGTTACTGGAACATGTTGAATAAATTCTGCCAGAACATTGGGCTGATACTCATCATTCTTCCCAGTTATTGCTATCTGATTTGTTTCTTCTTGTACAGTATTTTCAATGGAATTACTCGGCTGATCCGCGTCATTTTCCTCATTTTCTGGAGTTTCGTAGCCGCATTGTTCAGCCACAATAACCTGCAAATCAGATTCTACCATAGACATGTTATTATCTTCATTTTCCTTAAAACATGTATTTAATGAGAAGTCTAACTCATCAAATACCATATCCCTTGATACAAATGCTTTCTTCATTCGGGGACAATAACATATGTAACCATTTCCTGTTGTTGCGTACCCTAAAAATACCCATGCCTCAGATCGACTTTCTATCCAGCTTATGTTCTCTGTACAGGCGCAAATTTGGGTATGCTTTGCATCCAAAAATCCGAAGTTTAGAATATTCCGGATTTTCCCCAAATAATTTCTCCATTGGTGAGATCCTTCCTAATACCTGAGAGGCTGAGATGGATTGCTATTGTAAATGTATGTGACTGCCATAAAACTGTAATCCCACAAACAAATCGGTAGATTCGCTTTATGTAATAGTGCCAATTCGGTATCCACTATGTGACGATGCCTCCTTTCAACTTTGCCCATGCTTTGATGAGTGTGTGGACATGATTTTCGATGCATAATTTCATTCTCTTCTAGCAGTGACGTCAATTTACAAAATTCAAGTGCATTGTCGGACTGAAAGTCTTTAATTTTCGTTCCACACTGATTTTTAGCCAATGCTTTAAATTTCACAAAACATTAAAACAAATCTGATTTTCTTGCCAACAGAAATAACCAATTGAAATTTGAATATGCATCTACAAAGTTTACATAATAATGAAATCCCTCCCAAGAAGTTACCAGAGATGGTCCCCATATATCCGCAAAAACAAGATCAAGAGGAGCTGAGTAAGTACAAGTTCTAGTATTATGAGGTTGTTTATGACTTTTACTAATACAATAAGAATCATAAATTCCATGTTTCTCACTATCATATGATACTATTTTCTTCTCTCGAGCCAACTCAGCTAGTGCCCGATTATTCATATGCCCGAGACGTCGATGCCATATTCAAGTAACTACTCTTTTTCCACTCAACGTCTGAGGTGTGTGCTGAATGTCGATTGGGAGTTGATATAATCCTTCCTCAGTCCGACCTTTGAGTAACACCCTTTGTGATTCCCGATCCCGCACTTTCACCTTTTGATGATCAAAATTCATGGAAACATTGTTATTTGTACATAATTTTTGTACCGACAAAAGATTCTTAGATGATGAGGGTACAAATAGCATGTCATCTAACAGAAATTGTCGATTGTTTTTAGAAAATGTAGAAGAACCAGTTTTGACAATTTTCATTTCCTCATCATTAGCAGCTCTAATTACGGTGAGTAATTATTTATCCTCTGAATATTACGATCATCATCTGTAATACGATCAGTGCCCCCTGAATCAGGGTACCACACTATATTACGATCACAATAGTTGTTATCTGGGGCGAAATTTCTGAACGGACACCCTGCCGGACGGACCCTATGCGGACGGTAAATCTAACCGTTGATTGCCAGAATTTCTCACCACCGTCCATTGACATTCAACGCCCTGTAGCAGTGAATTAGACACACCCATACCTCCTCTCTGAACGTACGTCCGGCAGACCATACCATCGAATCTTCGACCGTACCTCGCTTCCGTCGGCCGTCTCATCAACACTACTGATAGCAATAAATTACCCAATGTCGATAACCCTTCCCTACATTCCAATCCCCAACCTCTTAATATTTCCCCAAATAACTTTTGCATCTACTCCATTCACTCCTTCCGCCTTCTTCGTCATCGCATTGGGCCAAAATTTATTCCGGCGGACGGCGAGTTCATGCTCCGTTGATGCTGCGCTTCGAACAATAACTCTGATTATTGGCAGAACTAGTGGGTACGTTCTTTACAATTGCTCAACCTAATTCAAAATTTGTGATTTAATCTATATATTCCGAGCGATTCCACATAAACCTAAAGACAAGAGCAACTTTGCTCATTAATATTTAACATATCTCTTAGTAATTAACAGAGCAGTGCGTGCTTAATCTTTTCCCAAGACAACTAATTCTATAAATACTTGATCTTTTCTATTTATAATTGCAACATTATTCTTTTATCACCACGAGAAGGAGAAGCTCGCTCAATAGGCAAGGCCGAACCCCGTTAACAAAACATTCTTGTTTTGTGTGATTTCTTTCCTTACTATTCAAATTCTTTCCTTAAGCCTCTCCTAAATTCCTTTGTGAGGAAAACCTAGAGAGTCACCATTCACTGTGAGGGAGAACTGGCTCTTGTGTTCTACAAAATCCAAAAACGCAATTGTTCTGTTTGAACAATAACAGTAACTACAGTTAGATCGATTTGGACTCTCAAATTACAGCATCCAGTTTATTTTTACAGATTAAGGATGTTTCCCAAAGCATTCAGCTAGTTGGGGGTTCCACTGGCTGGCAGTGGAGGTCTCAATATGATATATTTGGAAGGAAATACTGAACAAAAATCAAGACACGGCTTGAGATTTGAGAATTGTGATAGAATAATTTAGGACCTTGTTGTATTTGCTCCAAATAATACAAAGCAAGACTTGTGATAGAATAAACCTAAAGAATCGAATCTATTTCAGGTATTTAATAGTTTTTCCGGTTGCAGATGCAGACGTGGTGATATTTCAGGTTAATCTTCAACTTTCACCAGGTAATTACTGAGTTTTTTCAATCTAATTTCTTTTTTAGCACTGAAAGAAAATCATCTTTGTTTTTTCCAATCTTAAATTTGCAGGCTTATTACATTCTAGATTAAGTTTTGATTGCTGGTGAACTTCAGGAATCTAGTAAAAAAACTATCGCACGCCTTATTGCAGCTCAGGTCAGATTTTTTTTTATTATATAGGTCAGAATTTTTATATTATACTGTGTTTTCTTGATATTTATTAGAAGCCCGTGTGTTTGTTTAGTTAAGTAGGATTAGTTTTTCTACAGCTTTAACGGCGAAAAAATGTTCTTTTAATGAATTATCGGGTGATCGTTTGGTCATTCCTTTATTTTTAATGAAATTTAATTGCTTTCAAAAAAAATAAAACTGGATAGAAAAAATACAAAAATGAACCAAATTACACAAACCAGGGCATGTCACTATGCACCAATATAGAATTTTTTAGTTATCATTGTGTGTGTGTTGGGTTGTGTTGGTGGAATGAAAGTAAATTTTATCATTAAGATAATGAAGGGCAGTGCCCTGTTTACACTGAAGATAAGCAGAAAATAAAAAGATGTAAGATGAGACAAGTCTCACACTTTCCTATATATCATTACATCTAGTGATTAAATAACTAATTGTGTTGCGGTGTTGCCTTAGTTGTCTCCCACGTCTGCATAGCAGTAGTTGTCTCCCACGTCTGCATATGCCATTCGTCGATTAACAAATCATTTCAGGTATTTATAAATCCCTAATATCAAGTTTTGGATTTCTATAATTCCTACAAAAATTTCAATATGTGACGACGTGCACGGACATGTACGACGTCCATTTGAGACACACAGCTTGCAATGTGATTTGTTTTGTGTGTGTCAATATCAAAATTCTTGAAAACAATAAGCTGTTCAACAAATATAAAAATGTAATGTAAAGCTTAAACCTCCATTCATCATCATCAATAATCAATTATGCAAATGTTTGTAAAATTCAATGATGACATGCTGCATTGCTTTCATGTAATATTTAATGTGCCCATTTTAAAATACTTATTGTGTGATGGATGATAATATAAGACCATCTTAACTTAGATAAAAACTTTTACAGCAAATTAAACCAGTAAAAATATGATCTTCAAACATCGAATGTATGAAATAATCCAAATTTTGCCTAAATTAAAAACATATTATATGTAAAACCATCAAAGAACTATGAAAGTGAAAATCCATAAACTTGAATGGATATCTGAGTGTGCACAAAGCCACAAAGGAAAGTGAGAGAAACTTAGTGATTTGAGCAAAGATAAAATTACCTTTCCTTCAGTAGTACGTGCTGACAGCTCAGACTTTAAACCTAGACGTCGAACCTTTTTTTGTAGTTTAATTGCATGACTGCGTGGTTTAGGACCGTGCATTGTAGCTCCATGTCTAAACTGTTAATATGATTTTCTGAAGTCATTGAAAAACAATACATTTACAGATAAGAATAACAACCTAAAGATAAAACTATTAATCAATAACCTGTGGGCCTCGTATTGACCCATCTCTTGCTCTTCCAGTGCACTTCTGGTTCCAAGGCTTCCTCCCAGTACCACTAACTTCACTCATAGTTTTAGGTGAATGTGTACCCTGGTAGGAAGTTATTCAAAGTTTCAAACAAAATTTAAAAAACATGTCAAGAAATAGTGGGTATGTTCTTTACATTTGCTAAACCTAATTCAAAATGTGTTATTTAATCCATATATTCCGAGCGAATCCACATTACCCTAAAAAATCGAATGTCATACTACATGGCATTCGTCGATTAACAAATGATTTTAGGTATTTATAAATCCCTAATATCAAGTTTAGGATTTCTTAAATTCCTTAAAAAATTTCGGGATCGTAAATAGCATCAATCAAAAATCTAATATGTTTATGAACAAATGGAATAGATTTACTGCCCCCCTATCAATCAAAATCCCCATATGCTTGCTCCAATTCAACCCCCCTATCTTAACTAGCCACGATGAATAAATGTAAATAAAATAGTGTTAGAGGCAATGCTATCACTGAAAAATGTCTGCTAACTGACCAAGCTTTGATCAGATGGAAAATGCCTGCTCACTGAAATATTTGGTGATTCCCTTGTGCCTTAACGATAACTGAATTTTGATAGTTTTTTTGGTCATTCTAATTAGTGTCTATTTGCGATTTTGAATGAGTTTTTTTTTCAGTAAGAATTTTTCAATAATTTTTCAGTATTTTCCTAGTAAGACATTGTTTCCGAAGCCTCTGTATTTAAAAAAAAAAGCTACTAAACTACAATCCTATTTTTTCATTTTCACCTATTTGATTGAAAATTCCAGTGTTGTTTTTTCACAAGGCATCTTTTTCTAAATTTCTGCCAGTTTTGGACAGAAATAGAGTCCAGGATATTCTTCCTTTTTTTCTAAAATTCTTGAACTTTGTTTTTAGGTATATTGATGTACTTGTGGTTTGAATTTCCTTTTGACAGTATTTCCTTGTTTGGTTTTTTGGTTTTTTTGCTAAATTGGATTTTTGATTCATTATATTTCAAAATTTATAGTCTAAATCAGTTTTCTTCAATCTATTATAAATCATTTACAACCTCATTTCACAACATCTTTCGATTTTTATTAACTCCTTTACCAATCCCTATATCATTTTTATTATAGTCCAGCTGTTTAACATTATCATTTCGTGTAGCAGATGTTTATTATTGAGTTGATCTTAGTAATATTCACCTAGATATAATTCCTACAGCCTTAGTAATTTGATTATCTAAATACGACCAGTTATTTCTTACGTGATTTATTGCATTATCTATGTATTGAATTTGTCTAATAATTTTTCGTTTTTGTTAAATTATATGATTAGAAATTTATTTGTCTAGCTTTTGATAACTCTGGCAAGAATTGTTTGATACCAGTAGATTGATACTAAGTTAGATGCAAATTTTCATATGAAATTTCTATGCACTCAAAAGGGTTTTTTGCAACGTAATTTGTTATTTATTTTAATCCTTTATTGTATATCAACAATCTCGTTGATTACATGACACCAATGCTATTTCTAAAGAACTCTAATTTTTTATATTTGTTAAATGCCAATGACGTATTACTGATATTGTTGTAGTACTTATTACGTCTACTTAGTATTTGGACCGAGTTATGGTTATCATCACATCGATTGTAAGTTATAAAAACCAGCTAGTTTACTTATGTCCCCAATTATTTCTTAGTTATTGTTGAGCTTTAATTATTGATTTCCATTTTCAATAGGTGAGCCTATCCGATTCGGATGCCGATGGGGAAACTACCTCTAGTTTTGCACCCACACATGGTTTGTTATTTTTTTATTAGTTTGTGGTAGCATCATTTCCATTATTAGGATATTATGCTTTTCTAAACATTCATTAGAAATACTTACACTATTTAATTACTTTTGACTGACTATAACTTATTTGTCTGTGTCTCGAGGAATAGGTGTTTCTCGATCCAGAGTTAGTACATCGGCCGACGCTGGTGAACTTCTGAGAAGTCATATGCATTCTGAATTAGATCATGGCCCGAATGTCAAACGCAAGGACCCGCAAGATATATGTTGCAAATGTAATGTTCTTAAACTACATTATTTTAATTTTTTTTTGTATCAATAAATTTTAATTTTGCTAGGTAATCTGCCGAAGAAGAAGACGAAGCGAATTGATAAATCAAAGAGTGATCATGAGCTTTTACCACCAGTAAAATTTCCAGACACTTATGTCAGGGGAGCTAAAAATAGTAAGTTTAATACGATACTCTTTTATCTTGATAATTTGAAAATCAACTATTAGTCTTCAATTCATTTTATCTAATGGTCACAGGTCATTTCCTAGTACAGAATCGGTGTTGTTACTCAGGTTTCATCAATACTTATATGAGTGTAGTTGGGAAATTACCTGGTGATTTTCATCATCTAGTTTCCAAAATAGGCTTTGGACAGTTTCTACAGAAGTCAAATGTAGTTGTCAATTCGTATCATCTAGACGATCTTGTCGGTAGATATATTGGCAACTGTGCTTTCAAGCTTAAAGACAAAGTCATTATAATGACTATTAAGGATGTCGGAAATATACTAGATATCCCATCAACTGGATTACCTATATTCGTAGGCCGTGATGATGATACATCTCACGAAACTCGATTTTGGAAGCAATATTTTGGAGTTAAACAAGTCACTAGGTATGTTTTCATTTGTCTAAGAAATAAATCTGTATAAATCTCACAATAGAATATTCATTGATATTCTATTTGATTCAGTACTCTTGTGAAAGAAGTTTTTTTGAGGACAGTCTCTTCTGGTAAGCATGACCAGAATTTTCCTGAAGATTGTGTGAGGTTATGGCTTTGCCTATTGTTCAGCTCGTTCTTGATACCTACATCGAAGAAGACAATGCCATTGAAGATGTTTCATTACCTAGAAAACCTGGATGACCTTAAATGCCTAAATTGGTCACAACTAATTTTTGAACAGTTGTTTAGGAACATGAATTCAGCATCTCAGTCTGTTAGGCGTCGCGAGAGGATAGGTGATCGTGTTGGAGAGTATATCCACGGTTGTGTTTTTGTCCTAAATGTAATTCATCCTCTCATAACCTTTTTTTGTCCTAATTGTAATCTTTTTTAGTAACTATTAATCATATATTTCCCATTATAGGTATTCCTATGGGAGCGGTCTAATTTATTCCCTCCTACATCGCTTGGCAATAGTGTAATATTTCATAGATATGAAGGTTCTTCTAATAGAGGAAATCGCACTATAAGTTCACTATCTAATGATGAGGTGCATGTCCCTTATGTAACCTTTAATTTGATGAAGCATATTATCATATTATTTTAGATTTTGCTAAAATAATATTGTTATTCTATTACAGGTCTCAATGTTCCCTTTCGTATACACTGGTGATGGACCTTCGCAAGAGGTTTTTGATAGTAGATCTATCAAATATTGTTAAATATTTGTAGTGATGTATTAAGTTGGTTGATGTATTAATTAGTGAGACATATATGCATTTAATTTGGCGAAATAATTTTCACTGTAACATTGAAATTATTTGTCTAATTTTTTTAAAAAATTACTGGTAATATTTCCACCTTTCATTAGACGAATTTTTGCCAGGTATCAAGTAGACGTCTTTTTCAACCGACTCTAATGGAATTTAAACATTACACAAGAATGAGGAAGGGAAAATCAAATGTACGAAAGGTATGTTTCGAATCTCTTGTTATGTATTAATGTCATATCGTATTCTCATAATCCATGCTTAAGTGATGCAGTCTACAGCGGATGTAGTTGTTTGCAAAACATCTTGTGCTGGTAAGTATTTTGCTTAAAACCACTATATTTTTATTGTTCAAATTATTACTTGAGGATTTATTAAATTAGCATGTCCTATAGATACTACGAATGTTAATGGCCATGATTGTGTGGAAGCAAAAATAACAGACCTCCATATGGATGCCCCTACTACTGTAGATTTACGTACGCCGTCACCCACATTGTCTTCCGATTCTTTTAAAGACAACCCAATGAAAGAATTATTTGATTGCATAGAGATGAATGAGAAGTTTGAATGTCAGACGGTCGATGGTTTAGGTCAGGATTGCCAGAAGATAGATAGTCCAGTAGTTCTACAGGGCTGTGAATTGTATGAGTATATGCTCGTTGAACCATGTCAAAATTTGGAAATCACCTCTGATGAAGTGTCAAATGATGGCACAACTAATGTCACTACACTTAGTCCGGAAATCTTGATTCCCCCAAATAATCAAACATTAGAATTGCCAGTAGTGGACATTTCATCCCCACAGTCTTTGCCAGAATCTAATGGCACACATGTTTTGAATTCTTCAACCAACCAATTTGTTTTTCCACCAAGTTTCGAACTTTTAGATCAATCCTATATGGATGTTTGTGGTAATACTCAACCTTCCGTTCTGTCGAATATCCCAGTAAATGTAGAGACTAGCCTAGGGAAAACAACCTCAACCCCATATACATATTCTAAATCAAATTTAATACTTGTGGTCGAAGAGGGCCAGTCTATGTACAATCAATTGTGTGATGATGTTAGGTATAGTAAAATATCTGGCATGAGGTCTAATGGAAAAGCTTATACACAATTGCGTTTGAACGAAGACTATATGAGTCCAGCAAAAACAATTGAATTGTTGAATGATATGAGGACACCTTTATTGAACGGGGGAACGTCGCATGGAAATTCTATATTCATATCATCCCCTGATTTCTGGGCGTCTGTGGTAGCATCTGCTGATGCGCTAGAGAATAATATAAACCCACCTAGGATAGGAGATCTTTCAGATGTAGCCCGCAGGATAAATTTCTCCCAATCGGAGAGCATAGGTAAAGAATCACCGTATGTTTCATCTATGATTAAAAGAGTGAAGGACCGTAATGCTGAGAAGGTTAGTACATATTCACATTACTAAATTTTATTATCCGGTATTCTAATTTCGTACGATCAATAATCAAATGTGAAATTGTAGGTTGCCAATAAGAGGAAGAAGGATAGAGAACGTCACCTAATTGATACAAACAATGGTGCACTTGTGCCTAAGTTGAATGAAGAGACGAAACGTCTAGTAATGAAAGCTGAGTGAGTAGTTTAAATCATGCTTATTCTGAATCATTTTACCTCATCTTTCTTTTACAATTGACATTGTTTATTATATTATATTTTTTATCCAAATTTGTCGATTTTTGAAACTCCATTGCAGGTATAGGTCGGCATCTTTTTACCTAATTGCCAATGATAATGTTACTTGTTTAGGACAACATCTAAATGATATATTGCAACACAAGACTTATGATGTTATGGTTAGTGATTAATATTTTTACTATTATATTGTATAGTATTATTGTTATAACTTTTCCTTTCAATATCATATTTCTTTTTTGTAATTTATATGTAGCTGGTCGAAGTTTTCTTCGGGGTCATACGTGCTGAACTAGTAGAAAAATGTGTTCATGGATCTAGGTTTCAGTTTGTCAATCCAGAACTATTTGATGATGAATATGAGGATCGTACTTCTCGGGTAGTGCCGCAATTAGTTAACTCTCGAGATGTAGAAATCCACCACAATGTGGTTTGCGCATCAATGAATGGAGATTTTAAAAAGCATGGTAGGTTCTATATAATTGCAATGAAAACGATGACGCACTGGCACTTTCTTCTATGGTCACGTGCGGAAAATAGATACACACATTACGATTCAAACCGCGAGTTACGTGGAGCTGTTAACACTGGTGCTGCAAAACGTACTGTAAGTTATTATCGTTGTTTAATTTATATAGATATCGCCTCCTAGAAAATAATATTATAATTTTTTTAAAGGCTATGTGGATGACCAAATGGTTTGAAGAATTTCTATTCATCGAAAGGGATAGTCAGCCTCAATTCGTAGATTGTTTGACATTTCCACAAGAAATAAATCCTAAGCTTGATGGCGGTTTATATATGTTTCATGGGATTTCGTCTCTCATTGATTACCTACACATTGAAGATGGCTTATTCAACGATATTAGTCTCGATGATCAAATGACATGGAAGAATTCTGACGTACCTAAACTTCGAAACTGTCTGTTTAGACGACTTGCCGAGCGAATGGAATACAGCGACTGGACTTTAAAAATGAAGAATTCGAATATACGTAAGAGAAGATTCAAATGAAGTGTTAGATTTGAATTCGGATGTAACTAAATCCATGTTTTTTTTGCGTTAACTAACTAACATTATTTCTGTGTTTGTAACATTAGCTCGAACTGAATGACGTTTTCTTTTATCATTTAGTATGGTCGAATGTTAGTCTGAGAATTAAATTATTATTATAGTGAATATTTGTTTTGATCATTTCTGATAGGTATGTTAAAAACAATTTTCTGAAATGATCATGTCGAAATTTTAATTAAAATTCGAATGTAATATGTAAGAATATTATTATGTAACTAGATTATAGTGTGGAAAAAGATGTGTTCGACCACATTGACAAATAGAGCTATTAAATTTATGATCATTTTCCTGTAATTAACAATATCAATTCGAATGGAAAAAATAATTTAGATGACACTAATGATCACATGCATTTAGTGTGTGAAAAATGATTACATCTCCGTTTACAGAAACTGTCATTGTCTAGGCTCCATTTAATTGTGTTCAATTATTTTGGTTTAACAGAAAAACAATTTAATTATTGAATCTGTTCAATCTAATGAAAAAGTGAATATACAAATAGAAATTGAATGCAAAATTAGAAGAAATGACTATGATTTCATATACAAATCATACAATCATAGTGATTGCATAAGTTATTCGAAAATGAAAATAGAAGTATCTTGATTAAAATTTTAAAATATTATTGATATTCTATAAAACCTATACGCTTGATTATCAGATTAAAAATTAAAAAAAATCAAGATAAACACACTTGTTTTGTTTGTTCACTGATCATAAATCAAAGCAAAAAATTGAAAGTATGGGATAAATCCTATTGTCCTAAAGCGACAATTATTTAAGGTTATAACATATAAAACAATAAATTTGTACTCAACAATTAGTATTTGAAGTTAACATATAAAAAAGACACGTGACATGTACTGTCTATATTTAATATCTAAAAATACATCAAAATTCTTTCAACTTATGCAAAATTCTAAAATTCACACAATCCTAAAACAAAAATCTTCCAAATACCGAGGAAACAACTAAAATTTTAACAATCTAATAGATATTGAATAATTATAAGCGTTGATTTCTCTACTAGATTTCCCTCTTCGAACTCTGGAACATGAATTGTACGAGACGCTCTTGTTGCCCTCTATTTTGCAGCTGCAACACATAAACAAATAATAAAATTAATAAAAATCAATTGTTAAAAAAAATCAGGTTAGGTGATTGTCGTTTTAGAATTAATAATTGAGGCAAAACATGTGACGGGCATCTAAATGGATGAGAAATAGCAATCTTAAGTGGCTAACAACAACTATTCGTATGACATTTTGGTCTGAACTAGATGGATCATAAATTAGCAATCTTTTTCTTTCACATGCCAACAGACTTTTAACATTATTTTTCTGCCACAATGATAGATGGAATTTATCTAGTCTGAAATGAACTTGATAGGCTTTGTCATTGGTTGCGAATCCTGATCACCAAGCCCTCCGATCAACTCTAAAAGCTGGCCACTTATTCCTCTCATCAACTCCATTACAACATATAGCCATGGCGTCATACTGAAATGTGACATCAAAAACATCAATAACTTCAAAAGAAAAATCAATGATCTAATCTTGTTTTCTTTGAGACCATTAAATTCTTGTAGTTTCTGAAGTGAGGAAACTAATCAATGAGTTCGTAATCTCATATTAGCTATTAGGTAACATACTAACATTCAAATTAAGCTTAAAAAAAAATGTAAATAACAATCATAATCCATCTAATAGCAAGATATGCTGCATAGATAGAAGAGAGGTAAATAAATCATACTTTCTTTATAATTTCATGTTTTATATGGTAGTTTGCTGCTTCTCTCATCAATTTTCCAGAGAGCTTCATTGCCACCTATTGTAATAGTTTAGGAAAACCGAAAATATAATTTAGCTAAAGATAAAATAAAACTGTTTCTTACCCATTGATACATCTTCCTTAAAGTATAAATGTTATCCATATACTATTACCTTCAAGACCATTTGCTTAACATAATTTTCTTTGGATTTTAATGCAGCAAAAGTATGCACCTTCCCATGGCCATTTGATTCCGTCGGTCGATACCACCTCTTGCATCCTGGCCATTTGATTCCCATGGAAAATTGAATGAGTTGTTCCTGTTATGATTGCAATTTTTATAAATTAGTTAAGAGTAATACAGTTCAATTATAACAACTAGAGAAATAGGAAATGCATGAAATTAAAAAGAAGCCTAGAAAAGGTCGGAACACTGTAGTGATTGCGATATATGAGAATTAGTATTCAACATTCTAAAAATAGCATTTATCGAACCTCCTGACATCCCCCAAAAAAGCTAGGGAGTGAAAAAAGCAAAACATCATTAAGTAATATCAAAAGAGAAAATTCAATAGCATACATATCATCCATATTTATGCCGCAATCGATTTTCGATAGCTAGAGAAACTTGGTTTTAGATGATGTCAAAGCTTTCTCAAAATCAATTTCATATTTCTGAAGCTTTACTTTCATGTCATTGGCATCCTGGACCAAATAATGCACATAGAAATAAAATAGAGTTTGCAATATGCATGCAGTAAATGAAACGAAACGTAAATCACTGCAAAAAAATGACATTAAAAATTTAAAAGTCAAAAATATAAAAACATTAAAAAACGAATGTAGACGATTCAAAACGTTTCTGTTAGTAGCCAAAACCATAGAGGATTCAAAAAATGAAAATCCCTACTATAGTATATACAAAAAAATACCTTCTCGAATTCTTTGCGAGCAGAAAATTCTTTTTCAAGTTTATCTTTATAGTCATTTTCAAATTGTAGTAGATGTGACTGCAAAGCAGCAAATATGTATATAAATATAAATCCAGCACGTGATCATTGAACTATCAAGTATCAACTATCATTATCTGAAGAACTATGACCATGCCTCAAGAGCTTTAATAACTCCTTCAAGCCCCTCTGCTTTTTTGGACCATTCCTCAGAAATCTCTTTCTACAACTCAACTAATTTTGAAACCTTAAAGAAAGTCAAGCAAAAAAATGAAACACGTGTTTATGGATTTTTTTAGAAATGTAAAATTCCATTTATAATGAATTGGAGTGGGCTAAACACAAAGTTAAAAAGATATATAAAGCACAAGACTCGTCAAAAATATTTTATATGGCTTGACAGCCAGCTACATAGACACAAGAGGTCAAAATCTGATACAATAAGAGCATTTTTTTGATGAAGTTAAAATCCACTAATAGTGGAGACAATAAGCTCATTTAGCCCAATCTGATCTTGATTAGGCCTTTTGTATGAAGCAGCATTGAAGAAGCAAAAGTATATTTAATAAAGTAAAAGAACTTATTGAATGGAAACAGACTTATTGAAAATTTTTTGTATATTAAAACAAACCTATGAAAATGAAATGAATGTCTGAGAAATGTTTTGAAAATTTTCCCCTCATCTAAGTCTTTGAAAAGAGCGTACCCCGCTATAGTCTCGAACAACAGGAGCATCTGTCAATGCATCTCGAACAAATGCATTTGATGATTTAGTTTTATAGTTTCTAATAAGACAGATTCTAATATTCTATTCTACTATGCAATGTTATAGTTTTTTTCAAAATAAGAAAAGTCTAGACAGTATTTAGATTAAATTATTTGATAGACATTAAAAAATTGAATACATTTGAATGATTATGGAGCATAGCAGATTTTTTGTAAATCATTTGGTTTGAATGCTAACATTTGATATAATCAAAAGAAATTAACAACTAGTTATTCATACATATATTGCTTGGATAAGTTATAATCAAAGTTCGATACGAATATTTTTCCGGCAAATCTTTTTTCTTTCGCTACAATATCATTTATGGTAATCTACCGCACAGCTACGAGCGTTATGACCTTGTTGTTGGCATTTTTTGCAACATCTTGGCCTTTTTACTTTAATTTCTCTAGTTGACTTAAACCTCGGGTCTGCCTTGCTCGGGCGACCAGTATTTTTCCCGCTTCCTTTTGTCTTCGCTACCTTAGGATTCCCTATTAGAGGCATGGTGGTAATCTTATCTTCAAATCTAGTGATAGATCTTGAAACCGATTGCCTATTACCGGTTGAGTGAAGGGCTTCAAATTCTTGCAGGATTCCATTCATTTTTGAAATTATTTCATCTTCTATCTTTACATTGTTTCCAATTAATCTTGCGCATCTATTGAAAATAGACGTAAGAGCGTTACCTACTGGTTTTTGAATCCCTTCTGCTCTTGTTTGTGATTTGTTTTTTGTCTTTTTCCAACGATCGCAAATTAGATCATTTGGTAATGAAGTCCTTCCAGTTGACGTTAGAAAACAAATAATATGACGGCACGGAATTGCTTTGCTTGAGAATAGATGACAACTACATGACGTGTATCCTCCAAATCATTGCATGTAATTTTAGCTGACTGAATTTGGGTGTATATTCCTACTACAATGTGAATATTGGGTTCCTGTGAAATTAGATATAGAAATATTATAAAGAAACCATAATATGAAATGTATTTGAATTTAATGACCATTCCTTACATTTGGAAGTCCTCGAATATAATAGCATACACTTTTCTGGACTTGTTGCTGGTATAGTAAAAAAACCTCTGTAGTGTAGATGTATAGCAAACATTTTTCTATTTGTAGTTGTGTAATTAGTAATGGTGGTGCGTCCATGTCTCTATGGTTCAGTTCTTCAAGTTTGTTGCGTTGTGCATTTAACACTACTTCTAGGGAGCAAACAAATTCGAATAATGTTGATGAACGTTTGACGTTTAACTTGACTAGGGAATTCATCCCCTCACTTCGTTGGGTACTCTGCATCCCACCGAAGAAGTGATTAGTCATGTAAATTGGACACCAGCTTTCTCGGATGGTATACATATCTTTCAACCACTTGTTTTCTGTAAGTTTATTGTCGGTGGCCCAAGAAGATCAATTCTTCTCAAATTCATTGATATTCTCAGATGTATTTAGGATCTTGTTGAAACGTTCCATCTCGTCTTTATTCCGGTATACTGTGCCTACCTTATCACACATCTTGTGGGTTATGTGCCATTTGCATAGTCGATGAAATGTTGTTGGAAATTCACTTGATATAGCAGTTTTCATTGCTGCGTCTTGGTCAGTTATTATTGTTTTAGGGTAATTACCCATGCATTTGTTGAATTCTGAGAATAACCATATGAACGATTCTGTAGACTCGTTCGAGAGAAATCCATTAGCGAAGAGTACAGTTCGCATGTGATTGTTCACCCCACAAAAAATTTCAATAATTAGCTTATACTTGTTTGTCTTATACGTCGTATCGAATGTTATAGCCTCTCCGTATTGTTTATATTCTTCAATACACTTAGGGTCAGCCCAAAACAATTGCTTCAAACATCCTATGAATAGAAAGAGCATATTATTACTCTTTCAATTATATACAAAGTTTCATATAAAATAAATTTTTACCTTCTTCGTCGAGTTCGTACGAGTAGTAGTAATCGTCGTCATGCTCTTTAAGTGTTTGAAATTTCTTGATAAGAATATCTACGTCATGACTAATCATGTTTTCCTTGTCGTCTCGTCGGTAATTTGAGAAATCACTCTGGGTAAATGAACAGCTAGAGAAGCCCCCAGATTGCATAGCGACGTATGAATATTGTTGGCTTGGAGGTATATTTGATTCTTCCAAACTGTTTATCAAATTTCGGGCATACGGTGTTATTTCCCTATTTATCTTAAGGAACCTTTTATTTGATAGCGCCGACATATCATGATTGTGCTCATCGTTGACATTACATATCATCCATTGTTCTCCTATTTTCTTGATAGAAAGAAGAGCTTTGCATCCTGTTCTTGAATTTCTTATGTGTCTAGGTTTGGTAGATATGTTGGCCGGATTTTCTACTACTGGCACCTTTGCCTTTGATGTACCCTCCTTTGAACAAACGTATGTCTTCTTACGAAGACCATTTTTTGAATGTCTAGTTGAGCCTTTTCGCACGCAGAATCCTTTCTGCCCCGCGAATGCGTAGTAGGTATGTTCCACCTCTTCTAGTGAGTCGAATGTCATACCGATCTTTGGAAGATCGATAAATCTGGAATTGTAGGCACTTATCAATGTAATCATAATATGGACTAGATGTGATGTGTGTACCAAATAGTTATGGTTTGGTGTATGTTACCTGATGCTATCCACATCTGTACTATACATATCTTCCATTCCATATTGATCATCCCTATCAGTTGGACTGAAAAATCAATACCATACATCTTCAAATGATGTGTGACACACATTGGCCTTTTCAAAAACATAAAATTTAGTAATCCATGTCTAACATAAACTAAATTACCTTCCTTCTGTCCGTAAATTCGTTTTGTTGTTATTAGTATCACCTACTTGTAGTTCTTCAGATTCTGTGAACAAAGATTCTTTTAGGTGACCCTGAATAGTTAATTGCTCATTTGAATAAAAACAATTATCATTGAATTCTAAATACCTCTCCTTTGAAAATCATTATTCAGTGGTAGTGACTGTTTAGCAAAAGAGGATGAAAGTTATTAGAACCTATCCATGTAATTTCTATTTTGTTAAAAAGTTGTCATAAATTGTGTAGCTCACTCTCCTACTTCTATAGATTATTATGTATACAAGAGGAAAAATCTAATATAAATTTTTTATTTCTGTACATATAGTAAACCTTGAAAAGCTTAAGCATCTTACACTGTAGTTGTCGTTCGCGGGAGGTTCCTCGATCATGACTTTTAATAGTAATTAACCTTTATTTTTTCCTGTTTTGGAAAAAAAAGTGCCATTTCGGAATTTCAGTCTACTTTTTATTCAAGTTTCAAATCATTTTTTGACATGTAATTTTTATTTTTAGATTGAAAATACATACATAAATTAAAATAAATTATGAATAAAACATATGATAGTAAATATCTCACTCCATATATAGCTTTATGCATAATTTGTGTAGGATGATGTGGAGACATAACAGCTAGCATGCACGAGTATGAGATTGTTGGATGTGTTAGAAAAAACAATCCTCCTTCACATTTCTTGTAAAATATTTTTGAGATGAAGTTAACTGAAATATTGAGTAAGAGAATGGACCAAGTTGAATGACATTGATTAAAAATGTAATAGAAACACTGTGAAGGTTGTAAACCTAGACTGAGTGAAAATGCTATATCTAAGCAAACCACTTAGTCTTACTTGTTTCACCATTCTCACGATGAGAATGGAAGGGCACTGTCCCACAGATGGCACCGGACAGCGTCTAACTAATGTACCGCACGGTGATCACCATGCGGACGTATAGTTCTGTAAATGTGTCCTAATCAAATAATAGAAACGATGAGATGAAGTAAAACGCTTAGAGAACCGTTTCCTGTAAATTCAATGGGACAAAATTTCAAAAAAAACACTTCAACTAATTATCAACACATGCAAAATGCAATCTATCCAAGGTCTAAGTTTATGTTGACTGCAAAAACAACACTGCACTTAATTCTTACCAGGAAAACTGAGGGCTAGGCCTGTACAACAACCTGCTATACCAGTATAAATGACTGAAAAAGAAAACACAAACTATTAGGTAAATGTGACATGTAATCCACATTTCAAAAATACCTGAAATCATCATCCCTGCTATCAATCAGAATTAGCAACTTTAAACAAAAATACATCCCCTAGGTCAACAAACTCAGGAAAAAATTAAAACTCAACTTTAAACAAAAATAGTGCTTCCCCTGGGTCAATAAATACAGAAGAAAACTCAAACATAGATAGTAATAAAATTTCAGATTTTAGTTCAGACAGGGATAACAGTCATCAAACTCAAAAGAAAATGAAAAATCATTTTCAAACAGAACAAACTAAGACTCAGATAATAATTTATAGAATACTGATATAAGTATTCAATCAAGTTCAAATATACAAGAGCTTGAAATAGAAAGGTCTGAAAATATGTCTAATCAATATATTCAAACAAATAAGCAGATATCAAAAGAAATAACTGGAAAAACATCTCAAAATGAGATACAATCAAATATAATAGATTCTGATCAAACAAAAAATATAGAATGTAGAAGATCAAATAGAAATAAATCCTCATTAAAAAACAAAGATTAGTATTACATGGATGATAGTGATTATGAGAGTGCTAATTTTAGCACTAATCATCCATTAAACAAATATATATCATATAAAAAGATAAATAAAAAGAAAAAAAGAATACATAAGAAAAATATCTATGAGCAATGAACCTCATAGTTATGTAGAAGCTTCAAAAAACACAAAGGTAGAAACCCAATATTGAAAAAAACATGAGACTTAGTATCTCTTCCACCTTCAAGGAAACCCATTGGATCTACATGGGTTTTTAAAAGCAAATATAACGAAAATGGAAAGATAGATACAAAGCTAGATTAGTAGCTCAAGGATTCTCCCAAGTAGAGTGTTTTAATTATTATCATGTTTTTGCCCAGTTGGCAAAAATAACAACTATTAGAATACCAAGCACAATGGCTACTAAAAAAAAATGGAATTTACATCAAATTGATGTAATTAATGTATTTTTATCTGGTGATCTGAATGAGGATATATATACGAAACCTCTACTTAGTTTAAAAAAAAAAAAAGACCAGAGGGTGTGGAAATTAAAAAAAGTCCTAATATGGACTCAAACAAGCTTCTAGGCAATAGTTTGCCGAGCTTAAAGATACTTTACTGAAAATAAATTTTAAACATTCATTTTCAGATTATTGCCTTTTCATCAAACAATCTAATGACTTTGTTTTATACTTAGTAATATGTATGGATAATATTGTTATTACAGGGGAATAATGAGAAAGAAATATAATTACTAAAAAGATATCTTAAAACATATTTTAATTTAAAAGACCTAGGAAAACTTCATTATTTTCTAGGGATTGAAATGTCATATTCAGATCATGGGATCTTTCTATCCCGAAAAAATATACTCTAGACATCCTAATTGAAAATGGACTCCTAGGTAGTAAACCATCTAAAATTTCAATTGAAAAACAAGATTGAAGAACAGATGATTCAAAGCCATTAAAAGATTCTTTTAAATACAGAAGGCTAATTGGCAAATTAATATACTTAAATACAACAAGACGTGATATTACATTTGCTGTTAGGACTTTTAGCCAATTTATGGAAAAACCAACATAACTACATATGTAGGTTGTTTTTAAAAGTTTAAGGTATTTAAAGAAATGTCGAGGACAAGGGATTATGATAACTAATAATAAACCTCTCATATTAAGAGGATATTGTAATGTTGATTGGGGTTTATGCACCCTAACCAGAAGATCAGTTACAGGATTTTGTGTAACTCTAGGAGATTCTTTGATTTCATTGAAATATAAAAAGCAAGAGTTGGTCTTTCAGTCATCAGCAGAAGCTGAGTACATAGCAATGACCAAACATGCAAATGAAATTACATGGATAAACTAATTGTTAAATGAACTAAGAGTTTATCATAATAAATCAATTCGGATCTTTTGGTATAACATAGCTGTTATACATATAGCAGAAAATTTTGTGTTTCACGAAAGAACTAAACATATTGACAGAGATTGTCATTTAATAATAGAAAAATTATAAAAATGATTGATTAGTTTAAAATCAATTGGTACTAATGATCAATTAGCAAATATATTCACCAAAGGAATTGATGAATATTTTAGAAAGGTAAAGTGAGTTAAAAATGGTAGGAGTGTCCTCTCTTTCATTTTGTAGATGTTATGATTTGATTTAGTTTATAAAACCATTTAAAGATATCTTTTTTTGTAAGTCAGATATAGTAAAAAAATACTACAAATGGTTCGCAAAAGAATAAATAATCAGATTTCATGAAACCATACCGTCATCTGTTCCTCTAAGTTTTTTCAGGAAACAACAAGTATACTGTGAACCCCAGATAGTACTGCAAATGTCTGTTAAATACACCAAATCATGTGTAATTAAAAAAGAGTATAAATATGGTTACAAATTCTGAATATAAAAGATGTTTCATGAAAAAGAGATGGAATTAATTATGTACAAATAGAAAAATGCATACTTATGACATAAACCAATAACAGTAAATAAGAACCTACAAACCTTAGCACAAGATGTTGCATCAACAATTGAACCTTTCAATCTTTTCTTGCTTATCAATCCTGAACCTGAAAAAACACTTATATTAGAATAGAAACATACGACCAATTCAAATGCTTCTCTTTCAAACAAAAAAAAAAATTTTTAAAGTACATCTCGTACATGGAGTTTAGGTTTTAATAAATGCAACTATAAATAAATTGGGTTTGTAGGTGAAAACAGAGGTAACAAATTAGTGCATTGAATAATAAAAAAATAATTCTATATCACTAACAGATACTGGAGTTGGCAATAACCATGTTATCAGTTTGATCCTAACAAGGTCCTACCAAGAGATTGAATGAACTTAAGCGAGTTTCTCTTCCACAATGAAGCGATATTCAGAATTTCATTCTAAGATACATGTAGTTAGACATGTGGTGGACTGAAATTGACACATTTAGCAAAATGACCAGATTACCTATTTGGGGCAAGTGTAATACTAATATGTTGTAGGGATCAAGCTTTTTAAAACCTAACTACTCTTTTTTTCTCGATTTCTTTTCTTTTCTTCCCTTCTCTCTCAAATTTCGAGCCCATGTCCTCCACCCATTTCCTCCACCTCGGGCCGCCTACAAGGCCACCTCCGGTGACCACCAAGCGAACTTTGGTGACCTAAAGGGCACCTCCGGCGATCGTCTATGCGACGCCTAGGCACCTCATGCGGCCAGGGCCATCGCATGACTGCATAAAAAAGCTTGGTAGGGATCTCCCTTGTTTTAGCACAGTAAAGATGAGAGTACATTTATCATTACACTCCATTAGTCTATGAATTTCATTCTTATATTTTAGAATAGACTAACACATAATTGAATCTCTAGAGGGACTTGGCAGAATAGAATTGAAGCTCCTGCCCTTAATATACCTATTCCTCATCTAGGAATAGAGTATAGAGTCACCACTAGACCAGAACTTCATTACTCTCTTGATATGGGAGGCAGTGGTAGTAACCTCAAAGTTCCTAACACCTAACCCCCTAGTTCCTTTGGAGGATAATCCTAGCCCAAGGGACAAACTTTTTTTCCATCGTAAATGATTCCATACGCTAATTGTGGAATAGAACCGTGGTTTGTTCCACTGGGTTCATTGGAATGTCTACTAATTAATCCAACAACCCACTAAAATGAGCACTACAATCAAAACTGAAAAATAAAGTAATTAAATAGATAATTACAATGAACTAATTAGGACAGTAATAGTAATGCTAATAAAAAAATATCATAGTATATAAAGAATGAATCTGGATCTGATGCAAAGGATCCACTATGACCATTGTTAGAAACTATGCCTTGGTCATAGTTAGTAGGATATAATGTTGTTCATGTATATGCAATTAAACAAAATTATAGATAGCAACTATCCACTGATCATAGTGGCTAACTATACTTTGATCATAGTTTGTCACTAGTTCATTACTCCATGATCATAGTTTGAAATTGAATGATCTAAATCAAATTGCAAAAAAACACATGCAAATCATTAACTGCACATAAATAGCATCATGAATAAAATATCATGACTCTAACTACTACAATGAAAGGGCTTACAATGCAGTCCGGAGGGCCTCCTTGACTTTCAGGATCCTTCTTTAGGTCTTCAAGAATCTCTGTGTATCTTCGACAATACAAAAGAAATGAGAGTAAGATAATATCTCCCATTTAAAGTTTAAAGAAAATGGATTTCCCTCGGCTAAAGAAAAGAACAATCACAATTAACGATTCTAATGCCCACAACATGATAAATAGTAAGTTTTGTAATCAGCACTAGGTATTATTCTAGACGCTATACTTAAAATAAAACAAAGATGATATAGACCTTCTCTTTCCTACTAGTGAGAATGTGAACCTTATGACGGCCTTAACCTTCGTACAAAAACGTCATTTTTTTTATTAACTAGCAGCACCAAACATAAAACTTTTCTAAAAAATTAACCTTAAGTTCCCAGATATCTTAAAAAACATTTGATAGAAAAAAGTGAAAAACCGTCAATCTCTTTGAATAATCGAGTTATATTATCTAACCATAAATATAAAACATCAAAATACATACCTTTGAGCGAATTTTTCAGCCTTGGCAGAAGCATCAGTAACAGTGGGATCACTATCAGCTCTTTGCCTACACCACACAAAGTTCAAAGTTGAGAATCTATCAAAATCTATCGGTAGTTATCGGTTGATTAGATATTTTGATATCTGTCCGTTAAGGTTAAGATATTTTGATATTCTAATTAATGTTGTGTTAATATCGTTAAGAGGCAAATGTATTTAGCTCAAATACTAATTGGAGAAGATCAACTGAACAAATCATTAACTGCACATAAATAGCATCATCAATAAAATTTGAAATCATGTTGAAATCAATAAAATCGTTAACTGTGTTGGACTGTAGTTCAAACCATTGGACTGAATCTTTGAAATCATGTTCAAACATTTTGTTGTTTAGTTTTCATTGGTGTATGAAACCACCAAATCTTTGTGTGTTATTAATTAATTATTTCTCATAGTTAATAAATTCTTAGAGATAGGTAAATTGATAACAATTTCTAATTAATGTTGTGTTAATTTCGTTAAGAGGCAAATGTATTTAGGTCAAATACTAATTCGAGAAGATGAACTGAATTTCTGAATAGCATAATATTTAGATAGTTGATTGCATTGAAAGAGTACATTTGATTAACAACTTTAATGAAAACTATTAAGTCCTAACAATACTCTTTTTCATTTGAGAACCTAGGCAAAGTGATCATTTATAGTGGGGAGGAGTATTGAAAGAGTCCACCCATTCCTTCCATTCTTGAGGATCAATCTCGTAAGACTTCAAAGCTTCCTCATAGTCCTCAACTGATTGTGGTTGTACGGGTTGTGTCGGAATAAAAGGCATGTAGTTTGGATGTCCCTCATTTATTGGTTGTAGACAAAACCAGCATTGATTCAGTTCAGTCAAAGCACTTCGCCTATATGGGTTTTCTAGTCGATATTGGGAGAGTTGCACGGGCTCTTGAGGCGGAGGAGGTGGTGGATATGGGTAGTGATCGAAGAACATTGGCGAGCAATTGCCAAACATGTCCGACATCATGACTGGTTGATTTGAACGAGATGACTCTCCTTGCATCATTACCCGGTTCCTCTTCTGAAATGGCCAACACCCGCGCAAGCCAGATGTCCTTGAGGGCGATGATGTCGATCTAGATGTTCGACGACCCGGAGTAATAGGCATGGGCTCCGATGAATCAGCGACAACCCCGTTGTCTGTCTCATCATCGCTAATGACAATGACTTCATTGAGGTTACTCCTCCTCCTCCTTACATGGTTGTTTTCCGGAGCACTTCTCTTCCTAGAATTCATTCCCCCTAACTATGAACTATTTGAATTTTATATATTACTCTGAAATGATTAGTTAAGAAAAAAAAAATCAGAATATGGTCCATTGAGGCAATTTGAAAAAAAATCAGAATATGGTCCATTGAGGCAATTTAAAAAAAAATCAGAGAGAAATAGCAAATAAAATATCGAATAAAGGTAGAGGCTCAAAAGTGGTAGACAGTGACAACTCTTTTAGGATTTTTCTACATTCTGTTATGGTTTTGGGGAAAATAATAAAAGAAACTGGATTTCCCATGTAATCAGGCAGTTCCATATCCGCATTCATCTAAAATCTAAATACCCAATAAGAAAAACGCACCACAAAGAGCCCTCTGGTATGAGCTCTTTTTTAAAGTTTAAACTATGATTGATTATTGCATTTAAGATAATTCAGAAGAAGAAAAAAAGTTGCATCTGGTAGCATATTATTGCATCTCTCTGTAAATAGACATATGTTTCTGAATATTGATTCAGGAAGTTTTTTTTAAAGTCTTGAATTGGCACAGAAATAAATTCTGTAATACCTCAGCAAAAAATAAGAATATCAGAGAGTAGGTAGGAAGAAATCACAAGTTGGTGCCGACTTCAAAAGAAATCACAAATTAAAGACCGTTAATATCCTCAGGTTAACATTTGTTTTAGTTTCATTCTACTTCCATAAAAAAATTGGAGAGAACGAAACCCAAATGGGAAGATTCCGACGGATGAACTAGACCCAACATGAACGAAACCAAAAACCAAACTAAACAAAATGCAAATCAGAATCGATAACTAGGAATCTAGGAATTGATGAAGAACAGAATCAGAATCGATGAACAAATCGAAACAGAAAATCAGAATCGGGGAATTGAAAACGAAAGATAACCGAAGCAAATCGATAAATACCTCTTGCTGGATTGTTTGTAAACGATTCAAACCCTGCCGAGTGTCCGTTCTTCTTGAGAATCCCTGCCCGTTAAATAATGCGCCCGCAGATGGCGCGGATGTAATTTCGTATCGCCTCCGCCTGAAGACGCAGTCCGACAGGTATGGTGTTCTCTGATATTTTTGGGGAACCGGAGTCCGGTGTGTGTTTGGGTGTCCGATAAGATGGCTGTTGTTTGAACCGATGCGGCGCAGACGGTGAACGGACGTGCACGGACGACGTTCGATCAAGAGTACGACTCGACGGCCATGCTTGTTCTGTGTAGAAGCAGACGTGCACGGACGACGACATCTCCCACATTCTGACATCCCCCATGGCGCGTACTGTAGAAGCGTGGACTACAAGTGGATACGCGCCATGGCCGAGTACGACAAAGTGCGGAAATGGAACGGACGCAAGAGGTGGTATCGACCGACGGATGCAGATTCGGCCATCGTCGCGAGAGGGTCCGTTGGAACGGACGGCCGTTTAGGAAATATGTAGAAGAACCAGTTTTGACAATTTTCATTTCCTCATCATTAGCAGCTCTAATTACGGTGAGTAATTATTTATCCTCTGAATATTACGATCATCATCTGTAATACGATCAGTGCCCCCTGAATCAGGGTACCACACTATATTACGATCACAATAGTTGTTATCTGTCACATAATTGATCGATGGTCCAGCCTTGGGCATGTTCTGCAACATCCTATTATAAGTTGGCGGGAATCTTGTATTGTACTTGTTGAAACAGTTAAGAGCTCCATGCCTTTTTCTGTAACAAATTTGGCATGGAATGAATTTCAGATCCATTTTGTGGCTTGTAACCGCATTTGCACTCAGATTTGTTGTTGTAGTTGTGCCCCGTAGTGTTGCCACTTTTGCCTGTCTTTCATTCATGTCAAATAACCTTTGCTGAATGTCCAAAAACGATAGCTCTGGCTCCATCGCGATTTGTAATTAATCGACTGCACAAATGCGTCGTACTCTTCGCCCAAACTTCCTAACGCCAGCAACACTAAATTAATCAGCATCCTCTACCTTGCCCCCCGCAATGGACAATGCCTCTGCAAGATTAGAAATCTCTACAATGTATGCCTCTACAGTTTAATCCCCAATTTAACCGCTTGCAATTTTTGCCGCAAATTCAGAATCCTTGATTTGGATCCCGACACAAAGACTCTTTGCAGCGTCGTCCATGCCTCCTTGGCAGTTTTGCACGTCGTGACGTACGGTAGCAGCGTTGCCGATATCGACGACAACATCCAGCTCAAGATCGATTGATCTTGTTATTCCATTAAATCGTTACTCAAGTCCAGTTCTCCTTTAACATAATCGAGCAATTAGCTTCCACGAAGACCTACCAGAAATTGGGCGCGTCAGGCATAGTAGTTCGTTTTGTCAAGAACGACCATCTTAACATGCTTAATGACGATCGGAACCTTTGCCCCTTCTGTCGTCCTCAATCCAAAGCACATTTGTAGATTATTTTCAGTCGCCATCCTTGATTTATAACGGAAGAACAAGAATCAAACTCGAGATGTCCACCACTCACCCACGAATCTAATAATATACTGATACCAATAAGAACAAGGTATGTGTATGTGAGTACAGAAATCCAAAATGCGACCCTTTTTCATTCTATTTCATGTTTTTATATACATGACTTACATTTATTCAACTTACTAACTAAAACTAACTAATATACTTCAACTAACTAATTACATTCACTAATATATATATAATCAATCCAATTGATTTCTATCATTTGATTATTTAAGAAGAAAAAATATTTAGTTATTTATGTACACTTACGTTGAATATTTAGTTATTTATAACTTATAACCCTGTTATTAACTCAAACTAATCATGGTTAGTTATTAAACTGAAGTATATATAAGTAAGTAAAAAAATTAAAATATGAAACTCAAACCTTGGATTTTTTTTGAAGCAATTAAAATTTCATTAAAAAAATAAAGACAATGTCCAATTTATATAGAGTATAAAAATAAAAACAGAAGTAAAAAAAAATGAACAAAAACTCATTGACTCTCTCCCATTAGCTATGTAGTCTAGTTATACAATAACTAAATACGCTATCTCAAAAGGTTGGTCTTCCATATTTCAATTATAGATGTCTACAAAAGGTGACAACAACTCTTCTTGAAATACACTGAATCAAAAAAGAGACTGATGTCTTTAATGACCTCCTTAACAACTACCTCAGGAGGCTTACTAACGTGTTGTCTGTATCTTTTATTTTTTTCCGTCCATATATGCCACGACAGACATCTAATAACATTCCATAGGAATCCCCAAAAGGTTGGTCTCCCATACTTTCTTCATAGATGTGTCCAAAGAGTGACAACAACTATTCTTGTAATATAATTAATCAAAAGAGAGACTGATGTATATAATGACTCAGGAGGTCAGCCGTGTTGTCTGTATCTTTTATTTGTTTCCGTTCATATATGTCACGACAAACATCCAATAACATTCCGTAGTAACCCTCAAGGGAAAAAGTAGTGCGTAATTTTTTTACGCAGCCTCCGTCAGATCCCCTAATCTAATACCTGGACTGAATTGGATGAGTAGAATGTATATATTGAATATACAAGGGGTTTTATGAAATATATACTTACCTCCCTCCAACTACTTTTCCTTGAATTTTTTCAACAGTTTGACCTTAATTTGGATTTTGGAAGAAGTGGAAACCGAGAGGAAGAAGAACCGACTACAATAAGAAGCCCCAAACAACTCGATCAATCCATCTTCTTTCTTTTCCTCTCCGATCAAATACCGGAGAATCTTGATTTTCATCGGAAGAAAAGAGGATGTCACGACCAACATCGGTCATCCCACACAAGACCCAGAATGTGAACGAGTTGTACACCATGGGGAAGAAATTGGGGCAAGGTCAATTCGGGACGACATATCTCTGCGTCGAGAAATCGACGGGCGATAAGTATGCCTGCAAGTCGATCCCCAAGCGGAAACTTTTGTGCAAGGAGGATTACGAGGATGTGTGGCGGGAAATTCAGATAATGCATCATCTTTCTGAACATCCAGAGGTGGTGCAAATACGAGGTGCATATGAGGATTCCATGTCTGTGCACATCGTTATGGAGCTCTGTGCCGGAGGTGAGTTGTTTGATCGGATTATAAAAAAAGGTCATTACAGCGAGAAGAAAGCTGCGATGCTTATAAAAACGGTTGTTAAGATGGTAGAAGCATGTCATTCGCTTGGTGTTACGCATAGAGATCTTAAGCCAGAGAATTTTTTGTTTGTTGGCGAAGAAGAGGATTCTGCTCTCAAAGCCACCGATTTCGGACTCTCCCTTTTCTACAAACCCGGTAATCAGCATCAGCTTCTGCAATTTTTTTTTCTTTTAAAACTTGAAATCGATATTTTCCAATCCAAAAATAATTTTGATGGCATATCGATCTTCTTACCAAAACTAGATTGCAGCACATGAATCGATCCACTTTCACAGTTCAATCTATTTTAATTTCACGCCCTGAATTGGATTTCAAGTGAATCAAATTAAAGCATTTTAATATGATGATGGTGATAAGCGAAGATGAGCATGAAACTGTAGAATCTAGTCTCATAATGTTCTTTAGATTGATTTAGGATTTGATTCTTGCAGGAGAAATTTTTTCAGAAGTTGTTGGCAGTCCTTACTACGTTGCCCCGGAGGTTTTGCGCAAATACTATGGCCCCGAGGCAGATGTTTGGAGTGCTGGAGTTATCTTATATATATTACTTAGTGGTGTTCCTCCGTTTTGGGCAGGTATTTCATGAGATTCTTTCGATTTAAAATAATTTATATTTATCATATTTATGTTTGGAATCTTCAGAAACTGAGGCTGGAATTTTCAAAGAAATCTTGAAAGGATCATTGGATTTTGAATCTGAACCATGGCCTCATATCTCTGATAGTGCCAAAGATCTAATAAGGAACATGTTAAATAGGAATCCAACTAGAAGATTCACTGCACATGATGTTCTTTGTGAGTACTGATTATATCGATTTGCTTGTTTATTTGTTTTCTTCTATTTCTCTCTAACTATCTTTCATGGATGGATCTTCGGAAGGTCACCCATGGATTGTAGATGATAACGTTGCTCCTGATAAGCCACTAGATTCTGCTGTTTTGTCGCGTCTGAAACAGTTTTCTGCAATGAACAAGCTTAAGAAGATGGCTTTAAGGGTGAGAGATTTAAAAATCATCATATTTAAGTTATTTACTTTGTTGAAGAAAAAACAAAATAATGCATACTATTTTGTTTTCTTCGTTTCTAAATTGAAGAAATGAGAATTAAATAAATAAAAAACTACAGCATTGGATATGAAATACATGTATAGGAATAGGTTCCTTTTTACTCTTTCTTATTAATGATTGATTTGAATATACATTGGTGTAAATCCATAAGGCATGTTTCGTGTGCGTAGTTGTAGTATCCACTAAAATAAAATAGTATTTGAACTTTTGAAGAATATGAGGATTTTTCCCAATTGATTTTTGTTTGCAGTTTATTTCAGAAAAGATGTCGGAGGAAGAAATTGGTGGTCTGAAAGAGTTGTTCAAAATGATAGATACTGACAACAGTGGGAGTATAACATATGATGAACTAAAAGCTGGTTTACGAAGAGTTGGATCTCAACTAATGGAGTCTGAGATTCAAAACCTTATGGATGCTGTAATAACTCAGTTTATTTACCATGTTGTTTCATTTTTGTTTAAAATTATATAAATTTATCTGAAATTAATCAATTTCGCGTTTTCAGGCTGATATAGACAATAGTGGAACCATAGATTATAGTGAGTTCATTGCAGCAACTGTACACATGAACAAGATGGAAAGGGAGGAAAATTTAATTGCCGCTTTCACCTTTTTTGACAAAGATGGGAGTGGTTTTATAACCATAGACGAACTTCAACAAGCGTGTCATGAGTATGGTCTCAGTGATGTCCATCTTGACGAAATAATGAAAGAGATTGATCTAGATAATGTGAGTATCATAAACCTTCTCATTTTTAAGATTTATCATAATCCTCTGTTTCTGAATTCGAATAAAAAAATTCGAAATCAACTAAAATTGTGTGAATTCGGATATATCCGATTCCGGCTAAAATTTTCTGAATTTAAATATATCCGAATCTTAAAAACATTTCCAAAAATACTGAATTATTTTACCCATATATTTATACTGAAAGACAGTGAAAAATATTTACATATTGGTTATTTTTGTGATTGCAGGATGGTCAGATTGATTACAATGAGTTTGCTTCTATGATGAGAAAAGGAAATAGTGGACAGGTAGGAAGAAGAACTATGAGACACAATCTAAATGTTGATCTAAGTGATGTGCTGAATTTGGAAGGAAAATGAAAATGAGTTGTTATTTTGGGATTTATATTAAACACCCAAAAAACTACTTGAAAATATTGTTACATACTTGTATGCCTATAAGCTTTTCATTTTTCGTTTTTGTGTATTCCTTTGTATCTAATGTAATTTTTCTGAGAAGTGACAACCTCAACCACTGCTTGATAATATTACCATCATTTTTTGTTGTTGGATTTTGATACAATGTTCTTATTTACAAGTTACAACTAAGAATGAACATGGGTTGGGTTTGCCCTGATCCGAACCCAAACTCGAATTTTGAAATCGAGTTCGAATCAAAACCTGAGAACATTTAAAATTATAAAACCTGAACTCGGATGTCTGCCAAATTTTAATATATCTGCTAAAATTCTAAAAGTAATGTAAAGCAATAAACATGTAGGGTCTTTTAGGAGGATACATCATCCAACATTATCTATTGAAATAAATCAAATCATACTATTATTAAATATTAATTCACTATAAAAAATTCCCAGAATCACAGATTCAAAAGTGTCGGTAGAAGACTAGAAGGTTAGAAATGGAATTTGGAGAAAAAAGATGGGTATATTCGGAACAAACCGTGAGATAATATCCTAAGTGATATCACAAGCAACCCATGTGCATTACAGCTCTACGTCTAATCCAATAATCAATCTAAACACACCACCACAACTTCACAACCACACAACGACGAACCCTACTTTTAAAAGACAATAATATCCTTATTGTCAAAAAAAACAAGCATCTATCAATAATAACATGCAACTTTTTTCCAATAAGCTCAGCATAGGTTAAGCTCAAAAACGTTCACCTGTCGTTGGATGTTGTGCAAAGTCATCTGAATCGTCTTTTAATTATATTGTTTTTTAATATTTTGGTTGCACACATCCCCATATAGACTTGAACACTATTGAGCTCATATTAGGCGAGCTCACTGAAATTTCGATATAAAAACTTCATGGAAACCCATCTCTAATATGTTTAAAAACATTCATGAAATCTCGGCCTCATATTTAAAAAATTAGTGTAAGATGGAGGAAAAAAATCAGAGAAAATAAATATACAGTCAAGATTTCATAAACATTTTTATTCATTTAAAACATTGATATTTAATTATTTCAAAAAAAAACAATTGGATTTCATCTCTATGAGGGTAGGAATGCTAATATATTTTTTTGAAGGGTATTCACGCAAAAACCACATGGTAATTAAGTCGCACATGTAGCAAAAACTTTAAGAATAAAATAGATAAAAAAATTATTCCTTCGTCATCTTTTCTTTTTTGCTTTGCCACCTTCGTCTTTTTCTCACCATCTCTATATAAACTCCGGCGAGTACGCACGCTTAGAGATTAAGAAAAAGGTATATACCAGATTCGCCGGGAGTCTCAGAGGAGGAAAGACAATGTATTATCGTAATAACATCGTCGGCATTTTCTTCTTCCTCTTCCGTTATTTAGCTTCAAATAGCTTTGCCCACCTGGTCGTAAAAGACCCAACATGGCATCACGCAACCGCTACATGGTACGGCTCTCCCCACGGCGACGGAAGTGACGGTGAGCTTTTCCGATATTCCTCAATTCTAGTTAATTAAACCAACCGGAATGCCAAGTCAGCAAAGACAACCCGCACATGTTCTGACGTGAATGCCCATGTGATCCGATGATGACAGATTGACTGTCTCTATTTTCTAGCCGTTGATATATAATTGAATTAATTTCGATATCGGATTGTCGGGTACAAGTGGAGCGTGTGGGTACGGGTCACTGGTGGATGTGAGACCCTTCAGAGCACGGGTTGGCGCGGTGAGTGATGTTCTATTCAAGAATGGTGAGGGTTGCGGTGCTTGTTACAAGGTAAGGTGTCTTGACAGACACATCTGTTCAAGAAGAGCCGCCACCGTGATTGTCACCGACGAGTGTCCCGGTGGGTACTGCGCGTTCGGTCGGAGACATTTCGATCTGAGTGGGGCTGCTTTTGGACATATGGCTGTCCGTGGACGTGGAAACTCGCTTCGTAATCGTGGAGAGTTACCTATCATTTTCCGACGAACTCCGTGTGTGTACCGAGGGAAGAACATTGCGTTCCACGTCAATGAAGGCTCGACTGACTTCTGGCTCTCTCTACTGGTCGAATTCGAAAATGGCGATGGAGATATCGGTTCCATGCATATCAAACAAGTACGTTAAATGAACTTCGATTAGGCTTTCGTTTCGTTTATTGACGATGATTGATCGATTGATCGGTGCATGTGATTTGAAGTCGACGTCGAGGAATTGGCAGAAGATGAAGCATGTGTGGGGAGCGACTTGGTGCATCGTCGGAGGACCGTTGAAAGGGCCGTTTTCTGTAAAATTAACATCTCTATCTTCGAAGCATACGCTCTCAGCAAGACAAGTTATTCCGATGAACTGGTCTCCTAAAGCCACCTACACAGCAAAACTTAACTTCTCTTGAGATTTGAGACCATGTCTATACGGGTACCCGATCAACAACGGGTTCCGGATTGGCTCTGCAAATTTATTGATTCATTTATTGTGCTTGTTGCTTTTTTTTTAACGTTCCATCTTATCATTAGTTATCGGGCACACACTCAATCGGGTGAGTCCATTAGATATTGGGTCTTGGCAAGATCGTCGGATGTGTTTGAATTCTGCTTCTTGTAGTTGCTATAAATATAGATGATTTGAACATATATATATCCTTGATGAAACCTGTTGTCACGACTGCCTGCCTCCAGCGTCGTTAGATCTTTTATTTGCCTTCTATTTCGCTCCGCCCAGATGTGCCATACAAAACTGGACAGAGTGTGCCAATGCAGGCCCCAACAGGGAGATCCCTTCATAAATCACATGAACCCCTCCATAAAGTAATCCCCAATATACCATGGGTCATTCACACGGTCATACCCAAGCCCAACTTGTTGATTAGTACGTTGTTTGTTCTCCTATTGTATTCTAACCACACATTGCGTGCATACGCACAATTCAAGTACGTACGCAGGTGAACTACTGATTCGATCTTCACCTGTAGCGCATAATAGTACACATGAGACAAGACCAAGGGTTCCTCAATCCCTTAGACGATCGAGCACGAGTGTTTAGAACCTTCCACCTTGAATCAATCTCCATAATGAAATTGCTACTAGCTTGGAGCATTTTACCGATCATATTCCATCAGCGTAAAGATCTGTGGCCGATTTTGTTCTTATTTCATCATAAATCTCACCCAATTATGGACTGTCGACTCCCCATTTTGAAGAGAAAACGTAATCTGCCCCACAAAATAGTAGCCTTCCAATATTGCTTTGTCTACAGTCGAGTATGCCTCTCCAAATATACGAATCTCCTATACCCTTGCCAATATCCATGAGAGGCTTCCCCAGACGTGCCTTCCCCAGATCCATTCCACCCATATTGAGTTACCATTCGTGACCCAAAGTTTAGCTGTTCTTCTAATTGTCGAAGCTATGTTCAGTTGTTTTGGATCCCTTTTTAAACCGATGCCTCCCTTTTCCCTTGGTTTCGCCATAAGTTTTCAACCGTCACCTCTCTGTTCATTCCAAATGAATCAATAGATAATCGACCTTGCGATCTTGATAACCCCCTCTGGAAGGAGGAAGCCTTGGAACCAATATAATAATTGTTCATAAAGCATCCAATTAGCTAACTGTACGCGACCACCATAGGATAGAAGCACAATCTTAGCTTGTCGAGGAGTGGTTTACGTACATTTCACTTTTAAAAGTTGTTTCCCAAGAAGTGGAACCTCCAAATGAGACATTGGAAGTGACTTGTGAGGAAACCCGAGTATTGACAGAATGACAGGAGTAGATCATAGGAGATACAAGATTTCAATAATTATATACCACTTTTCGCTCTGTTGATTTAAAGCCCAATACTTGTGAAAAGTCATCAATAATTGATGCTAGGGTGGAAATAGAACTTCATGTTGGCTCTTGTAAAACATCAATAATTTTAGCAAGTTTTCTTGTAGTCAAAGTGTTCAAGTTAAATATGAACAGTCATATTCTAGGCTAAATCAACAGTTTGGGGCGACTTGGAGCGTCTGACCCAAACCCGGTAGCATTGGAGCTAGTGAGCTAAAACCTGGTAGATCTGAGCTCATGCCCAACCGCCATAAGTATAGGCTATAAAAGAAGAGTTAGCTAGGGGTTGATGATTTGTAAATTAATCAAGCATTGATAGTATATTTGTATGCACTTTAATTTCTATTTCCGCAGCATTACTCCATGTGTTTGGTTGGTTGAAAAAGCATTGATAACTATTATATATGAAGAGTGTAAACCCAGATGCATTGATAAACTGAAGTTAGAGATCATATTACTAAAAAATAAGCTAGGATTGAAAAACCCTAAATGACGAGTGGTCATACAGTATCCGAGACTTGATCACGACACCAGTAATCAGAAACTGAGATAGCTCATAATGGATGGGAACACCCACATAGGTTATGAGAGACTCCAAGTTGACTTATGGGCCGGGAGGTCGACTTCTTCAGGTCGACTTTTCCAGAAGTCGAACAGGAAAAGTCGACCCGGAGCCAGATCTGATTGAGCAGTTAGACGGTTTACAACCCTAATTACAAGATTACCCCATAAGATATCCTATAAATAAAGGGGCACTCTCATTCATTCAGGCATATTGTATAAATAGAGAGAAATTCTTGAGCAGAGCATAGCCTGAGCAACTGAAGAGTGCGAGCAGATTTTCTCGAAGTTTCCGACCCAACGCTTGTTCGAAACGTCGTCCAACACTGATCGGATTTCACCCTCATCAACGAGAGAGGGGAAACAAGAATATGAAAGAGGAGTAAAAAGCCTTTGAGAAAGAAGAATGAGTTTTGATAATTATTTTTTTGTGACCTAACTGTCGATGAGTCCGGAAAAAGGTTAGGATAATTAGGATTTAAGTTAAAGTAAAATTATTGAGAGCCATGGTTAAATCAACTGAAATATTGTTGGAAAACATGATCCTAATTTTTGACGATCTCCTTTACCTTATCCTTGGATCAAGTCGCATGTTGTTGCACCACCAACAGGTGGTCGTCCGGTAATTCTTTGGCGCATGTTGGGCATACAGTTGAAGAATGTGATGGGTTGATTACAGGAGGAGTGGGAAGTGCGACCACAACCGTCAGGAGGAGTAAGGACGAGAGATTGAGTAAAGAGTGGAGGAAGGTTGTCGGAGATTTTTAACGAGTTTACGGTTGACCGTATTCAAGTGGCGTCCACGACGAGCGAAATTAATGAAGTTAGCTTCATCATCAGAGGAGTGAAAATGTAGAATACAGTTAACCGCACGTGGAAAATTTTGTATAATTTTATTTAATCATAATTAATTAAGGTTACTCGCAGTTGCATAAAAACTTATAATTATTTTAATCTCACTTTTATTCAAACTCAAATATCTAAAAAATACGATTTTCCCCACATGTTATTTAATTATTTTCTACTAACCAGAATACCAGATTATCAGATATCATTAACAGTTATAACTTTGAACAGTGACATTTAATTAAAATAGACGGATAAAAATTATAAAATCTCCCTATCTCTCTCTCTCTCCGTTAATGAGAGATGCGGATGAACAACAGCAGTACAACACAAACGACAGATTAATTTCGAAAATCGTCGAGAAGGATCGTACGCCTCTCTCCGTTCCGCCGCCCGCTCCCACGAACAACCGCTCACCGTCTCATTCTCATTCTGTTGCGGAAGTCGCCGAAGAGAGGCGGCGGAGAAACGGAGAAGAGCGACGGTTCGAGCTGCGGAGGTGGATCGGATCGGATCGTGGATGTTTATTCTGTTGCTCTTCCCTCTTCCAGATTACTCTACCGGCTGAAACTAAGGATGACAGGCAGGTTGTCGTTTCGGAAACGGGATAATTTTGATCCGTTGAAGGAAATGGAACGGAGGTCTCGTTTGAGGACTGAGGAAAAGTTGAAATCGCCTGATGATTCCTTATCCAGGAGGAGGAAGATGAGTGTCTTCTTCGCCAATTCGTTTGTCTGTTATCTGGTGAGCTCTTCTTCTTCTTCTTCTCGATTCAGGTTTTATTTTCCTGTATAGTCAGTCATTCATGTCTGTGGATTCGTTAACTGTTTTCCGAGCTCCGTTCCTTTATTTAAAAGTTGAACATGCTTACATGCCTAGTCTTTCAATGTTTGTTATTTATAAAATTGGTTTATAACTTTATATAATTATATATGAACTCAATGAATAAATAAAATTGATTTCAATTTTCTAGTAACGCTCATCACATCGATATACATACTTAAAAAGTTCCCCAGAGTATGATTTCATAGGCTTAATTCTTAAGGACTTCATCACAACACATGGATTCAAGGAAAGCCTTCCTGATCAATAATTATTCATATATCTTGTTGATTATATCATCAATATTTCAGTTTTTCTCCCTTATTCATTTCATAAACAACGGAGACTAGGGAAAGAAATTCAGGTACTCATGTATTTATACTCATGTGAGAGTGGAAATCTATGAGTGAGCTTCCTAATTAAAGTGGCTCGAGCCATGGTCCAGCCAAAGCATTTTAGTGCTCTACATCACAAACCAATAGAGGCACACTCAGAACTTTATGACATGATAATCGGTCACATATGTATGATGGTTGCTATCCTTACAACAATAAAAGGATAGCTCCACCACAATATTTACTCAATAGAAAATGATCATTTCTTCAACCTCTAATACTCCTCTACTTGTGACGTGATCGTAACCCATAACAACTAATCTCATTGAAATCCCCAATTATGATCCAGTTCGATGCCCATTTCTATCTGTGAATTATTAAAGAACATTCCAAATCTTATTTTGTTGCTGGCAAACTGGCATAGACTGCCATTCGCAATATCACTAGTCCACCTTCATTTTCCATGCAAGGGTGGATATACTGCCTATGAACAAAGAAGACCTCTGTTGACCAGATCAGTTATCTCCAGCCGACCCATATTGAGTTGGCGAGCTTCATTTCTACTTTAATGAATCTATGCATATAGGTAGATATGTGTTGTCTTCTACACCTAACTGCATAAGCAGTAACTAGTAAGTACATAGATTTTAATGAGAGGAAACCAAATATCTTTTGTTCTGACAATTAATAACGCTCGGAATTTGTAATTTGTGTGTTGAGTGGAAAGTGCCAATTGAATATTTGACATATCATTTTTGTGTCATTCTTTGCAGTTTTTTCTTACTATTGCAGTACTCATGTTGTTGGTATTCAGCTTGATGTTCAGGATTGCAGAACTTGAGGTATTTTTTTTCAATTATCGAAAAAAATATTTGGTTTTCGAATTAAATGTTACTTTAAAGAAATGTAATATTTTTGTTTGGTTTCATCACAGGAATATATTAATAATTTTCAGAAGGGGGTCAGATATATATCCAGTGAAAACAGTCGTGATATTTTGCAATCTGATGTTTTTTCATATTTTCTTAGTACGCATGGTAGAAATGTTTCACTGTGCACTGTTGTGTTAGCACTTGTGACACCAACTTTAGTATTCTTGTTTTTTGATTACCTCCCTCGTATAAGATATCCATCTGGGAATTCCAAGAATATGAAGGAGGAAATCCCATTGAAGAAGAGAATTGCTTACAGAGTAGATGTATTTTTTTCTATGCATCCATCTGCTAAGCTTCTGGCACTCCTTTTGGGAACTATTCTACTTATTGGGTTTGGCGGTTTGGCATTACATGCAACTGGTAATGAAAAACTTGGAGAAGCTATATGGTTGTCTTGGACTTTTGTTGCAGATTCAGGCAACCATACTAATCAAGTTGGCATTGCTACAAGAGTCGTCTCAGTTTCAATCACTGCTGGAGGAATGCTAATATTTGCAATGATGCTTGGGCTAATTTCTGATGCTATCTCAGAAAAGGTGGATTCATTGCGGAAAGGGAAGACTGAAGTCATTGAAAAAAATCATATATTGATTCTTGGTTGGAGTGATAAATTGGTAATTTTCTCTGGTAACTTCGTTTATAGCTTTTTATTTACTATACTTTGGTTTTGATTTTTTTTTCAAATATATTTAAGCATTACGAAAAATATACCCAATAACTTAGAAGTTAGAAGGGATAGCTAAATGGTCTTATGAATATAAAAAATTGCATGAGGTCATGAGTTTACTCCCAATGAATACATACACACTTCAAATTTTTGTAGTGATATATTAGGTGAGTTTTGACTTTTGGTATAATCGTCTGGTGGTTTTACCTTTCTAGAAGGGGCTTCCTCTGGTTTTAAAATTTCAAATCATATTATCAATATATAAGATATTTAAATTTCGACATCACTGGTTCAATCATATTACCAACAAATTATTTTTAGGCACAAGCGAAACTCTTGAAGGATTGGAATGCATATATCAAAATTGCAAAATTTGCATTAAACTAACAAAATAACCAGATACAACTAGGTTAGAAATTTAACCATGTATCCATAAACTAGGTTGGAATTTTCTAATCATATTTTTTTGCTTCCAGTTTTGCGAATTCTTCATTTTCCTTGCAAATTTTTTTCAACAGTCCCATCTAGGGATTCTTTAAAATAATTTTAACATTTTTTAATCAAGAATTATGCCGAGATATGATGGAGAAAGCATTATTGACTAAAGTACCAAACCTCTTTCACTCTTCTATTTATATAATTACATTATAAATCTCTTTCATTCTACCAATCCTACAGGGATCACTTCTGCATCAGCTATCAATAGCAAATAAAAGTGTTGGTGGTGGCGTTGTGGTTGTTTTGGCAGAAAAAGAGAAAGAAGAAATGGAATTGAGCATAGCAAAATTAGAATTTGACTTTATGGGAACGTCTGTCATATGCAGAAGTGGCAGTCCCCTCATACTCGCTGACCTTAAAAAAGTACAACTTCATCAATGTATTGCACTCTTTAGAATCTAAATAATGACGATCTTATTTAGTATTATATTTCCACATATCTTGAATGAATCCTTTTCTAAGTAAAGACAATTTTATATTCTAAAATCCTTCCAAAAATTAACAGGTTTCGGTATCTAAAGCACGTGCTGTGATTGTTTTGGCATCTGATGAAAACACAGATCAGGTAATAATCAGTATCCTCACCCCCATTTATGTAAAACATTGAAAGAATGTAAACCAGGGAAAATTGAAAGATAGGAAACAAGATGATTATTTAGTGCTTATTTCTTGCTTTAGATTTAGATTTTTCCCTTAAAACTTAAAATTTTCAAGCATATTTATGCAGTTTCATATTGGTTATGGATGTATATATACTTATTCATACTTATATATAGATATATGTCATTCTCTAACCGTAACACCAAATTTCATATATTTTAATGGGTGATTTTCCATTTATCTAGCAAAACAAGCACATACTCATAAAGTCATAATACTTTCTTCATTGTTTCCCTTGTAGAGTGATGCAAAGGTTTTACGAGTTGTATTAACACTTAATGGAGTTAAAGAAGGCTTAAAAGGTCATGTTGTTGTAGAAATGAGTGATCTTGATAATGAACATTTGGTTAAACTTGTTGGGGGGCATATAATTGAATCAGTCGTTGCTCATGATGTGATTGGCCGTTTGATGATACAATGTGCTCTTCAACCCGGACTTGCACAGGTTTGTCATTACCAGTATTCTAAAAAATAAAAATATTTATTTATTTTATAGTTAGTTTTAGGTCCGTTAAATTATTTTTGATATTTATTTAATTTTTTGCAAATGGTAAATATTTTTTATTAATGTAAGCATGAAATAACAAAGGGTTTCATTAAATTTCCATTACGATGTCATCGGTGATAAGTGATATATTATGTGGCTCTGGCATATCACCAGGAGGCAGGCATTTCTACCTTTGTAGAAAGATACCCTTCAATTTAAAAAACAAAAACAAAAAACAAAGTGCTAGCTACAACAGCTATTGTAGTAGTAAACTTGAAAGCAAACAACTGAACATAAATAAACATGAAAGTAAACTGTTTAGTCTTGCCAAAGTACCAAGAATAAAACCTCCCTCTAGCACATTATCATGTTCCAATCCCATTCTTCCTCTTCATGCATTCTACTGCAGCTCTTCTTCTAGATACTCCACACCGTCATAGTCGACATCAGCCAATGTAGAGCCCAACATGCATTCTTCCTTGAGAATATTCCCTCGATGTCATGAAATGCATACAAAAAATCATGTGTGTTGAATTGGATCCATCATTTCATCTTCTACATTGCATCAAACCAAATCTCCTGAGAATACTCACAAATAAAAAGGAGATGATCAATGTACTCCTCTTCCTTATACAGCACACACCTCTTCTCAGTTCTCCCAACTTCGGTACCTGGAACTAAGGCACACATTTGTTGGGAGTTTCCTATACCTAGCTCTCGAGCAATGTAATGAAAATTTATGGACTCCATGAGCCAAAATGCCTTGAGAAAACAGATTGGGTAGGAAATGAACTTCTCCCTAATACTTTATTTATGTCACAAGTTGAAGAAAAGACAAATCCAATACTGACCTTCATTTGGAATTGTGCACCTAGATATAACATCTCTCCGATCTCAACTCTTTTCATATTGTAGAATTTTGGGGTTGTTTTGTTCGGTTTGGCAGTCTCGATATGAGTTTTGAAGGATTCATTTACAATAGACCATACTTTCCTTCACCAATTTCAGCTTGTTGATCTGCCTGAATAAAGGGCTGCTGAAAGAGATCAGCACCGCAACAAACACGCTCAACACATGTCAGGCTATTCAAAGAAGTAATCCTGGAAGAAAGAAGGTCTGTTCCGTATTTGCAAAAAAAAGGTCTATTCCATAGTTTTGCCAGTGGATAAATAAACTCTATCACAAACATACTATCTAAAGACCCTTAAGACTATTTAATTTATGTTATTGATAAATGGTTGTTTATTGTATGATTTAAACTTTAAAGAGAATAGTTGCTCCATGATCACCAATAGGTGGTTATGTTATGTAAGGGTGTATAAACCTCAAAACTTGATGGTTAATGTTACGAAAAAAACCAGTTGCTTATTTTTAATTTCCTTAAATTAGTTACCTTGTTCTGGTGAACACCGGAATGGGCATATCAGGTGTTCTCAATCTGATTGTTTTGAGCTTGTTGTATAATTTCAGAGAAACCAGCCTTCGTACACCAAAAATCACAAATTATGAAGGGTTTGTTCCCAACAACCTTCCCATTTAAGATAACTTACTATTAGACCGCGAGAAGGTGTTTCCAAGATAATTCATCTCCAGATGTTCACATTGGTCAAACCATTTATTGAACTCCACCTCTTACCCATTAATTGAGTCCTGGTTTTAAAATACGTGATGTGTTGTGCCGGTCACTCGTTCTGCCATGCATTATGCCCGAATCATCTTTGAGGAAGCCATAAGAAGAAGAAAAATAACCCACCTCTGCAACAAACATAAAACAAATATAAATCACATGAACTCAATGCAATATCATGGTAGTTTTTATAAAAAAGAGATGTTCAATTTTTTAATCTTAAATGTGAAAGAAAAGTTTATTTTCGTCTATTATTTGTAATCCAGATATGGGAGGACATTTTGGGATTTGAGAATGCTGAGTTCTATATCAAAAGTTGGCCTAAGTTGGTTGGTATGAACTTTAATGATGTTTTGATTTCATTCCCCGAAGCTGTACCTTGTGGAGTCAAAATTGCAAAAGATGGTGGGAAAATACAGTTGAATCCTGACGGTGATTACATCATGGCAGAAGGTGATGAAATACTTGTAATTGCTGAAGATGATGATAGTTACGCTCCTTCTTTTTTACCGAAGGTAATGTAATGCTTCCAATTTTTTCATCAACATTGTTTGTTTATATTGAATTCTATCTCCTGAGAACTGAGAAGAGCTAAAATTTAAGGGATTTCTCCTTGAACAAACACTGGATTATTATATAGGTGAAGAGTTGGAAAGTTGGAGTTCTTGTACAAGTATTTATTTTATTTTTCTGATGTGATTTCTAGTTTTTTCATTTTTTGTACAGTTAAACAGTGGCTTTCTACCTCAATTTGTAATCCCCACAAAATGTCCGGAGAAAGTATTGTTATGTGGTTGGCGTCGTGACATCGATGATATGATTATGGTACGCACTTGGATTAATATTTTAAATAAATTTCTTCACTGTAGTTAAGCCTGTATATCGGTCGGATTCGGATCGGATAGGCAGGTATCCGAATTCGAATCCGACCGAATAAAAATCCGGATATGAAAATCCGAATCCGGATAACTTTTTATAAAAATCTTAAAATAAAATTATAAAAATATAAAATCACCATTAATAAAGTTAATTAATAGTCAATTAATCACCTTAAAATCCGTTTAACGACGGATTTTCCGGATATCCGAATCCGTCTGAATAAAATCCGGATATCAATTTAGGTATCCGAATCCCGAATCCGAAAATCCAAAAATCCGGAATCCAAAAATCCGAATCCGGATAGTCATATTCGAATTTGAATGCGGATTTGAATACGGATTCCGGTATACCATTTACAGGTTTAACTGTAGTATTTTTTTTATAAGTATAAGCATGTATTCCAAACCGGAGTAGTATCAAAGTATGGTTTGGACTTTGGAGTATGATGCTTTCTCTAGTCTCTACATCAATCAATCAGCCTTACAAAGTCTTGGCATTGACTATCTGTCTTATGTAGGTGTTGGAAGCTTATTTGCCTCCAAAGTCTGAACTATGGATGTTCAACGAAGTACCAGAGACGGAAAGAGAAAGTAAACTAATTGATGGTGGTCTTAATATCTCGGATTTAAAAAACATAAGACTTGTACATGAGGAAGGAAATGCAGTTATCAGACGGCATTTGGAAAATCTACCTTTGGAAACATTTGATTCTGTGAGTTGCATAATAGTGATAATACCCTTTAGATTCTGTGAGTTGCATTTGAGTTATGTTCCTTCAAACCAACAGATTTTAATTCTTGCTGATGAATCCGTAGAGGGCTCTATTGTGCATTCCGATTCACGATCTCTTGCTACTCTTCTTCTTATTAGAGACATTCAGGTATGGAGCTTATAAGTTTTTGTATTTATACTGTGTCTGGTTGGAATAAGATAGTAAGTTGTTCTATTACCATCCATAAAACTATAAAAGGTTATCTTCTTGACTTCTTTTATATAGAAGACTGAAGAGGAGAATATACATACAAAGGATGAAAGAAAACACAGTTAATAAGAAATAGCTGATATGGATGTTGCAGTTTTATTTATACTAGTAAATTTTAGTTTCACCAATCACAGCAGTCATCTTTCATTTCTCTCCACATGCAGTCGAATCGTCTTCCATCCAAAGAAAAGACCCCACTGTCATGGCATTCTGAACCAACAGACAATTGTTGGGAACGACAAATGCAACATGCTTCAGATAAATCTATAATCATTAGTGAGATATTAGATTCTAGAACTAGAAATCTTGTTTCGGTGTCCAGAATCAGTGATTACGTTCTTTCAAATGAACTGGTCAGTATGGCATTGGCAATGGTTGCCGAAGATAAGCAAATTAACCGTGTTCTTGAGGAGCTCTTTGCTGAAAAGGTAAGAAAGAAATGGATTAGTCACACCATTTTATAAGTTCTTAAATAATATCGATTAGTCAATGGTGTTTTATCTCTAATCATATCATTCTAAAAATATTGTTATATAACAGGGCAATGAAATGTGCATACGATCGTCTGAATTTTATATCTACGACCAAGAAGAATTGTGTTTTTATGAGATCATGATTAGAGCTCGTGAACGAGGAGAGATTGTGATTGGTTATCGCCTAGAAGATACGGATCGAGCCATCATCAACCCACCAAACAAGACAAAACGTCGAAAATGGTTCCTGGGAGATGTATTCGTCGCCATAGCACATGGACATTGAAAATCCATTGCTAGATTTTGCAAATTATTTTAAACTCTTGCAATTTGCAACTTATTAATTAACTTTAATACAGCAGAATATTATAATTTAATCCTAACCATGAATTACTAATACTAAGTTTCTAACCATCCGTTATTTTTACAGAATGCACATCAGGTGAGCATGTGCACCTGATTAGCAACATAATTAAAAATTTAATAACAAGCTAGTAAGTGTCATTATAGTAAGTAATTATACTACATACCAGTCTAATCAATTAAATTTTTGCCTGTTTAAGTGATAGGAAATCCTAACATTTTCAACAATCAAACGAAGAAGCTATTCCTTCTTCTTCGTTCTTCTGCTTTCTTGACCTTCTTCTACCCTCCATCGTCTTCCACTCCGCTTCTAACCACTGCCAAACTCCGATAACCTACTTCTATGTTTTCCTCTTGCGTGTCATCGTCTTGTGGTTAATGTGGTTTGTTCTGCCATATTTTTTTGGGTTCTTTTTATCGGTTCATATGTTTTCATTAGGCAAGTAGTAGCTCCTCTAATATTTCCAGCTGTTTAACACATTTGTTTCGTTTTTCATGTTATTTTTTCTTTATTTTGTTCCGATCTTTCTCCGTTGACACGTTTTGTTTGTCCGCAGAATTTATATTATTTTATACTCGATCTTGTAGTTGACTACTAACTATTATTGCATCACCGTTGTTCGAATAATACCGGGCTCTGTATGATTATTCCACTTCCGGTCTATTTTTGTATTTTCGAAAGTCGTTGTGTCTTGTCATCATTATAATCCTACGTCGTTCGAATATAGTTCCTGTGTTTTAGTTTTTCCTGGTCGCTAAGCCTCTGTTTCAGTTCGTTTATTCTTGTCTTTAATACTTTAATACATATCCCCTGGTCTGAGTGTTCTCTCTCTTCTATAGAATACCCTACGAATTGAAGGTCGGTATTTCAACCGATCAAATTTTTTTCTACATTTACCATTGCTCATGCAGTTTCTTTATTCATTTATTATTTGTTCTTTGTTTTTTTCACCTTCTTATTGTTATACTAATTTTTCTTAATTTTTGTCACAGCGGTTCTGCATTTCCCCATTTTCCTAAATGGACTTATTTCCTCTTCCATGTTCTACAACTAATCCTCTGGGAATTGTTTTAGAAAGTATTCCAACTATTGATAACATCTCATATTTCCGATTATTCGAACTATCAATCTATTACTTTGTTTGGTCATAAAATAGCAACTGCTGTGTTGAAAGAAGAAACTGGTGTTCAACAATCCAATCCTGATACCAAGATTAACATTTTCTTACCATCGATTCTGCAGAAGAGTTTATTGGCGAAAATATTAAAGGTTTGATTATTATTTTGTTATAATTATCTGATTCATTTCGACTTAAAATCTATGGTATCTGTTCTTCTTACTTTTTAGGATTTTTAATTTGCTCGTATTTAAATTTTATAATTAATCTATTACTGATTAATTTCTATATTCTTTAATTCCAGATTCATTGGATGTAAACGTTTTGGAACCAAATATCGATGGTGCATCTACCTCAAAAAAAAGTTAATATTTGAAATTAAATATGTTACGGTTTTTAAATTTTAATAATTTTATTGCTTAATGTATAGTGTTTCTTATGTGAAATATTTCTTTTCTTAGGAACCAGATTGCAGAAGATAGTTCCATTATCATTTGAACAAGTTGTTTACATCTTCAACAAATTCCTCAGAGGTTATTCCCTAGTAGTTATGTTCGTGGTGCTAAGAATTGTAAGTATTTCCATTGTTTCAATTTTTAAATGAAATTCGATGAAATGTAACACTGCATGTTTGAAAATTGCAGCTGCTAGTTCAATCTCGATGTTGTTTCAATGGATATATTTCGACCTTCAATGATGTTCGTGATACACTTATTATTTTTCATTAAAATTAAAAACTTAGGATTTGATCAATTTCTCAAGTATGTTGATTTGAATGTCAATTCCTATCACTTGGATGATATGGTTGGTAGATATATTGGTAATTATCAATTTCTAGTTAAGGATAAAATCCTAAAAGTTACACCGAAAGATGTTGGTTTTATATTTTCTATTCCTTATTCTGGTGTTGTAATTCAAGCATGTAGAAAAGATGATATCGAATATTCTACTCCTTTATGGTAAAAGTATTTCAACGTCACAGAAGCATCTAGGTAATTATAATAAATTTTTTTTATATTTTTTCAACTATTCATTAAATTTAACATAATTATTGCAATTTATTACTTACAGTGCTATAGTCAAAGATGTATTTAAATCTGTTGTTCTTTCGATGACTTTTGAAGAAGAGAATATCAATGACATTTGTAGGCTTTGGTTTTGCCTATTACTATCATGTTTCTTGACTCCTACGTCCAAAACTTTTATTCCACTGAAATTATTCTATTATATAGACAGATTGAAAGATATTCCTAGTCTAAATTAGTCTCAATATGTATTTGATCAAATTTTTAAGAACATGAAATCTGCTTGCTATTTTGTCCGTCGACGTGAAAAAAATGGCGAAAGAGTCGGTGAATACTCAATTTTATAATGAGGTGTCATAGCATGTCTTAGCATGTCTTAACAATAATGAGGTAATTGAACATTTTCATAATGTTAACTCAATTTTATTATTAAGATTTCTTTTCATCTTGTTCAACAGGTTTCTGAATGTCCTCTATCATACAAGAGTTATGGACCACCAATAGAGGTGTAATATCTGCAATTTGGAATTTGTATTAATATTCAATAATTTCAGTTCCTATATTTATAGTTTCTATCGTCCTCATTATACATTTTTTTTAGCGATCCTTATACTTCAATTTATTAAATTGCCACTGATCCCTATATCTAAATTATCCGATGTAGAATATATCAAATCAACCATTCAAGGAATACACTCGAATTTTAATTCAACCGACTCTACATCAATTTCTTCGTTTTAGGAAATTGAAGAAAAATAATATCACTGATAAGGTTGTATTCTACCTGATTTTCATTATTCTAAAGATTTGTAGTAGTTATTTATTATATGATTTTGCTTCAAAAAAAAAAAATAGGGTAATTCTTTTATTAAATATGTCGCAATGATAGAAATCATGCTTTTTCTTCAAAAGGTAAAAATTTTTTTAATAACTATTTTTAATGAATATTGAATAATAGGGTAATTCTTTTATTTTATTTACGTTATTTCAATTAATTAGTTGTTATTATTTGAAATCTAAATATATTATTTCTCTGTATATATTCGAAATTATAGATTCATTAATTAGTTAGCTTCTTCATTAGGTGTCAAAAATCATCCAATAGAAATTGATTTCTCTACTAGTAACTCATGTAGTCGGTTGTATTGGGTATTCCATCTACGCAACGAAAAACCTCTGTAGTCCTTGATCTCAATTTGAATCATGATTCTTCGATCAATTTTATCACCAGACTATCTCAGATATTGTTATTAACAATAACGATGTTAGTAATTCTGTATACCATTCAAAGGAAATTTTCAACACTGGCTGCCGTCTCCATCAAAAATTTCAGATCCTATGTCTATTGATATTCCTCTGGATATGCCACTGAACAATCTGAATCCATCAGTATCTAAGGACGGTTTAATAAAATCAGTTTGTCACTTTGATCTTAATACGAAATATGTCCGCCCAATTAAGTCTATTAATTCTTCGCCCCAGTTTTGACCTTCTCAATATTCTGGATTTGTCTGTACAACCAATTGAAAATTCAACTGTAGCCGTTCAGGATCCAAGTAAGTCAATCTCAGTAACGAAATCAATTAATTCCGTCAGATCCTCTGGTATTTTGAAGAAAAACTATATCACTCCGATTAAGTCGAAGATGTTGGTTGATCGATCGACCTCTCATGCACCTGTTTCTAATCCTTCTATCAATGACAATTACAGTACTCTAGTTATTTCCTATCCTTCTGTTGTACAAAACTCCCCCGAGTTTTGGGATTCGGTAATACGTAGTGCGGAGAAGGTTGAGGCCAAAATTCGATTAACTAGAAAACATAACTACAATGATTTATCCGCAGTCGTTCGATGCATAAACTTTTCCCCGCCAGTTTTAACACCACATTGATTCAACATTGAAGGTACATAAGTTTATATGATGAGTATAATTTTTATGTTAATATATATGTTTTGATTTTTATTAATATAATATTTTTATTCGATAAATTAAATCAATAGAGCAAAGGCAAAGAGAATTTTCCGCCTAATAGTATTGGTCCATCGAAGTTGAATGAAACTAAATATCTGATGTTACAACAATTGTAAGTAGTTTTAGTTACAACGTTTCGTCAACGTTAATCTTTTTTAACATTTATTGATAATTTATGTTTTGATTGACTACAGTTATAGATCTAGAAGATTTGTTGTTGATTTTGATAAAACTATATCTTGTCTTGGCCAACATGTTTCTGATGTCATCCATTATAAAGTCTACGATTCAAACGTATGTATATTAATTTTTGTATATATCTTTTTTATTTTTGTTAGATTTCAACAGCCCTAACATCAAATATATTCCAGTTTATAGATTGTTATAATGCTATATTGGTCCAAAGGATGCGGGACGAAGATTATGATACATCTTCATTGATAATTTTAAAATCAGATGTTTTTGATGATACTGATATACGATCTGACTACTGGTTATCCCGAAAATGTTGAAGCAATTAGACTTCGAAGGTTTAGGAATGCAGTAATTACATCAATGAAATTTTTTTTAAAGATATTGCGATTTGTTTTTATCTCAATCAGAACTAATGAACATTGACATTTTCACGAGAATTTATACATACATTTTGATTCTAATCATGAGATTTTTGGCAAACAGAATCTTGATGCTTCTCACAAATCGGTATGTAAAATTTCTGAAACACATTATTAGTGTTTCCCGCAATACAATGTAATTTTATTTTTGAAATGCATATTTCATGGTTTAATTACTTTATTCGAGTAACAATGAATATCAAAGAACAACAAAGTTATCAGTTACTACATTCAATTCTACAAGAGAAGGATGCTGGTTGTAATGGAGGACTATATATGATTGAAAAATTAAGATCGATTGCATATGGTGTTATGAAACATGAGAAGACGAACACCAAAAATCTACTACTTGAAGGTTTATATCCATTAACTTGGACTAAAAAACAAGTACCAAAGATTAAAAATGAAATATTCCAGACTTGTGCTTCGTTAACACTATGATCCTTGATAATCGTCGACATGAACATTACAGTTTCTAGAGTTGTGGCCATGTTTTCTACATTTGTTACAACATTTAATTTTAGGTATTATAATTTCTCTGTAAGACTTGAATTTTGAATCTGCTTTGCCAGGTCTTCTTAAGTTTTTTCCACTCCCTTTTGTTTTGGCTACTTTGGGATTACCAATAATAGTTATCCAATTAGAATCTTCTATGAACCTTGTTATTGATCCGTTCTTTGGTTTTTCAATTGTTCTTCTGAACTTTACCTCGAAATTTTCAACAACGATTTTCAATTCTTTCTTGATTTGTTCAGACGCAGTTTCTGAAATATGTGCAATATTTAGACATCTTGTGAGCAGTTGATTGAGATCACTTATGAGTAGTTGAATTTGTTGGCTGTTTACTTCAGATGTAGTTCTTCTCCATCTTTTAAGTATTATATAACTAGGTATTGTTGTTATTTCATTGCTTGTCAGCATGCAAATGAGATGTTTACATGAAAATCCCTTGTAAGATAATAATTGACAACTACACTTCGCAATGTTGTCTATACTGATGTTAATTTTTACAGCAACTAGTTGGGTGTATAATCCAACAACCATATAGTTGGTAGGACCCTGAGGTTATAGCATCATCAAGAAAATAGGAACTCCACCATATGGACGTTCATAATGCATTTTTGCAAGGTGATTTAGACGAGAAAATATTCACGATATCACCTCAATGATGGCTAGATTCCGATGACAAACAGGTGTGTACACTCACGAAATTGACATAATTGGTCATTGTGATGCGGATTGGGAAACATGTCCCAAAACGAGAAAATAGTCACTGACTATTGTATCTCTTTAGGTACATCGCTTATATCTTGGAAGTCCAAGAAACAACTAGTGTTTTCACGATCTTCAACAGAAGTTTTTTTTTTGAGTTAAAACTATTTGGTATTAATATATAAATTTCAAAACAAAAAAAGAAGTGTGATCACATGCGATCCACCCCACACCCTCCACATTGATCCAGCCAAGTGATCTTACAATCGTTTAGGCTTTCAACAATCTTTGGAGATTGACTCTATGTTTTCTAAAACGAGTTCTGTCTCATCGTTCTCTCGTAGTAGGCATTGGACAATAAAGGTGAAAAAACTCTGGTGTGCTTTTGGCATATTTTCCTTTTTTTAGGAAAAACCCTGCCATCACATTTCGATTCACTATTTGCAAGTGATTACTCATATCGTTTCTACTTTTAAAGAAGTTTATCTCTTAAAAGATAGGTTCTCTTATGAAGATGACCTTTTTGGGTTATTTCATTATCCCACTTTTACCTTCTATATTTTTTGGTGAGTCAGAATTTTATTTTTAGTTGAATTTTCAACCCACCAATTAGTCTAGATATTACAGTTCTTTAACACAATTTATACCGAATTCCAACAAACTAATTCCAACAAAATCTATCCCCTAAACTAATTCCAACAAAATTTCATCAGTTTTAAAATTTAAGATAATCTTGAATTGTAAGAAATCTTAATATGGTTATTTAGCCGGTTAATAATCTTTATTCCAGTAAGTAATATTAGTAGTATTCATATTATTTACAAATATTATTTAGTAATCGTTTTATTTATTAATAACCTATCTACAAATAATTTATTATTATTATAAATAATTTATTTTTAATATAAATAATTTAATAATGATACTCATTAAGTATTTTTGGAACTGTTAATGGTACTCATTAATAAATCGTCTAAACCCTATAAATAATTTCTATTTCACCTGGTCTATTACACCCGGTATAACCCTATAACGGATCTGGAGTTTGCGATGGAGTCTGCCATTATTTTCAACTGGACACGAGATATTTGGACAGGACGATATCAGGGGAGGAGATATCACCGTCGGAGATATTACGATGTCGACGGTGGATCGTCGTTTGCAAAAGACGTTGATCTGGAAAATCATGTCTGTAAGTGTGAAACCGACTAGGTTTTATACGCTACTTCTGAAGAATCATATTTGATTCTCTGGACACCGGCTGTTCTATCGTGTAGATCGGTAAAGATCTATCGTGTTTTATTCACCGCGAATGTACGATGAACATCAAAAGTGATCGTCCAGATCGTGTTTATACCTAGACTAGTTTTTAGTCAAGAAACAAAAGATCAAAGAAAACTCCATCGCAACAGGTACTACCGTTAACAGACATCTACGTAAACCTACTCTATGAGGCATACCTATAAAATGATAACTAATGAAAGAACTAATGACTAAATTTAAAAAAATTAAGGAAATTGACATCTTACCGTCCACGTTCAATCCAACGGTCATGCTCAGGTGTGCAGTGCACACCTGATACAAATTCTATTTTTACATTTGATATTTCTATCATCAAATAACATATTTCAATTAGTCACTAAATTTTTTTAAAAAAATCAAGGCAAAAAAATACATATTTCATATGTATCAACAGACAAATTCATAAAACAAAGAAAGCAGAGGTTTAAAAAAAAAAACATAACATTCATTGACAAAAACGTTTGATTTTTCATTCAAAACATAATAAAGAAGAAAAACTCCTACCACAGTAATCTTCCACAACAGCGACATCACTCTTCGGCAATGGCAATATTACCCTTGTCACTAACATAGATACCGTCTAAGAACTTACGGATATCTTTCTTTTTAACATGACATTTCTGTAAAATTAGGAAGATGAATTTAGAGAAAAACTGATGAATCAAGAGGTATATAATAATGAATATGATACAACACATAAAACACAATAAGGACCTGATTGATCAATGCTGCAGATCGCGACACTAGTTCAATATCATTTCCATCAAGAACAAGCTCATCCTTCACTTTCTCTGATCGGATAATACTCACTCCATCAAGCATGCTCACTTTACGAACCTGAAGAAAAAGATAAAAGGATTTAGAATTCTTGAACAAACTGTTACATAAATAAGAAACGTTAATGATACACTTGAAGAAAACCCAAATCCAATCAGGTGAAAGATAAATCATAATATGAGCTTAGAGACATGCGGAACTAGTGATTTTTCATGTTATATACCATACCATCACATGAACTACTAGAATTATACAAATGAAAAATAACAATACAAATAAACATACTATTTAACAATTAGCATACTTAAAATATATTTTAGAATCTATCAGCAATTCAAAATTATGAAACAGTAATCACTAATCACCATAGATATTATATCAATTTGTGTATAACATATATCTAGTATAAATAACACACACATTTGTGTATAACAGATAATAAACTATGTTAATTAACCATTTACATAGTAAAAAAATTTAATTAAAAAATATAAACATAGTAAATAGCAATTAGTCTTATACTACTGATATATATATTAATATTAAAATTAAAATTTTGTGTTAAACTGCATTTTATTGATGTATGTGAGTGTATCATTATATATTCAAGTTTTAAAAACTAAGTGACTGAGTATTAACATACAGATATTTATAAACAGGTCAATAATTGATATTATATTATCACATAAATCTATATGTAAATAAATAAAATATAAAGAACTAAGACAATATGGAAAAAAAACGAGATGTGATTTTGTTACCTTCTTCTCACCAAGAAAATTCCGGATTTCAATGGCGGTATTCTCATTAGAAATGCTGGCATTGATGGGAAAATGAGCATACACGAATCTCATCTTGTACCTATATCCTTTGGTGACGCCTGTGATGAGATTATTAATATGTGTAATGGCAGTCCGGATGACAGCAATACTTTTTCTGGATCCGAACCAAGAATCAACCTTGAGCTTCCTCCCTTCCTCAATAAGTTGAAAATCGAGATTCAAGTGCTTGAAATCACGCTTCAACTTACCGCGTGGTCCCTCAACCTCAATGATCTTAGCATGAACCTTGATCTTCACTCCTTCCTGGATGTCCATTGTCTGGGATGCTAAGATCTGCTTCATCTTTCGTGGTGGCGGAGTAGATCGGAGGTGACGTTTCTTGTGCCGGGGAAATTGGGATGAAATGCTCTAGGGTTTCGATTTATGCGTGGATTATATATGTATATATAATAACAATAATGGGCCAGGCCTTCGATAGTAACTTTTAAGATAAAGTATTTTTGAAGCCCATAAATGGAATTCTTAACAATCCAGTCTAAATGAGAAATTAAAAATATAAAGGGTAAGTGTTAAAACTAGTCACCTAAGATGGCTTGGTGGTCAAAACTACCCACCAAACCTAGGTGTTAGGTGGTTAGGGTGTGTTAGTATATAAAATTTCCTAATTTGCCCCTTATTAGTAAATTGTGTGGGTTATACCCATGCCCGTTTACCCGTTAAATCCATCTATCGATTCCAAAATTCTCAAAAACCTAACTCAAATCCATCTATCGATTCCATCCTTCCTCCAACCAACATTCCAGCTTCTCCACATCTCTCATACTCGATTTCTTCCTCTACTCCTCTACGTGTTCATCGTCGGCTGGCTATCTTCGATCAAGATCATCGTCAACTTCTCCCATCTCTTATCTGCGGTGTCCACCGTCAAAAGTCATGGTCTACTCAGAGAATCTGTGATGTCAATTACCGGAGAACCCACTTCCACCCCCTTCTTCTGCCTTCTTCAACCTTCCATACCGTCAAACCCCCACCATAATCTCCGATAACCTCAAATCCTTATCAACATCAAAACCTCACCAACATTTAAACCCCCTCCATAACCTTGATAACCTAAATGTTCTATCATTTCTCTTCGTTTCCAGTTTTTGTAAGTTGGATTATTAGTTTTCTGTTGTGCTGTTGTTCTTGTTTTCCGGTGCTCTAGCACTTTTGTTCCGGTCATATGGTGGAATCTTCTATATTTTTTCTTTCTGACATCCGGCTGTTGTCATTTTCTTTTCTTGGGTTTCTCCTAATCCTCTGTTCGTATTCCTCTGTTCTATTCTTCACGATCCAACAACCAGGTTCTTTCTTCATGTAATGTCTTCATCTCGATTTTTTTCTTTTTGTTTTACTTTTTTTCATCTTCCAGGTTGTGTTCATCTTTTTTGGGGTTTTTCTGATTCTCTGGTTGTTATTTATGTCTCTGTTCCTTGTTTTCTGTGTTTTTTTTGGATTTTCATTGCAATGTTTGCTCCTCACTTTTTTTCCTTCTTTTCTTGATCTCGTCGTTTTTTCTTTCGGGTGTTCTTACATTCTTATTCAGTTGTTCTTACTTTTTCATCAATTCGTTCGTGTGTTCTTTGTGCTGGTTCGGGTATTCGTGTGTCCGGGTGTTTCTTGATTCTGACTGTTTATGATGGTTGATCCTAAACTTTTTTTTTCGGGTGTTCTACCTTTCTTATCATATATAGTATATATATGATAAGCTCATTGTGATCTGTAAACTTATCCTAAACTTTCGGGTGTTCGTGAATCTGTAAGCTCATTGTAATCATATATAGTATATACTCCATACAGTGTACCCTATTATTTTTTATTTCGAGATGCCATTAACATCATTCTTCTTCTCCTTCGAATTTTTTTGTTGATTATTTTAAAAATATTTTCCTTAAAAACAGAATCCTGATTACTCTCATCGATGACAAAAATATTATAATATCGACTGGAGCTTCCTTTTATAATTTCTGTTATCTTATATGTGTATACCATATGCAAACCATTCATTATGATATAAAATGAGATTTTTTATATTATTGACTAAATTGGGAGTTGTACTTTCTATTTTAGGCTGTCTTTATATTTGAATTTCAATTAATAGTCTGCCATTCCTAAATTTGGTTTCATATTGGAGTTAGAATTTTGATGGAGTATAAAAATATTTATAATTTAAGTCTGACCTTTTTGGCTGTTATTCCTTCATTCGAACTAAAGATTGCATCTTGAATTTCATTTGCTATTGCCTTTTGATGAACAATTAATTATTAAATTTGACGGGTTTGCATCAGTTGATATCAGTTTTTTTGAATTGATTGCAGCTTCTTGCAAATCAGCTCGAGCCATTAACAGAGCAGCAGCTTCTCGGCATATGTAACCTGCAGCAGTCGTCTCAACAAGCAGAGAATGCTTTGTAAGCTAGGTCGGATGGACGAAACTCGGACAATGTTTGACGAAGCTAAGAAAACCCATTGAGTTTAGTAATAGAGCGGAATAGTATTTTTTTTTAATAAAAATGGTTGTTTCCCATTTCAATTGTATGCATCAAATATTTGGGAATTCTTGATGATAAATGTGAATGATTTTGTTAATATAAGCTGTGAATCTCTGGGATTATACGCTGGAATGATATCATATTCCTAGGAAACAATCATGATTTCTAGGAATCTCAGTTTTACTATCAAATGTAGATTTTGTACTCAACTAAAAAAATGATATTTTTAGATATTTTAGAAATCCCGTATCTTCCCAATAATTGTACTAATCAACCAAAAATCCATAACAATGTCAAGATCCTAGGAATCAATTAAGATTTCTATGAATCTCAGTTTTACCATCAAATGTAAATTTTGTATTAAACTAAAAAAATAACATTTTGATAACACTAACAAATACCTTATCTTCCTAATAATTGTACAAATCAATTAAAAGTTTGAAACAATGTAAAATTCCTGGGAATCAACTCGAATTTCTTGAAATCTCAGCTTCACTACCAAGTGTGGAGTGTGCAGAAAATTAAAACATTTTGCTTTTATTTTGATTGTTTATTCGGTATGATTTTCTCTTGTTTTGCTGTTCATACTTCACACCTGCAGTTTATTTGATTTGCAATCAATGCAGCATTACAGCTGGTTGATGATGCTTCTGTTTTCTTTCAGAGCAGGACACATATGATTAGCTTTACTTTTTAGATCTGAATGGGCGTGGTCACGTGTCTAAAACACTGATTAGCTTTACTTTCTAAATATTAACTAAGTTTTAGTGAAGTTGGAATTAGATGGAGAAGATTGGAGTTTGTCAAGTTACAAGTTCCATTTCAAAGAAAGATAAAAAGAAGAAAGCAAAAGATGAAATGGAGCGCATGAAGCAGACAGAGAAGAAAAAGAGGAGACTAGAGAAAGCACTTGCAACTTCAGCTGCCGTAATTACTGAACTGGAAAAAAAGAAGCAGATGAAAAGAGAAGAACAACAGCGACTTGATGAAGAAGGGGCTGCGATTGCTGAATCAGTTGCTTTAAATGTTCTTGGAGACGAAGAATGGGATGATTATCCTGGAGGGAATAGCATTATAATGCCACACAGATCGGAATGATTGGGGATTAGATCCCAATCTATAGTGTACATGATGAAACAAGGCATGATCCCAATCTGGTGTACATGACTCCATCCACAAGTAATTTAGGAGAAACTGTTCATGATGAACAGGGCACTGAATTCTCAATTGATCTGAAAGCAGCAGAAGCCTTGTCCAGTCTTCAAATTGCAGAAAGTTGATACAATAGACTACATAGAACACAGTTGTGAATTGTGTTCAGGATTTATTTCTCGCGATTCATCGCAACTGTCCAAGATTTATTTCTCGCGATTTGAAAAAATTACAAAAATTTTACCTTCTTCTTGACGAACTCCATCGTCCGACAGTCCCCGAACTTCCTCAATGTCCTCCTAGAAGGTCGGGAGTCCAATAGGATCGAACCGATCATCGACGTCGTGAACCGACAATGAAGGAGGAGGAACCGGCGATGAAAAAGGACTCTCTCCTTGCCCGTCAGATAGTAGCACTGATGAAGGAGAATATGGAGGCATTGTCAATCGGTTGAAAATTAGTGGTCGGAGGTGATAAATTGGAGGTCGGCGGTAAAAAAAATGGAACTTGATAGAAGATGCTGTATGTAAAAAATAGGGTTGGATAAAGGGGGGAATACAACCGACGATTGATGAGGAAGGACGACCCATACTTCCGTACCTGCTATCTGGAGGAGAATATGGAGGAGGAAGGACGACGCCAGAATAGAAGTATGGGAGGTGGGAGGACGATCGATGGGTGGGTTCTTTTTCTGCCCGACAATAGCATGTGAAAGAAAATTTTAAAAAAAAGTAAGGGTAAAATGGTCATAAAATTTATAGGTGGGTAGTTTTAACTCCTAACCAACCTTAGGTGGTTAGATTTAACAATTATCCAAATTCTATGTCTCGATTTGAGTTGACAGAATCTCATTGGTACTCACAAAAAGCATTAAAACAGGTGCTTACTAGAAGCTTGTTCTATTAAAAATATTCATTTTTTCTTCCATTTATAATTAACAGTTTTTATTAAGGCTTAGATTAGGGTGTCAAATGAACCGAGTCGAGTTTTTGTTTATAGAATCGGGCTCGGTACGTTAAAGAATTATCCAAGCTCAGGCTCAGCTCGTTAAAGCATTGTCTAGACTCGAGTTTAAATTTGAAATTTAATTTGCAATTCTGCAAATTGAAAGAAAAAAAATCTAAAATATATCTATATTTTTTATTTAAATTTTCTTGTAATTTATTCAATAGTCATTATCAATTAATATTTATAACTCTTTATATTTTATTTAATTATTACAAAAACCTTAACGAGATTATCGAACCGAGTCGAGCTTGAAAAGTTCGAAATCTCGAGCTCGGCTTGATAAGCTTATCAAGCTTGACTCAAACTTGGCTCGTTGGGTTTACGAACCTGAGCTTAACGAGCCGAGATTTAGTTGACATCCTAGCTTAGATGCAACACGAGAACATTCCATACCATTATGCCATCTTTTAAGGTTATACATAGAATATCTACATTCGAATGATATACCAGAATCACATAATATCTAATAAGTTATATCACAATGAAAATTTAATTAAAATATACATCAAAACTTAACTATAAACCCTCAAATCTTAATAACAATTGACTTAATCTATCTTTGTGATATTTATTGGAAACATTTGATGAGATCTAAAAAAGGTGCATAGAGATTAGAGACTTCAGTTTTTTAGATTTAAAAAATATATTTTTTTTGAGTTTAAAATCAATAAAGAAGACAGAGTAAACATGTTACTTCCACCGAAACCTTAGACTTTGGTAGATGATCATTTACTCCTCAATTCTATAACTTATCTATATTATTTGCATTTCATATTTTTTACTCTACCCAACTCATGTTTATCTAATGTATTTTTATACGAGATACTTTCAAAACATGATTTGGAAAAAAAAAACCTCTAATGTATGGTGAGGAGATACCTCATATTTTCGGAGATCGCTTTCCTCATATATATGTGTTTAGTGTTATTACAATTATTGAATTTAGATAGAGTTCGGATTTACTTGAGATATTCAGATATTGACTAACTCTTCATCCTTTCTCGTGCCTTTCGATTTAAACTTTTTCAGTCTTGTTCTAATAAACGTGTCTGCAACTATGTTAGAATTGGGATACATGAATGCAAATGATTACCACTATTTAAATATGCGAAAAGCAAATCTCATCAAGAAGGATCTTCTTATACACATACATGTTATGAGAATACAATGCATAAATATAGATCAAGGATTTTAATTTTTAAGAACATAACGAAATATAGGCGCGTTATGAAAGAATTCACTTTTTATAGAACATACTGGATCCACACTTTCCTGCATCTTTGCCTTCACACTCCAAATCAATGTCATCACTCAAGAACTGTACTTTCTGCATCAATTAATCATTCATTCATTTTAATTCCATGCAATTAATTACAAGAAGAGTAATTAATGATCGATTGATTAATCAAACCTTTGTTTTTGCAAGATCTTGGCATCCAGTGAAATTCTCAGGGAACTTGCAAGAACCAAATTCTACAGTGTATGCTCTTGCAAAATTTGCACCACTTGTGGCCAATCTCTTCTTGTCATTCAATTCCTGCAACCAACCAAAACAATATTACTATGGGCATCTTTGATTCCGAACCATCTTAGTGACTAATTGCTTAATTAGTTAATTTTTTTACTATTTACTAGTTTACTGCGCAACTTACCTTGTTGGTTTTGGTTTTTTCCAATAAATCTTCTACGATCCCAGCATTAGCCTGAGAGACAGATGAAGCAGCAGTTGTGAACAACCCGACACCAAGGCAAAGAAGAGCAGCTCTCCTTCCATTAACCTTTGCCTCTCCCGGAGTGGAAGTAGAAGCTTGTTGTGCCCGGATGATGGCCAATTTCGGCGAACCTGACGTCTTTCTTGCTGCTCTAACTGATGATGGTACAGAAGATTTAAGCTTAAAGTTAGCATCGGATGCGCCAGAGACGGCATAGCTGCTTGTCAAGACACAGGAGTTCATGGCTGCCATTGGTTTGACAAAGATCAAAAAAAGACGAATGAAGTTAGAATATTGTGCTGTTGAGAATTTGAGACTTGAGGTGCGTGTGGTTTTTGTTGTTGTAGCTAATTACAGTCTGGATAGGATGAGATTTCTTCCTCCAGAATCATTGGTAGAGAAGGTATTCAGTGGACCCACACAATCTAATTCCATGGTGAGTGCTTCGCCAATTCAAATTATCCAAATAGAATTTAGTAATTAAGAGATTTTTTCATAATGACTGTAAAAGAAACTAACAATTTAAATTTTAAAGATAACTTTTATTAAACATACTTACTGTGTATTCTCAAAGAGGTACTTCGATTTACCTATTTATATTTTTAAGAGAGCTTTGATAATGCATCGCTTTCTCAATTCTCACCAAGAATACGCCACTCATACTTATGACAAACCAGAGAAGAATGAACAACCAAATCCATCATCATATCATACATACGTAATACACGGCACACAAAGCACATAAATTAGCTTGTAAAAATCTACACGTGGGATGTGGGTTGAAATCATGGCCCTGTTTCTTAATTCCTCACTACCTTCGTCGTGAATAAAACAACCATTACGATTCTTCATATAGGACATTTTGATAGTCCTTGGGTAGATGTGTGCGGAGTTCCGTTGGCCGCACAAATGATCTCCTCCACCACACCTGAAACGCTCTGCTTAGATTAGGACACTCTGTTCCTCGAATTGCAAAGCATTTGAACCATTCCACAAATATACTCTCCTGTTGTTTCAGCGAAAGAGTAAGGACCGCTTGACCCAGGCCTTCTTCCAACAATCTCATGTCAAGCCCTTTTGAGCATCGCTGTAGCCATCCAAAGTCTGATAGTATTGGCACAAACCATGCTGTCAGAACTCTATGCCTAAGGTCACCTTTGCATTGCAGCCTTCCTTTTCCAAGTGCTATGAATATACATGCAGATACTCGGCTTAGTTCGTACCTCACCATTGGTGATGTTATTTCATGCATTCGTAGTAGTTCCCTCTGGTTCGCCCATAAACTCACAAAATCTTCTGCCATTTGCTTGTCTATAAGAATCTCCAGCAACCAATTCAGATTGTCGACTTGTTTAGAGATTCGCTCAATCAGAGGTAGATCTTTCTTTGTCTGGTCATCTTTGACAATGGAACCGGATGCTTCCTCAAATATCACAACCAATGAATTCAAACAGGAGTGACATATGCTGTATAAGCCATCTTTGCTCAGTCCAGCTGAGTCCTTTTGATATACCGAACTTTTAGATAGAAGTCCATTCACCAAGGACTGCATTTCTCGTCGTGAACTTGGAACAGTTCCGCCTGCAACAGAATGTAGAAGCTGCAGTGTCAGAGTTTGTGATTGGATTGATCCTTGTGAATACAGTCTTGATAAAATATCTTGGATGTTTTTCTCTTCAAATGTACATCTTCCGAACAAGCTTTTAAGCCTTTCCTCTTCACTTTCAGTCCATGGAACAGCCTCAAGATACTTCAAACATGAAATAACACCTCTCTCGAACATAATGGTGGAGGAGATCTGCAGTTGATGTGGTAAACACGCATTAAACACAAATACAAATACAAAGATACATGAAATATTGGAAGTAGTTTAGCACCCGAAATGTAGTGTGAGGTATGTTTTAAAAATCAAAATAATATGACTCGGGCTAGAATTTGATAGAGAATTCAAATATTCAATTATAAATTAACATTACATGATTGTCATAACAATTAAGTACATAAAAAAGAGAAGGATAAACAAAACTTTTTCAGTGATTGAAAAATCTTTCCTACCAATAATACCTAAAAACTAGACAATGACAAAAAAAACTAAAAACCCACATTAAAATTCCTATCAGTTAAAACTTAAAACTAGGTGAGAACTGAGAATTAAGAAAATGACGATGGATTGAAAATAAAGTAATTGTATAAAAAATATTATAAGCTCGATCAATGTAGAAATATAAGGAGCAACAAAAAGAGCTGACAGAGGTCACACACACATAGAAATCGAAAGCCAAAAAAATGAGACAGTGGATTAATAGTAAAAAAACAAAAAGTCACCTCAAGCACATCAATGGTGCGAGAAGCCCCCATCTTCATAAGTAACTTAATGATATCCTTTTCAAACATAAGCTCAATAGTCTCTCTAAACAGACCCAAATCTGCAATATTGGCAACCTCTATCTTCCTGCATCCGACAAAAGAATCTTCTACCTTCTTCCTCGAATCCAAAACCAAATCCTTGAAGAATTTGCTATTCCGACACAAAACTTCAATATCAAGTTCCAAAACAAGGCACCTTCCGTTCTTCCCCTTCAATGCAAGTCTCAGATCTAAACACTTGTCCTTGTCACCACCACAAGCAAGAACATCATCTGATGAAAAACTTCCAGGAAGAATCACCTCTCTTTGTTCCTCCTTACTAACTGTGTTTACCAATTCCTGCTCCAATTCCACCCCCGTAGCAGCAACAGGCACCGAATCTCCCACATTCGCATTTTCCGGCAGCGGACTGAGTGTACTACTACTCTCTGAGTCGATCGGAGAAACCCTACCAGGCGAAAGTATCCTCCGTGGATCAATGAGGCCCCGCCCGATCTTAGAGCTCGGAGACGGAGAACTGTGAACAGATCCGCCATGTAGTGGAGGTTTGGGATGACTCTTGATCTGTTTCTGCTGCTGACGATTTTTCTGATCAACTTTAGGCACATTAGGGCGACGGTGAACAGTATCAGAACTCCGAGGAACAACTCCAAAGGAACAGCACCATGCACGACGGAGCCCCACGCCGTCCTTCCGCGGACGGTTGGAGTCTCCGATACGGATTTCGGAGCCGGTTCGCATTTAGATGATGACAGGTGCTGGATTCCCCGCTTGGATCTGGTGTAGTTTTCTCTTTTGGGAACGATACGCGTCGGTGGCTGACTGTGGGTACTGGGTTGTTACTACCTTAGTACCCTACGGTCCCTACCCTTACAGTGAGGTTAGACAGACATAACGTGTGGGGGAGGTTTTATACAACGCTAACGTATTCCAGCAGATCCCATAACTCATATAACTCGATATAATTACAAAAATACCCCTCTTTATTTATTTATTTCTTTGACTATCCGATCCTTACCCGACTTATCATAGAAGGAGGAGACAGGCACGGGCGACACTTGCAAATATCGACCGCGAAAGCTCAACTATGTCTTTTAACCTTAATATGAACGTTTTAAAATGAAAATGAGGTTAAATGAATTTTCTTTAAGGTTCAACGTGTAAATCTATTAAGTATAGAATGTAAAGTGTGTCAATGGAATGATCCAAAAATCATATTCATAGAGAATTCTCTCTTAGGTAACGTTGCAATAAAAGTTCGATATTCGACGAACTATTCGTTTCGTTCCCGAAACTTAATAGATTCGTTTAATTAAACAAACCGAACCCAAACCTCGGTTGAGTTCGTTTAATATTTTTATTAGATTTTATTATTTTATATTTATATTATATAATTTTTTTTATTATAAATTTATATTATATATTTTATAACTTATTTATATTTTTGTAATTTTTCATTAACATAGTATATTAATGGTTTTTAATCAACAAAAAGAAAAGATGACTAAGGATTGACTCAACAAAAGAAAATAGACTATAAATAATGTTTTTTTTATTGTTTATTTTTTTAATGTTTATTTTTAGGATGATGTAAAAAAAGTTCAGTATTCGACGAACTATTCGGTTCGGGTTCGATTCGATTATTAAACGAACCGAACTCAAACCCAAGAGTAGGCTCGTTTATTTAAACGAACCGAACCAAATACTTAGGTATTCGGTTTGGTAGACTCGAGTTGCAACGTTACTTTTAGGAGATGGTTTTTTTTTTACAGTAGAAACGACATGAATAATCACTTACGAGTAGTGGATCGAAAGACGATGACAGAGTTTTTCCTTAGAAGAGAAAAAGATGTCTGGAGCACACCAAGATTTTTACACTTTCCATTGTCAAAGACCCACTATGTAAAAACGATGAGGCATAAATCGTTCTAGAAAATATCGAGTCAGTCCTTAAAGGTTGTTAAAAGTTTAAACGATCGTAAGATCATGTGGCTGGATCATTAATGCAGACGGTGTGAGGTGGATCGCATGTGATCACACTTCTTTTTTGGTGTTAAAATTTATATATTACCCGATAATGTTAATTAAAAAAAAAAACTATTAACGTGGTTGAAAAAGAAATTTGTAGTTTTAGTCTGTATTATTGCCAATTTCCATGTACATTTGATCACCGACAACAATTGCACGGTCAACGTACAGATTCTTTTAATTTAATGGCGGGAGATTTTAATTTTAATTTTAAAATCTCCGGCGGCGGCGGCGGCGATGGCGACGCAGAAGCCGTCAATTCATCTTGGTTCATCTTGGATTGTGCTTATCTCAACAATATCGTTGAAATCGATCAATGGAGGAAGATGATCATAGCTGGAACCCTCGTTCTTCTTCTCCACCTCTTCCTCCTCGCTAAATTCAATGGATTCTGAACTGTTCTTCTTGATTGGCTTCCTCCTGGCAGTGGCTGCCAAGGCTAGAGCCGATCGGTCTTGGATAAAGACGAGCATCATGTCAAGTCTCTTCTGAGTGATCTTGTCAATGATCGGAAACTCATGCTTGCTTCCGCAGATCTCCATCGCCTTGCACCAGGTGTAAAACTCGTCCAGTTTTTCTAGCTGTTTGGAGATTCTCTTGAAAAGACCATGAACTATCCAACATTCATTGGTGTCAAGCTTCATGAATTTCTCGACCAACACGGTTACTATCTTCTTTATATCGTAGTATATTCGAAGACTATCCACCACCATCGGAAACAGCGCCGCCGCGACTAGATTACATGACCTCGCCGTGCCTGCATTGCAAGAGATGAAAACATACATACCAAATACCGATCACCGATACATTTACGATGATACGTACCGGTAGGTTTGCAAGAGATGAATCTGGCTAAGAGGGTGAGCAGACGTTCGATACGAATGTAGATCAAATCCAACTCCAAGTCTCTCATCTTCGGAGATTGATTTGGAGTCGGAGAAGGAGACCGGGATCGGGATAGGTTCTGAAATGAATTAGAAGGAGCTGATGCATCATCTTCTAAAGAAGGTTGAATTCGTTGTCGATTTCGATGACGATTTCTCCGGCATCTTAACCCATGTTCTAGTCTCTGATCAAGATACCTCCCGAATTGAGCGGCGAAGTTGAAGAAAACAGCAACTTCCTCTGCCTGACGTCTCGACGGAGAAGTATGCTTCATACATCCAGCCAATCCCGACAACATCTTATGACTTTCATTGGCGAAAAAGATTTCCTTCTCAAACCCAAGATTGCCATCCATGAGAAGTCGGTGGACGAGGATGAGTGTCTTGAGAACGACACCCCAACTGCTTGTTTTTTTTAATCTTTTCGCAATGTAGTAAACACAGCCGTTGCTGTGCCGGCGAGAGATCCCCGTCAATGTGATTACCTCCTCAATGTACCTCTCTTCCAGTGGAGACCTATCGATGGTTTCGAAGCGTGTGGCTTTGGCGATGGCTCCTTCCAATTCGGATACCGAAGCGTTGTTTTTGATCATCTTTGCAAGGCCTTTGCCTGTATGTTCTTTGACTGCTTGAATCACTTTGCGCCACTTGCTCGGGGGCATTTTATTTAAACTCCTCCCCTTCTGCTCTCTACCCTCTACCTTCTGCTCCCTGCTCTCAGGCCTCAGCCCTTTGCCCAGGTAGAGGAGCCGGGTGAGGAGGAATGGGTGGAGGTGTTTCAGGGATTAAAGAGGAGATGTTGGCCGTGAACTGTTAAAGATATGAAAAACACACACCATTTTACAGGACATGAACGAGAGCCGTTGAAGTTATTCTTTCATTTTTTTATTTTTGTCTTTTTTTGGTTTAGTTTATTTCTGATCATCTGGTCTGGTTGGCAAAAACAACCGCGTATGTAAATAGATAATTGATCAAAATAGTAGTTGGATACTTGATTGGTCAAGATTATCTTAACTACTCACGTATTAAAGTTGTTGAAACTTCATAATTTTTTTTTAAGCAGTTTAATTTTTCATTTATAAAAATTTTTCATTTAAATTTTTCACGTATTAAGTTTTTTTTCATAATTTTTCATTTATAAATTTTTCATAATTTCTTATATATTACGTAATTTCTGATATATAGTTATTTGCTCGATTATTTAATGGGTAGTAAATAATGTGAAATGATTTATTTGCCCTAAACCATAAAATTGATAATTAGTAAGCTAAACCTCAAATAGATTTTAATCTTTTAAATAGTGTAAACTTAACACTTAACAAAGGCACCAATTATATGACTAAGTTTTTACTAATAAAATCTGGATAGAAAAATTCGAATTCGAATCTAGATAAATTTTCGGATAATTCAAATCCAAATAACCTTTTATAAAAATCTTAAAATAAAAATATAAAATCACTCGTAATAAAATTAATTAATAGTTAATTAATTAATCACCTTAAAATTCAAATAATCCGGATATCGAATTCAAATTTTAACGACGGATTTTACTATCCGAATTTTTAAACTAATTCATATTCCAGTCGTTAGTGGGAGTAGGGAATTGACTTCAAAAATTCCAATACAAAAAATAATTTTAAGAGAATGGTTGGATACTTGGATCACATTAAAATAAAAACATTGAAGATGGAGAATTAAAATATCATATCTACAGCTTGCACTGGTCAAGGAAAAGTGGCAAATTAAACGAAACCGTACACAAAAATAATAAGATAAGATAATATACAAATTGTGATCCGGATATGCATTTCTATAAAGAAGCTAATCGTGAAAAACAAATACCAATATGGTGGTGGTGGTGGTGGTGGGTGGAAGAGGGGGAATATGAAAGAGCACACCAGACAAGGCAGAAAAGAAATACCAACTACCAAGCCTGATTCCCAAATAGTAGGTGCATAAATGCATCACTATATGGCATGCATCTACCACAATCAAAATAGAGAAAACCATGAAAATCTACCAGAGGCAGCTTCGAATAATAAAGGCTTTCGAATCGACCAGAGGATTGTATGATCAGCTATATGCAAATTATTAACATACTACGAATCTAACGCCTATTGTGTTTCTTCCCTTCACTGACCCCAGCTGCAGTAAAGAGCATCATTGATACCCCATAGTTAAAAACCAAAGCTTCAGGGATAAAACATCTCCGCCGATTTCTTTATCCATGGAAACGTACCACCCTTGGCTAAAACTATTCATACCAGAGCCGAACTTGTATTTAACACACTTCAGGTTGAAAGCTCAGACTTATGGTAGAAATCAGACTTGAGTTGAACCATCAAAGCTGTGAATTCAGAACTAATGAAGGTAAAAGGCATGCCCATGAAAGGATCAAAGAATCCCATTTAGTACACGCTGATAGTAATCATACTGTCGTGTTCTCCATGCATCTAAGCTGCTACTGATTAATGACAACACCAGTGACACACATTGCTGTTTTAAAAGATCATTTTTAGCATACATGAAGAAATAGAAATAACAAAATATAGGAGAAAGAGTAATGAAATTAAAAAGACCTCTTCAGTGAGACTTAAATGGAAGCGTTTCCTCAAGTTTTGTATTGCCCGAGGACCACCTCTAAAACAAGGGAATCCAGAATCCTGAATTCAATACTGTGAATTAGATTGCAAAGTCAAAATTATAATTGCAAAGAAAAGTATGACAAAAAGTGCAAAACCAACCTGTAACATCTCAACAAGAAGAATTATTCGCTCTGCATGTTTGCGACATGTTAGAAAGCCTTGTATGCACAATACCTGTGAAGGAAGTAAAAGAAATGTTATCTTCACAAAAAATCATAGAAAGGAATCACTGGAAGAAAAAAAGATAATCATATGTTGTCTACACTTGTAGTTGTAATTTGTAAAAGTATCATTGTATGATACAAGAGGGTCAGGGTTCAAACCCCACAAAATCAATGTGCCAAGTATTTACCATTGCAAAATTTAAAATATTTTTAAAAGAGAGTTACTTTGAAATAATCAAAAAATTCACTTGGGTTTCCTTCAGCATCAGAGTCCATCACCTACAATCACACACACGTTTAAATATTGTAAATGGCACATCCTTCGGTAATAATACATATGCAAAATTCATCTGACTGACCTCTAGAAGCTCCCGGGTTAATTTAAAAGGCGCACTCTCAAAATTTACACCTCCAGGAGAATTGGATAACATGAAACCAAAGTCAATATGTATAATATGCCCTTCTTCATCCAACAGTAAATTTCCATTGTGACGATCCTTTACCTAGATGTTCATTAAAGTGAATGATCAAAAGGTAATGAAGAATTTTAAATATCTAATTCTATCAAATCTAAACTAAATTTTTATTAAACAAGAACGAAAATAAATCTCTACAAAATTAATTTTATTGAAAATTATTTAATGACTGTTTTTTTTTGTTGTAAAAATTAAAATTTCTCATTAATAAAAATGAAGGATGTTACTATTAAAATTACAAATAGAAAAAGATAACATAATGAGGTAAGGCCGTGAGGGGGAATAGAGTGGTTTCCCACACCATCAATTGTCTCCTAGTGCTTCAATAACGAAGAACTTTCCCTCAAGAGGTTGGTTTCCCAAACCTGCATTTTAGTCTTCTCCATTTGAGAACCATGAAGCTTTTCTTAAAGATTTCTGGTCTGAAAGAGAGGCTGGAGTCCCTAATAACCAAGACAGATGTGTCATGTGAGCCCTCCTATAAAATTCAAGTGCAGACCCCAAGGTGGGGAGTGATGTGTCAACTTTTGGCAAGCTTCTATTACATCTCCAAGTCTTTTGAATGTTTTATTTTTGATAAAGTTAAAGTTGGAAATACATATAAAAATAACTAGCATGAGAAAGGGGGCATGTCCATTGCCTCTAATTCTATATAGCAGTTCTCCTAGATCTGTGAATCTAGTAGGTTTACCATAGAAGTGAAGCCTTCCATAAATTTAAGCATTGCAATTCCTCTGTTGTGCTGTTCTTGAAGATTTTTCTCTTAAAGGATAGGCTTGAATCCTTTATAATTTCTTTTGAGAGCACTTTTGGCAGCATGAGAGTGTGGTTTCTCAGTCTTCTATTCTTTTCCGCCCATATATGCCATGACGTGCTGCCTATGACGTTCCAATGCAGCCCCCAACATGGAGATTGTTTTATAAAATTTTGAATTGCCTCGGTGATATCTCCAATTCTTATGTGTATATTTGATGTGGGCACTGGAGAGTTTGATATCTTCTAGATAGCTTGGCCTAATGCTTTCATGATTTTGTGGATGATTTCTCTCGTATATTCACAGTTAAAATAAAAATGCCTGACTCTTCCTCCTAGTGCGGACTAGTCTGCACTTGTCTCATTCTGAGATGCATATCCTCTAAGAAATCTTCTCTTCTTTGCTCTTTGTGATCTGTTTCACTTTTCCTTAGTTCTTGTTGTTCCTACACGCCAATGCACATTCCCTATTGTTCTGGCTGAAATTGGGGGAGTGATGTTCTTTTTGTTGGGACAGATTTGGCTCTAGTTCTTTTTAAGATTTTTTCTGGTTTTCTACCCCTTCTCCCATACTTTTTAGTACTATTTGTGTGTGTTTTTGTAATAATCACTAATCAGGAATTAATATTTGAGGTATGTAGGTAGAGGCCTTCATTTATGTGTCTTTCTAAATTTCAGTAATCCTATGCAGAGACTCAGAGAGTAGTTCTTTTCCAATAATTGTCTGCTACTAATTGCACACCAATTACCATCTTGCTGTTGTGAAACAACATTTGTCTCTTCAGTATCCTTCTCATAATTGCTAATTGTACCCACATTGATACTGTATCCTTCAATATCCTATCTTACTAATTGCACCTCCATTGCTTTTGAATGTTTTACATTTTACAGTTTTTACGATATATCTTTTGAATGATAACAATTCTATGATCTAGTAATGTGCTTGTTGATATGGATGGAGTTGGTGTACCAAGTACATATTACATAATACCAAACAGCTGATGTGATTTTTTTTATCTCAAATCTCTTTCAACAAAATTACCTTATTCAAAACATAAGGAGATTCAAACAACCTCATTATCTAAGATTCTTAAGATTCGAAATTTCAAACAAGTTTAAAACCATCACAGAGAGACTTGCAATCTACAACCAACTGTGTAAAGAACGTTTAACGATTCTTGCAAAAAAGCTAAATCAAAATCAACAAGTCTGTCAAGTTGCCAGTTGTAAAGATTGAATCTCAACCCTAAACCGTAACATTTTCTGAAAATCTTTATTTTTAAACACAGAAACCTACATGGCATGCGAAAAAATACCCATAATTTGATTGCTTTTTTAAATTTTGTCATAAGGCAAATCAGATCACCTTATTTGCTAACTCCCAAAGAACGCCACCTTTTTCAGAAAATCCTACTTTTTGTTAAAATAAATAAATAATAATAATATAATTAGAATTTAAAAATACCTGTAAAAGATAGCATAGTATTGAATATCCAGCCATGCTCTCAACAAAATTTCTCTATAAAAAAATGGGAACAATATAATTAGTCAATTAAAGAATAAGTAGCCAAGTAGCCAAGTAGGTACTCTAGGAATTCTAGCATGATTTAAGTTTTAACATTTCAAGAAGATATAAAAAGAAATTATTCTCCTTATACATAAGTGCATTATTTTCGATCATTGTTTAGTTATTGTTTTCGTGAGATGAAGCATTGAAGTAAATGCCAATATCCTTTATGAGTTATGACATTACAAAGTAGAAAAGTAAATCAGGTGGTGTCCCCCGTCTCCCTAGAAATAATTTGTGTACCTGGGCAAGCTTAAAATTTGGTGAATTTTCTTGATATTTGGCAGCAAAAAAATCTCGCAAGCTTATGATGTTTGGAAATCTGCTTTTCATAGCATGAAGAGACGCCTGAGAAAATAAGACATGTTGGATTGAAAAATATAATCTAAATAGAATTAAATATTCTCTGAGCTATATATGTTAAAAGGAAATCACCGTATCAGGAATAGTTTCAATTAGTGCAGTATATGAGGAAGTCACTAGAACTTCATAAGGTCGCAACCAGAGTGGCAAACCAGCTTCTTGAAAAATATCTGAAATGCGAATATTTAAATATAATTTTGAAACCATCAGCCATCAAGATAAATTTAAAATTTCAACAAAAATAAGTTACAGCTGAAAATCTGAAATAAACAAGATAAAAAAGGTCCAAGGTATTAAAATTAGTTACCATAAAAATGTGAAATAAGTTGAACTGCTAGATGCTCCTGCCTGCAATCATCTCCACTCTTTACAATAACCTATGGATGAGTAAAGGTGAGTATGGAATGCCACAATCCATAAAGCCATATGAAACAACAAGACTTGTAAGCAAAGTATTTTACTCACCGATCGCAAATCCCATCCTGGTGATTTTCCAAAAACTGAAGACCTTCTTATTCTTTCCTTCTTAACTTCCCAAAGTTCACCAGATAGAGCATCTGTTGGCTTAGGATTGTCACCATTGCTCACCTATCAAGAATGAAACCAAAGCATAATATGGTAAGCAATCTAATTAACTTAATAAAAATTATTTTAATAACCAGTTACCACAAATAAAATCACAATATGAATCACCTCTAAGTGAACATCTGATGAATCTTGTCCAGCACCCATTAGAGGAAGACCAAGAGGTGCTTGTCCTTTCGCAGCAGCAGCCTAACAAAAAATTGCACTTTAAAAGAAAATAAGAAAAAGATAAAATTCAAATGTACAGAAAGTAACAGAAATAACGGTTGACATGATTCTGTGTCTATCACAGTTACTTTATTAATACATAGCAAATGTTCAATTTAGTATCTTTTTTCTTTGGATATATTCACATTTAAGAAGGGTATCTCGATCTCAGTTTGGAAAAAGAATAGCTCTTTCTGGAATGAAAAAAGGACATACTAACAATAATCCACTCAAATGTGCAATGTCTATGTAGGAAATGACAAGAGTCCATTCTTATATCCCTATATCTCATGTATTCGGGGCTAGGCCACACTTTTTATTGAAAATTTACCATTATCACAGAAAAAATGTATCACACTCCCATCACCGCTACCATGTGGTGATTGAGTACTCAATTGCTTTTAAAACTTTGCCCTCACACAATGTCTATGCTATACAAATGTCAAGTGTGCCCACATTCTATCAATGATCATAAATCATTTATTTCATTTAAAAGTGTACAACTTTGAGAATATAAATTATAAATAGCACACATGTACTACATGAAAAAAAAAGGCTTTGAGGAAAAATAGTACAACACTTTCAGATCAATTAATCCCACACTTAATCAAGCAGGTAAGTGGGATGACCTAGTCCCTCTATCCCAGATTAGCAATGGATACTTAACAGTATTTTAAATCTTTATTTTCTAATGATGAATTATATATTTTTACTGTGCAATGACTAATGATTGTTACATACTTACATTAGTTACATAGCATAATAAAAATCACATATTAATGTGAATCAAACAAATAGTTTAGTAAAAAAATCAGACCAAAATAATTAAAAACCATGAATATCAAAAAGTGATGAATTATATATTTATACATTTTTATCTTTTTACCTTTTTACCTTTTTTTTTCATTTGCAAAAAAAAAAGTGATTATTTGACTATAATCTTTAACAAAATGTTTATACTAAAAATAGTAAACCCAGGATATAAAAAAAAAATTCTTAATTAACTTCACAAACCAGATACCTAGCTAATATACCAAACTAGCAATTAAAGAAATTTATTCAGAAACTCGGAATTTTCATATTATCAGATGTTAGAAGTAAAGAAAAATAGCAATGTACAATTTAGTAACTTTATTTGTTACACTTTCACAGTTAAAATAATATTATAATAGTGAATGAGTGACTCATACACTAGACTTACAGTCGCACCTTTACTTCCTCTATAGCAATTGTGCTGGGAACACGGCGATGCTCTTTCTTTCGTGGTGCTTCTTGATCATCTACATCTTCCATTTTAACTCCAGGAACTGCCGATAAACTCACTCTGACACATTCAAAATCAGAGTTCACTGTTGATATTTGACCCCCTGAAATCAAACCATTCAGTACATCATAGGACGAACATGTGTCAGAATATGAAGAGAAATGTAAAGCACCATCATTCTGAATATCCTGTCCAGAGGCAGTTTCTGCATTACTATACGAGCCATGCAACGATTGCTTCTCCACAGTAAGGCTCACATGGACAAATTTAATTCTAGTTTCCCATAGATGAGACATTGCTTGATCGATAGCATCAGAAGTAGATTTTAACATCCTTTCTGTGTCATGACTTCCATCGATATTTATATCGCGCTGCTTTGACAAAGGATATGCCCATGGAGGAGGTTTTGGCAATTGTGCATCTCCATTTGCTAATGGAATCCCTCCTCTGGATAATTTATGAGAATCAAGTACCTCTTTGGTGCGACTAAAAGAAAACAAAACATTAACTTTAATAGATTTCCCAAAGTATGCATATTAGTTAGATTGTGAAAATCATTACAATAGTCAATAGTTAAAAGATACTTTGTTTTTACTGTTTGGGCTTATTTTGAAACCCATTATTTCTACTTTTCTAGTAGTAGTTAATTTTTTTTGAAGCTAGTAGTAGTTAGTTTTACCCCATTGTGTAAAGCATTAGTATACCCATGCCTTATTATTGCCATGAATAACACAAAAAACATGTAGTTTAGGAAAAACTGTGATACCTTGGACTTTCACCTTTCAAAACCTCAACACATATCAAATAAGGTGCCTTCTCTCTAGAATTTAAAAGAACAGATTCGTCTTCTGGAATATTAATAACCTGATACATTCCCTTCCCCATCGGAAAGCATGTCCCTGTATGATTTTAAAACTAACTGACATTGAAAACAATTGACGGAAAACGGTTTTATGAAATGATTTTCTGATACAGTTGCATTTGCATCCCTGATTTATTGAAATAATTTATTAAATTCAGTATACACTATACAGTACCCTACCTCCATTATCTTGAGCATCAGCAATTTGTTTATTTATCTCTGCGAGAGACTGCAAAACAAGAAGAAAATTACAAATGCAACAAAGTGGTACTGATTACCAATAAATGAAACAAATTTGCAAGACCTTAAAAAATATCAAAAAAATGTTTCACAACCTCATTAAGAGCCTTTTTACGATCTTCAACAGGAAATATATCAACCAAACCATAAGATGTGTCGCATAGTGATTGAACGAATTCCAGAGAAATGTGATATGTTCCTTTACGAATTTGTGATGTTGTACTGGGCAATGGAGGTTTCAAATAATTTTCATCTTGGTAGCTAAATGAATCCAGATGTTTCTTCTGTAAAACAAAAATATCAACAAAAAAGGATCTTGATAAAAAAATATTAAGAATTATTTGTGAACAGAATAAAAAGAGGATGCCAATGTTTATTCTGTATAAGATTGTTTCATTTAGAATATAAGTGATGACGTTTAGTCTGGAAGGGAATCGAGCACCACAGGCAATAGTTTTTAGTCGAGTTTGGATTGGGGATCAGATCCCTAAAAGTTTAGGGATTTGACTCCCAACCCAATACCTAAAAATCTGGGTCCATCTATGGCCATCGGGCATTGATAATAACTTTTTTGGATTTCAGAATATCGGACCCCTATGTGATGTCGTACTCTGGACGACTACATTAAATTCAAGGCCCAGTTATGACTTATAACGACCAAATTAAATGACCCGGGTTGTGTCAGACCGGGTGAAAGTCACATGCTCTGAACGACCACACTAAATCCAAGGCCCGTAGTTGAAGTCATATCAGTCAATGGGATCTGAGACGTGCTTATGCGCTATCCTGAGAGTTACAATGGAAAAAAGCAAAAACAATACAAATAATCATTGTAGTGATGCATGCGTGACCAAGCTTTTTCAGACGATCATGCAGGCCAGCACCTGCAGGCGATCAGCCTTCAGGCGCTGGATGGGTTAAGCGGATCCGGTTGGATCGGTTTAACCCAATTACCCATTAAAGAGGGATCTGAAAATCGGGAATAGGATTTTATTCCCCTATTCCCGATTTTCCAACCATTCAACTCCTATTTCCAGGCGACTCCGGCCAGTACATGTTCTCCATTTCCAGGGAATATTATGCAAAATATCCCTCTGGTTCATGCGACGCTTAAGCGTTCATGCGATCAGTTCAATCGCATGAAAACTATGTGCGTGACTTATAGATAATGATCATTGTAATGATGTAATCTACAAAAGATGAAGAGGCAACTAAGAATAATACAAGTACAAATATTTGAAGAATTGCAAACATATATTCATTACAAAAATCCAAGCAATAAATATTAGTATTTTATTTCTGGCAAAAAATAGTAGCATTTTAGATGCTTGCAAAGCAGTTACATTTATATTTATTCAAATAATCATGTATTCATTTAATTAGAAGTCAGTCTCATTAACAGGTAATGCTTTGAAAACAAACTTATAATGTATTTAAATTGTAAACTTCCTTATATGATCTATCATGGAGAGGAGGTCTATAGTTAATTTTAGTGTATCATTTGACTCTCTTAGAATTACTGATTCTTTGAATCCGATCGCACATGCTTTGAGACATTGAAAGAGTAATTATTGAGGCATCCTAAAGTAGTTAGTCTCCAGATGAATTTATAAAACTATAGGTTAATTTGTAACCAAAGTGATGGAAAATTTAACAACGAGAATGAAAACAATGAATTAAAAAATTGATGACGGGTTTGTTGTTATTTGAACCAAAAAGAATCTACCACATGAAAAGATGAAAATACTAAAGAAGTACATAAAAGTCATAAAAGAAATGCAGAATATGGTAATAGTGTAATACATATAAAATCATAAATCTATCCATTACCTCCTTACTTTTCTTCAAACCAAGTAACTCAGAATCTTCTATGGATCTATCCCTATCCCGAAACAGTCCTTTGAAAAACTTTTCGGTTCCTGGACTGCTTTCATTAGGAACTGTAGAGCTACCATTCTCAGTTATAGAAGTAGTCTTAGCTTTGGATTCCTCAGGATGTACCCTAAATAATCTCCAGGAAGACAAGAAATCTGAATTCTCTTCTTCTTCAAGGCTTCCATTTTCCCTATCCTCATCATCGGCATTATTTTGCTCAGTTTCTTTCTTTTCCTCCTGTCTATCTTTGAACAACCTTGTGAAAAAACTTTCCTTTTCATCTAAAATTTTCTTGTCCTTACGAGAACTCTTTAAAAAACCATTATCTAAATCATCTTTTCCCTTATCCTTACTATCCCTGAGTAACCTCTTGAAAAATCCATCTTTATCTACATCCTCTTCACTTTTAGCATCTCTACGAGGCCCCTTAGAACTACCATCTTTTTCTGTATTGTCTTCTCCTTTGTCCTTATTCTCCCTACTGAACCTCCTAAAGAAACCATCTTTATCATTGTCATCTTCCTCCTTGTCTTTGTTTTCTCTGAGAATCCTTTTGATGAACCCATCTTTATCTGTATCATCTTCGTCCTTGTCCCTGTTTTCCTTAAGAAATCTCTTAAAGAAGCCATCTTTATCCGGATCCTCCTCTTCCTTATCTTTGCTATCCCTGAGAAATCTTTTGAAGAAACTATCTTTATCTGTATTATCATCTTCATCCTTATCCTTGCTGTCTCTGAGAAATCTTTTAAAAAAACCATCTTTATCGCTATCTTCTGTCTCTTTGTCCATAGATTTCCTGAAGAGAAATGCATCCCTCATCTTTGGTCCAGGAATCAACTTTTGTATAAACTTCTTTTCCTCAGAAGGATTAGATATCTTACTATTGCTATCACTACTGCTATCAGCATTGTTCAACACACCATCATTGGCAGCAATGCATATATTTGGATCACTATTATTGTTATTATGACCACTGCTGGTGTTTTCAGTGACAGCTTGTGCAGTTTGTTCCTCATGTAACAAGTTGTTGTTACCAGAGGACGAAGGTGAAGATGAACCCAAGGATAACAACTTCTGCTTGGACCAAAGCAGACGATTAAACATTGCACTGCTTTTGCCACTGATCTCTGGAGTAGTCTCTATATCTTGTGCTGGATCCAAGGGACGAGCAAGTGGAGGCCACTCTCCCATCACAGTGGCTGCAATTTGACACTTCTCCTGAATCCTACTAATCCCCTCGTTGTCCTCAGAATCCTCAAGCTCTGCCATGAGAAACCAATGCACCTTAAGCGCAATCAGCAACGATTTTGAACACATATCGATAACAAACTTATCCAAAGAAGGACTTGGTTTGTGAATTAACATGTAGCAGATCTGGAAAAGATAGCTCTCGATACCAGGAATCGGGAGCGTGTACATCCTGTTACAAAGATAGTCCCTAACTCCGGAATGATCATGCTTGTACAGATAACTCACAGCAATCCACTCGCAGAAGAACGCCGAGTCAAAGAATCGTATCAACCAACCACTCTCCCCCCCTGCCCCAACACCCCCTCCTCCCTCGTTAACGGAAGGGTTTGTCGTGGGGATCTCACGGGGAGAGGCGGAGTTAGATTCGAATTGGAATCGGCCCAACCCTAGAATCCGCACCATGTTCAATCATCCATCATCTACTCCACTCAAAGAAGAAGAAAAATACCTTCCAGACGGATCGAATAATACAAACCGTACAGATTCGATATGATAGCCAAAACACTGAAAACCAAAATACAAAAAAAAAAATAAACAAGCAAGGATTCTCACTCCGCAAATCGACTATTCCGATGGGGAAAAGAGCAAGAACACACCTGATTGCAGAAAGGTTTTCTATCTGTGTTACCTGCTTCTCTATCTAACCAGAATCCGTGGATAATTGAGGGGACTGGTCGATCTTATCCTCCACCACCATTGCCTATCAGGTCCGACGACGGCGGTCTGAAGTCTCTGGACAACACTGATCGGACGATGAAAGAACCGAAAAAGAAAGTGCTTGTGCTGTAATAACAAAATGGAATAATAACTTGATTTATTTGGGTTTTGTGTAGTTGTGTGTGTGTGTGTCTGTTAGTTGCAACTTGCAACAATGCAAGTATGCAAGTAATGCAACCCTTGTTCTTCTAGGTATTTTTTCTTCTTTTTCCCTTGAGATATTTCAATTTGAACCCTCATTACATACAAATTTCAATTCATTACATGGATGATGAGTCAAACATTCAGGGGCCACGAATCATGTCGCGAATATTGACGACAACGTACGACAGGTCAAGGTATTCACCCAATTTATACGACTAATGGAAACCCGATGAGAATAACCCACGTCGGAAATTCCGATCTCAGGAGGCGATCGGAAAATAACCCACAATTAAATGATGTTTTGATTGTACCTACTTCGTCGAAATTTTTAATTTCAGTAAGGAAATTATGTGAAGATAACGACGTTGTGGTATGCTTTGATTCACAGAGTGACCAGATAAAGGACCGACAGTGAAATAAATTGGTCTTGGAGGGAAGAACAGAGGAGGGATTGTATACCCTTTCTGGAGATGAAGGTATCAAGAACAAAATTGCATTTTGTGTACAGAAGGCATTGGAGGAGGAGTGACACCGTCGCCTGGGCTACTTACATATGAGTGACGTAGATGGTTTAGCTAGGGATAAGTTAATAAAACTATCTAGTACTTATAAATCAGATAGGAATGCTTGTGAATCTTGTATATATATAAGTTAAGACACACAAGCTTGCTCATCCTACTCGGTCGTCAGTATATGTTCCTATGGAATTAATCTTTGTGGATCTATGAGGACCCTCACCGGGTCACCAGTGAAATCTAAGGAATGATACATCTATTACATACATGACAATTGCAGTGCGAGCGTTATCGAATGAAAAAATTATATATGAAATGTGATTGTTATAATATAGTGAAAAAGTATTACGATCTACTTGATATTTGTGATTTTGATTGTTTTACAATGCGGTTTGACTGATATGTAGGGGAAACTATACTGAGTCATGATATAGTGACTCGTCCATATTTTGATTTGTGATGTAGTAGGGTGAAAGTAGATGTAACGGGACGCGAGGACGGGATGAAGCATCTCAAAGTTTTCAATCATTAAATTAGATCTTTATAAATAATGTTGTTAGCAAAACCTTATTTTAGTTACCTTTGAAATCCTAGTGTTGTTTGGTATTTTTATTATGAGATTATTAAACACGTAAATTCTTTTCGTTACCAATTTTAGTATCAGATTGTTAACATACCTAAGTAAGATGTTACATTCATTTTTTTTCCTAATCTCATTCATTAAAGAGCAAATAGGAGTTGTTAAGGCCAGTAAGGAGCCCTTAAGCTTGTAGTTATTAGCCTTGTTTCTAAATATAATTTCTTCTTTATCTTTTTCCTCATGACACCTGGACAGAGCATCTGCAACTTTGTTTTCCTTCCCAGGTTTATAGATAATTGTGAAGTCATAGCCAAGCAACTTGCAGAGGAAGACTTGTTGTTCTGGTGTTTGAATTACTTGTGTTAGCAAGTTTTTCAAACTTTTGTGATCAGTTTTGATTACAAAATGGCTTTCCAGTAGATAATGCCTCCATTTACCCACTGCTTAGGTAATGACAAACATCTCCTTGATGTATACAGAAGCTGAAGCTAATCTATCACTTATTTTCTTGCTATAGAAAGCAATAGGATGCTCCTCCTGTTGAAGAACTGCACCAATCCTAGTGTTACAAGCATCAATTTTCACAGTAAATAATTTATTGAAATCTAGAAATTTAAGCACTAGGGCTTCAGTCATGGCTATCTTCAATCTGTTAAAACTGTTGGTGGCTAATTCAGACCAGAAAAAGGAATCCTTTTTTAATAGATCAATCATAGAGGAAGCAATGTGAGCATATATACCCTTTGATAAACCTCCTATAATATCCTGTAAGGCCCAAAAATCCCCTTAGTTGTTTCAGGGATTTAGGTATAGGCCATTTCAACATTGTTGAAATTTTTGCTGAATCTGGATTGACACCCTCCTTGCTAATTATGTGTCCCAAAATTCCCATATTTTCTTGGCCAAAACACCACTTGGATTTCTTTTACCAATTCAAAAATAATCTCGAAGTATTTCACATGATCAGATACTGAAGTGCTATATATTAGAATATCATCAAAAAAATGATAACAAACTTTCTCAAATATTTTTGAAAAACTCTATTCATTGCTGCCTGAAACGTGGCTGGGGCATTTGTGAGCCCAAAAGACATGACCAAGAATTCATAGTGTCGTTGGTGTGTCCTGAAGGTTGTTTTTTCAATATCCTTGGGGTTGATCCTTATCTGGTGAAATTCAGATCTCAAATCAAGTTTAGAGAAAATGACAACCCCTTTCAACTCACCTAATAGCTCATCAACTGTAGGGATTGAAAATTTATCTTTAATAGTAATTGCATTCAAGGATCTGTAATCAACACAAAGTCTGTAACCTCCATCTTTTTTTTTAACCAGCAACACTGGTGATGAATAAGGGCTGGTGCTGGGCCTAACAATACCCTAATTCAACAATTCCCTAACCAATTTCTCAATTTCCCCTTTCTGAAACTGAGGAAATCTGTAAGGCCTTACATTTACAGGAGTTGAATTGGGTTGTAAATGTATAAAATGATCAATTTCTCTTTGAGGGGACAATCCCTTAGGCTCTTCAAAAATTTCAGAATATACTTCTACCACCTGATTTACTACTGCCAGTTCAGTAGATGATTGATTTACCTGATCAGGTTGTTCTTCACTATACTCAAAGTAGCATAGATATGCTTCAGAGGCAGAAGCATATGTAGTGACTTTAATTGGCCACTCGTGAGAGGGTCACTATTCAACCATGAAATTCCTATTTCCAGACTACTCTTTTTTCTTTCCATTCAAACTTCATACAAAGCTCTTTGTAGTTAGAAACCACATCTCCCAACTCCTTGAGCCATTGAGTGTCAATAACTATGTTTGACCCTGCCATAGGTAACAAATCATCAAAATCATCAAATCAAACGGTCAACTTACAACTCTCAATTCCAAATCATCAAAATCAAATGCTCCCAATTCTAAATCAACTCCCTAATTTAGAAATCATTAATCACACCCAATTATAGCCATAGCTAATCAACATCTATAATTAGACACCCTAATCATTCTCATTCCTCACTTCTTCATTTGATTCTCAACACACATTGTTCAACACCATCAACACCATCTCTTGCTATTCTTTTTCAATCTGTACATCAGCATCGGACCCTTGCATTGTGTGTCACCGAAGCTTCTCTAGCTCCGTCTACACAGTATGATCGTCGACACCAAGTTATTCACTCTGCAACAGTTAATCTAAAACTCTGCTTTCATTCAACAAACACTTACATTTCAGTATTTCATTATAATTAAGATTTGTATTAGTATCACAAATCTATCATGGTATCAGAGCGGGAGATATCTTGCTAAAACAGTTCACCACATATATATTTTCTTTCTTTACAAAAAAGAAGGAAGAAAACTTCCACATCAAAAAAAAGAGCCAAAGAACATCAGAGAAAAGAACATCAATCGCATTCCCCTTGGATAAGGAGGAAGTAGTACGTATTTCTACTGCAAGAACACCATCTGCCTTTTCACCATCTGAATTCAGATCCTCCTCACGATCACTCCAAAAGGCGTGCTCAACAAAAATATTATAATCATCTTTTTCTATTTCACCAGCTAAAGTCAAATCTGAAAAGTCATCCAATCCATTCTTCAATAGAAGAATCAACAACAGGTTCACGATACCTTAACTCTCTTGCTTTCTTGATCGCTCCTCTGTCTCCCCAGTCTCCTCCTCAACACTGCACCTGCAATGCAAAGAAAAACAATGAATTCAAGATCAGAGCCAATGTTAATCGGGTCGGGTCCCAATCCATGGCCCGTTCGTTTTTCATGTGTTCGGTTATTACAATCTTCAACTGAAAAGAAGGGGTCAAGGAGGCGATGGGATCAAGTTCGGATCAGGCAAGGGCCGAGGAGTTTGAGATCAAGGCGGAGAAGAAGATTAATGGTTGGAGTTTCTTCGGATCCAAGTATGAGGATGCAACTGATCTGTATGAAAAAGCCGCAAACTCCTACAAGCTTGCCAAGAACTGTAATTATGAATTTTAGATCTTATGTTCTGAATCCGTTCCGTCCTTGTGTTGGCGTTCTATTTTAATTTTTTTTTTCTTGTTTAGATGTTGCTGTTGGCTGATTATATTTTTCTATGCATACGAACGAATCGATGAGAATCGATAGTATTCTTTGTTTATACATGCCTATTGTTTGGACTTTCTGTACATGCTGTTTTTTTGCTTTTTTCAACATAGGATTGTTTTGGGTTCTTTTTATCTAAAGTACTTATAATATATTGATATCACATTTTTCCTATTTTGATTTATTTTCCTACTTTCACATACTTAAAGTTATAATACACCAGTTCGATCATTCTTTAATATCTTTATTTCATATTCAGGGGATAAGGCAGGCTCAGTTTACGTTAAGCTTGCTGCTTGTCATTTAAAGGTTTACCAGCTTCTTTTATTAACTAGTTACAATATTTCCGTATGTACTATGTTTAAAGTTGTATTTTTTATTGATGCAGTTGGATAGCAAGCATGATGCTGCCTCAGCATATGTGAATGCATTCAACTCTTACAAGAAAATATCAATTCCAGGTTGTTTTCTGTTTAATATACAATGATATTTCACTTCAAACCTATTGTGTGAGATATGTGTAGGATCCAATGCTTATTCTGCCTTTAATTTTACAGCACAGTGATAACAGATCTTCCAACACGTTAACATAAATTACACAATATTATTCGTTTGTTTCTTTAAATTTCTAGCCACGGTCGCACAATTATATGCCATGAGATCTGTGAATGTCGTGTTTAGTGATTATTGTCTGCAATAGATTAAGCAGCCCTGATATTGTATTCAATCAAATCAAGATTTCATTTCTACAATTTGACCACCTAATAGCATTAATAATATTTGGAAGTTTAAACCATAATATGACAATATCAATAATATAATTTACACCCCCTTTTTCTTCACAAACTTATCATTTGTAACTATTAGTGATATTATAATTAGTTGGTATTTTATGTAATTAGTTAATATTTTGTAGTTAACTAATGTTTCTAGAAACTTCATTGATTAAGGTCTAACAAGTCAATTAGTACGATTCTGTTAGGTGTCAATCCCCCTAAAGTGTATATAATGTAACTAATAACATTTTAGGAGGGATCGATCACTTGATCTCCCCCATTTCCCAAGATTGCATTCTGTTCATAACATTGAAATTCTTGCACTATCCATTATTACATGTAATTACATGCTCAATGAAAAATGCTCCATAAAACCCAATCGTCATTGATCTTAAATATGTTGCTAAAATAGTCTCTCTTTTTTGAAAGAAGTAAATTTTCCATTAATTAAAATGAGGGTGGTGTCTTATGCAAAAGGATGGAGAGGATAGATATACGATTTTTTCCTGTATAGCTCTAGTACTTAGTGGTCTAGTAACTAAGTACGTTGTCTCAGGAGGTTAGTCTCCCACAATTGCATACTGCATAGTGGTATCCTCTGATTGTGTACAGAAGTTCTTCTTAACGATCTCTGGTCTAAAGGAGAGGCTGTTGTCTTTTATGATCTCGGAGAATAATGCTTCAGCAGGTCTTAATGTGTGCTGTCTGAGTCTTTTGTTCTTTTCTGACTAGATATGGCAGGTAATGTCTCCCAAGATGTTTGATGTTTCAATGCAGACTCCAAGGTGGTGAGTGGTGAGTGAGCTTCTTACAGGCTTCTTCGATATCCCCTAGCCTAATGTCTGGGTTAGTGAGTGAGGGAGATGGGGTATTTGTGATTTTCAAGATTGTGTTATTTAGGAATTCAGTGGACCAGATAAGGATGACTCTAGAATATTCTAAACTTTGATGTTACTACTGTTTATGAAATCCACTTGTCATTTATAAATGATCTTTTACTTTTATTCTTTTAGTGACTAGTGAGTATGTGAAGTATCATGCCTAAACTCATATTTCTGTGGATTCTCTTTAGAGGCTGCACCATACTTGAGTCAGGCTGTAAATATTTTCCTGGAAATGGGAAGGCTAAATATGGCTGCTAGGTACTACAAGGTAATTCATTTCTATGTTTTGTGTAATGTGCATAAACTTCTTAAGCGATTATGCAAGAGATCATTTTAGTGATATTTTCCAATTTATATGCCAGGAACTTGGTGAGATATATGAGCAAGAAGAAAACCTTGAGAAGGCGATTGATTTCCTTGAGAGAGCAGCGGATCTATTTCAGAGTGAAGAAGTAACGACATCTGCAAATCAGTGCAAACAGAAAATAGCCCAAATGGCTGCAGAATTAGAACAGTATGCCTAATTTTCCTTTTCTTCTTTTCTAATGAAAAAGTTTTATTGCTTTAAAAAAATATATATATGTTGCATTTATTTAAAATTGATGTTATTATTTTATGAGTATTTTCTATATATGAGTATAATGCTATTAGAAATTTACAAAAATGTGTTGACATCAATCAAGCACATGCTTTTGAATTGATCCTGTAGTTTCTTTAAGTTTCTTAAGTCCTACCGTTTTATACTGGCATGGCATTATATAGTTTTTCGCAAAAGATATTGTATAGTTCTACCAAAGCCTCATGTCTTTTAAAAAAAAGAATGCATTCATGCGTTTGTTGGGCTGCTTCTGCATACGGGGGGTACTGTATTTGTTGATAATATTTTCTGTCATTGTGGACAGCTATTAAAGCTTTCTAAATAAAATTTTATTCTTTTACCATGACTGTCTATACTTGTCAGTTGTTTCTTTTCTTTTATGTGCACATAACTTGATTCTTTGTATTCAGATACCCTAAGGCGGTAGAGATTTTTGAAGGAATTGCACGTCAAAATATAAACAACAATCTTTTAAAGTACAGTGTTAAAGGGATTCTTCTCAATGCTGGACTCTGTCAACTCTGTCGAGGCGATGTAGTTGCGATAACAAATTCTCTGGAAAAATACCAGGTTTGGTTCCTTTATCAATCTAATTGTTAAATTTTGGTAATTAGTTAAAATTTAAAAGATGTCATCATGTCATATTTCTAATCTTTGTTTATACAGGAACTTGACCCTACCTTCTCAGACACACGTGAACAAAGATTTTTAGCTGTGAGTTTAGTACCATTTTGTTATAATTATGTCTAGAATCTATATATTTATAGGATCTACCTTTAGCATTTTACAGGATTTAGCAGCCTCAGTAGAAGAGGAAGATGTCTCAAAATTTACTGATATTATCAAGGAGTTTGATAGTATGACACGCTTGGTATGCTTTATATTTTATTTTTTCATTATACCAAAATATTTTCGTACATGCAAACAGTGGTGTGTTAGTTTTCATCTTATCTACAATATTTTTAATTCTTTTATCCTCATTTATAAATCCCCCATATGGAGTGTTCTTTGTCCACGAGTCTCATATCTTTTAACCATGCATGTTCTGGGTAAATCCTGGATATTCCTTAGTCCAAGATCGTTTGAAATTCAGTGATATCCATTGATAACTGATAATTCTCTAATTCCAGTGGGAGATGGAATAGTAATAGTATCTTTTTGAAAAGTGAAAACCCTCACTTCATTTACTATAAGGCCCATTATCCAAATAAACAAAGTGGTTCAGACTCTCATATAAAATTATGTTGATTTATATCTGGTCTTATGTTAATTATTGATATATCTCTAAATCCATTTAGGAGTTTCTATTCATTTATTTTCCTGCATTCACAGGACAAATGGAAAACTACACTTTTGTTAAGAGCTAAAAATGCTTTGAAAGCTAAGGAGGATGAAGAGGATGATCTTACTTAAGCCACGATTTCATTAACTTCATCATATCTGTACCAAAAGGCTGACTCCTTTGTATGAAACGTGAACTTTCATTTTTATTACTGGCCGAATTTGTTTGAAATTGTGACAACACAGAACATTTAGTGGTGTGCATATGACATTTATTATCTTTGTTTAATAAATATATCAATCAATGAAATATTATCCTTTTATGATTGGTGGTGTTTTCATTTAAGATTTCTTAAATTTTAATCCATACACTGAATATGATTGTTTAAGACTTTGAAGAGAGGGTTTCTCAAACACATCTATTTAGTTCATCAATTTCAATTGACATAATCTTGGTGAACTTTTCCACTTAGATTGAAATCTACTTTGGATAATTAGATTCATGAAGAAATAATAATATTTTCATTTATTAAACATGTATAAACTTAATTACTATAAAATTAATTATACATTGGCAAACAATTTATAGTCGGTCGCGTCTAACGCAATTTGCCGAACGGCTGAAATGGATCCAATAATTGAGAAACATGAAAATGTGATGGCAATGGTGGTGTTAAGCCAAAACAATAAACTTTTCCTTGATGGTTTGAATGTGATATTGTAAAGAATGGCTGGAATGACAAAGTCCAAAGGAAGAAACCCAAATGCACCAATAACACCATTGATGTCTCCAAAAAATGGAAGCATGGCTGCAATTGTGGTGGCGACCGCAACCGAAAGAGACCTGAAAAGTAATCTTGGAACTACATTTCGAATAGAATATTGCTCCTTGTTTGGATCTGCAAATAATCCTTCTAATGATTCATTTGTTGGTTGTAGATATACCTGTAATATATATATGACAAAATCATTTTTATTTAAACCCTAAGGATTCAAAACCCTAATCAATGCATACTTCATTTATAAACTCTAATTTATGTATATAACAGACTAAAACCCTGAATTTTCAACAATCTTAATAGTTACTGTAATTAGTTAAGTTAATCTCCATGTACATACCACTGCAACTGCAGAAAGTTGGAGGAGTGTGAAAGTGTAGACCACGATAAGGAACCAATCTGACAGAGTAGGTTTTCCATCAACAAAGAAGTTGCTAAGAATGACACCTTGAGCTTTATTCCCAAATGCCCAATAACCAGATATTGCAACCGCGAAGAAGGTAGTTATAACCACTGTATAACATAGACACAAACCTTTGAACATTTTCCCTTTGACAGGAGACTCTATTGTTGCTTGTATTTCAGGTATAATCCCATTCCCATAAGAAGTCGCAATGATAGCAATGGCATTGAATGCACCAAATATTTTATCTTCACTACTACCTTGAAGTGAGTAGTCCTTAGGTGTTGTGTTCTTTTGACCTGCATACAAGTTTTAAACTCTCATTTATGTTTATATTGTAAAACTGGATAAGACCCACAAAATTTAGGGTTAGGGTTATTTATGATTGAGATGTGATTTTCGAGAGACAAAAAAACAGATAATGATTTTAAATCATAAGATGTCTTATGAATATGGATCTATCAATATATATTTCACTAGATATCTTATTTTGAATATCTCACAGGAAACGTTATTTGTATATTATATATGTGCATGCCTTGTTGGATGGATCCTGCGGTCGCAAATGAGCTGTAGCCAATACAAAGCGCGAGAGAGATGAGATTTACATATCTGAGTGAATGGAAAGAAGGGATTTGTGCCATGATCAACATGAAAACTCCAAACAAGACGATGAATTCGTATAGCTTCATAGTTCCATGTGGTTGTGAAATTATGTATATCGTCTTCATGCTTTGCCCTCCTAAGAGGATGTTACCAATTACAGCTCCAAAACAAACCATGAATTGTATTGGTCCAATATAATACCTTCCCCACCTTGGTCCTATGGATTTTGAATTTATTTGGTGAGATGTAATCATCGAATGATTAAGATCATAGTTAGTTTATAAAAAAAGCGATCGACTGACCAAGAACATGAGATGCAATGTCGCGAAAACGAAGGAGACGGTGTCCCTGTTGGGCGTAGTGTTCGAGCACGAGCGAGAGGAGGTTATAGGAGTAGAAGGTGATTATAGCTGCAAGTGAAAGACAAGCAATACCTGCACCCCATCCCAAAGAGGCAAAGGCAAGTGGTAGACTCAGCAAAGCCGGAGCAACGATGGAGGTGGATAGATGGTATCCACAGTGCAACCATGAACCTTTGGATTGAAGAACAAAGAGAGCTCCAGCATCAAGTTTGGTTGGACCTTGGGTTTCCATTTCTGATTTTTGGGTATGTCTATGTTGTTGGTTGATTGAAACGATATGAAACTAATCAACTATGGTTGGGGTGTCACATGGTATCATTGATTGTGATCTATGGAAATTATCAGAGAAGAAATTTGACTTTTAACATTATTTTCAAATAAAGGTGGAAGAATTGTGATGAAGTTTGAAGAAAATAATTTTTAGCAATTTTTGACTTTTAGTGATCAGTTGTTTTCTAAAAATCTAAAAAATTCAATAGAAAGGTTAGATGCATAAATTTATTTTGGAATTCATGTTGTTTTTGGTATCTACTTTGGAAGACCTTTATTGAAATTTAAATAAAGATTACCTACACAGCAAAAATAGAACCATGAACCCTTGACAACCTTAATAGTTTCCGTGACCAGTTGAATTAATTCAATATGTAACCAGTGATACTGATATATTGAGATAAACTTGATTAAATTTTTTTTCTAGCAAGATTGAAAATAGATTCACAATGAAGAGTTTAGATCAAAATATGACAAGAATTCATGTGTTTGCTTTCAATTATTCATAGCTGCAATCCTGCAGACTTGGAGTTAAAGCTGTGTGAAATGCATGCAAAAAAAAAAGCCATTCAAAACTTATCTTCCTAGTTCCTGCTCATAATTATAAATTCTCATCATTCCTCATTTTGTGGTAGCCATAGCAATTAGCAGAGAACAATCCATGGCTATATCTGAAATTATTTAGGGCATTGGGCAAGCAAAGGAAACCCAAGAAGAGAAAGCAAAGCAAAGAAAATTTTGATTTTAGCTAATAGATTAAAATCCTTGATACCCTGGTCTTTCTTTCTCTTTCAGGATTTTAGAGAGATTTCAGCATGTCCTCCGCGCTACTCACATTGAAAGCGCCACCTTCCTCAAGATTCAGAACAGTGACAACGCCATCATCAGCAAGTAATGCATACCGTCTTGACCTAATTCCAAGCCCCACGGGCTTATCAGTCAGGTCCAACTCAACACCAAGAGCTTTGGTAAACTCGAGATTCCCATCGGAGAGCAGCATCACCTTACTATCATCGTCGATTTTCAGATCCTTTTTCCAAGCCTTCATCACGAACGCGTCGTTAACGGACACGCATGCGATTGTATCCACGCCCTTGGATATTAACTCACCTGCCTTTCCAATGAATCCCGGGAGGTGTTTCTGGGAACAAGTAGGAGTGAACGCTCCCGGAACAGCGAAAAATATCGCTTTTTTCCCCTTGGTTAGTTCCGAAACGGTCACGCTCTGGATCTCATCGCTGGCGTCGAAGTACGACAGGCTTACATTCTCGGGGAGCTTGTCTCCGACGGAAACTGTGGAAATTGCTTTGGCGGTGGAAGAAGAGGCGTTGCAGAGAATACGGTTGAGGGAGATTGGGTATTTGCACTTGGATGCAAACACAGATCTGGGAGGAGTAGAGGTAAAGGAGGAAAGGAAACGTACAGATGAAGCCACAGTGGAGGCGGAGAATGCCATTTCCGATTGGCGAGATAAGGTTGGGGAATGGCGGATTTGGTCGGAGAATGGCTGAATGGGGAAGACAAAACTTTTTTTTTTGCAGAATTATCCTCTTCTTATTTATTATTAGAAAAAGAGAAGGAAATAAAAAAGATAAAACGTCGACAGCAGGGTTCGAACCTGCGCGGGCAAAGCCCAACAGATTTCAAGTCTGTCTCCTTAACCACTCGGACATATCGACTTTTGATTTATTGAATATCAAAATTCAATCAATCAAAATTTTAGGGTTTTTCAGTTTTACCATTCCGGTGGCGCCGTGTCGTCCAACAACAATGAGCGGCGGTGGAAGCAGACGAATGCGCGCCTTCGAACGGTGGATGAGATTCGTTGGCATCGAGAAGAGTCCGTCGATTTGCATTGTGGATTCTGGAGAGGAAGGAATCTGGATCAAAGCTCTCCGTCGACTTCAAGAAGACGACATCATCGCGACAATCCCTAAAGATGCATGCATTTCCATTAAAACGACCGGAGCTAGAGAACTCATTGAGGAAGCTGGACTCGCCGGATTACTTGGACTGTCATTTGCGGTTATGTATGAGCGGAGTCGAGGTTTGGATTCGCCTTGGGCTGGATACCTTCAATTGATGCCTGGGAAGGAACCGGTTCCGATTGCGTGGACTGTAGAGGAAATTGATGAGCTTCTTGTGGGGACTGAGCTTCATAAGGTGAAAACAGTCGTTTCTTCTTTACATTTTTAATGATTGCAATCTATTTTCACTTATAACTACATTTTTTTTTTGTGCTATAAATCTATTCAGATAGTGAAGGAAGATAAGATTCTTGTCTACGAAGATTGGAAGGAGAATATATCTCCCCTTATAGAATCCAAACACTGGAAGCTTGATCCAACTTTTTTCTGTATTGAACAATATATTTCTGCCAAGAGCCTTGTAGGGTCTCGATCATTTACAATAGATGATTATCATGGTTCTGGAATGGTGCCACTAGCAGATCTGTAAGAAACAGTGTAAATTTAATGTCTTGTACTATCTTCCGAAATGGAATTAATCCCAACCCTTTGCTACAGCTTTAACCACAAAACAGGCTGTGAAGATGTTCATTTCACCACTGTATGCTCTCTAACAAGCTCTGATGACGAAAACGACGATGATATTGACCGAGATGATGATCATGGTGGCAATGAGGTCGTTGAAGAAAGACTATCTCCAATCGATTTTATAACAGATGATGAATCATCAATCTCAGATGGTAATGGAAAATCATCAGGTTGGAGAAACGTCGTTTCGTTGATTTAATAATACTTTAGATATAATTTTCCAAGATTTAACAAATGGTTTTTCCTTTGACGTTCAGAGGATGATCCCACAAAGCTAGAAATGATCGTCGTCAAAGATGTTGAGGCTGGTGCCGAGGTTAACATATCTATCAAATCCCTCTTAAATTCTTTCCTTACTATTGTAGATTGCATTGCCTTATGTTGTTCTATAGGATTGGATTTAAGATGATCTTTCTAGTCTGTATGAATTATGAAATTAGAAGTTAAGCTTCTTCGTTTGAATTTTGAAATACGAGTTTGAAAAAAGACATCAAATAATTGATTTATCTGGTGATATTTTGTATAGGCTTTAGTATCCTACTAAGGGTTTAAGTTTTAATATTCCATCAATATTCGTTTTTCAATTTTGGTATACATTATGTGTCTCCCCCGTCCCCGTGCTAGGAAATTACTCAAATTAATTTGTTAATATGGAAGTTTTTTTCTTGCATACAGATTTTCAATACATACGGTTCCATGGGCAATGCTGCCTTGCTTCATCGTTATGGCTTCACAGAACCTGATAATCCTTTCGATATTATCAACATTGATATGCATCTGATTACACAGTGGAGCAAAACAACCTCCTTCTCTGACCGTTTGTTTAGAAGAAGGGTTTCGCTGTGGCGGAGACTAGATTTTTCAGGTTGCATTAGCCAGAATTCTGAGTATTTTGAAGTTACAATAGATGGTATTCCGCAGTTGGAGCTCCTTGTTCTTCTTTATATTATTTTTTTAACAGAGGAATCATACACAAAATTGGATATCACGACCATTAGTTTCAAGGAAATCGAAATCCCTGCAAAATTGATTCTTTTAAATAAAATAACTGCATCAAGCGTTCCCAGAGCTCCCCAAAAAGACCCAGAAGAGTTTTTACATACAGAGAACGTATGCCGTGCGCTCACAAACCTTGCTGATGCGAGGGAGGTTTTATACGGATTAGATTCTTTGGAAGTAGATTTGAATAAATTGAAAGATTGCTGCTGTGTGAGTGAGAAGAAATTGTTTCATTCTCTAGTGATGAGAGTGAGTGAGAGGACCATATTAGAAAAACTCAGATTTTATGCTTCTCAATTTCACAGAAAAAAGAAGAGGAAATCAGATGCAAATCAATAGCAGGACCAAAGCCAGAATTTTGTATTGTAAGCTTGTTTATTGATTGACTGTCATTCGCTAAAAACTCACATTGATACAGGAAGTTGAAGGTTTGGCAGTGCTGGGAGAGGGGTTTGGACTTTTTTGAGTCTGGGAATAAAATCCACACTGTCCCAGGTTTGTACTCAATAGGAACTTGGAAGTAAGTTAATATTGTTTCAGATTTTATTTTATATCTTATTCATGTTCAAACAAGTATATTTTGCTTTTGTTAGATTAGATCAATTAATGCAATATACTTTTGTAGATTTCGATTTATAGAAATCTCAAAATTGTCAACAAATATTTGAAACAAGTATCTCAATTATTTTTTGATTCAAATGTGATTATTGATTTTGTACAGTGGTATTCAGCAATCTTGCTCGCTTGATTTTGATTTTGATTTTATAGCCGTTGTAGTCTGCAAATGATGAAATATTTTCGTTTAGGGATTTATTGTTTAAAATGTCCATAATACCCTTCAAAAATGAATTCTTATAAATTATAATATCCATAATACCCCTTCTCCATTCTTTTTTTTATTTAACAAATCAAATATACAAAATGAAATTAAAAAGAAAGAAAAAAGCAAAGTGATGAAGTTACCGTTTCCCCAAACTCCGGTCACCACCCCTCTACGGCGTCAAACTGTAAAACTGCAGAAACAATCACCGCAACATTCGTCGGCATCACCATCGAAAGAGAAACACATCACCGTTGCATTCGCCCCAACTACCCCTCCGGTGAAAACAACAACACCGTCGTCGGTAGCAGCAAAGAGAAAGAGATCGTTACTTTTTTCAGATACCCAAACCTGGACACCTTTGAACGTTCCAAGATCAGAGCTTTCACTCTCTGTAACACTCCCCACCGGCCAAACCTTCCGATGGAGGAAAACCTCGTCATCTCATTATACCGGAGTCATCAATTCCCATTTAGTGTCCCTCAAACACGACGCCGTCGATCCCAACGGATATGTCTTCTACCATATTCACAACAATAGCCCTACCTCCTCCCCAGATCCACATCTCGCAATCTCGGATTATTTTAACCTAAACATATCTCTTTCCAAGATGTGGCAGGACTTCTCCTTCTCCGACATTCGCTTCGCCGAGTTAGCCCAACATGTTGACGGCGGAGCGCGCGTACTGAAACAGAATCCGGTGGAGTGTCTATTCCAATTTCTATGTTCCTCAAATAACAACATCAAACGAATCGAGAAAATGGTTTCCTCGATGGAGCGATTTGGGGATTTTTTGGGTAACGTCGGTGGGTTTGATTTCTACAAATTCCCGTCAATAGACCGTCTGTCTTGTATTTCTGAGCAGCAACTGCGCGATGCGGGATTCGGTTATAGAGCCAAGTTCGTGGTCGGTACTGTCAAAGCATTGCAGGAGAAGCCTGGCGGAGGAGAACACTGGCTCGACTCGCTCCGTAAGATGGAGCTTTGTTCCGTGGTACGTGAATTATGTACTTTACCTGGAGTTGGACCCAAAGTAGCCTCCTGCGTCGCTCTGTTTTCTCTCGATCAACACCATGCTATTCCCGTCGATACCCATGTCTGGCAGATTGCGACAAGGTATTACATCCCAGAATTGGCCGACGCAAAGCTTGCGCCGAAGTTGTTTAGCCGGGTGAGTGATGCATTTGTTGCTAAATTTGGGAAGTATGCTGGTTGGGCGCAGACGTTACTTTTCATCGGCGAATTACCGTCTCCGAAGACGAAAAAACCTACCGGCGGGAAGAAATGTAAGAACGACAACAACGAAACTTACTAGTGCAATTACCATTTGTATTTGTAGCCATTAGCAATGTTAAAACCTCTGAGGATTCATTTTATAATTTGTCCATTATTTTCTGATTTTATTGTAATTAGTGTAGTTAACAAACTAAACAAAGCTTAATTAGTCTATAATATTGAGATTTGAGAGAAAAATAGAAGAAGAAAAAATCATAGCACTATTGCACTAAAGCATTAGCAGATTTACTTTATATAATTAGTAAATTGTACTTATACATTACATTACGATATTACATGATTACATCAAATAAAAATAGCATTTTCACAAATAAATCGGACAAATATAAAATTTGGAACTACAACACAATACCAATTTCCCTGTTCAAATACTCTACAAACATTCTTTTTGCACTGTTTCCATCTGAAGGTGGTGGTGGTCCACTCAGACTGCTCTGCCCTGTCAATTTTATGAATGTTCGCCGGATACTTCGAAGTTCAGGTAGACCTACTGTTCTCTGGATATTGATGTAGAAAACTCTCTGGGTCAAGGTCTTCAAAGATGAACACAAGAACTGAAGAAAGTACTGGTTTAACAAAAATGAAAATAAACAAAAAGTCAAAAAAGGATATGGAAGGCAAATGTTGTCCAAATGAAATCTTATTTGAGCTCCCGCCAATTCCTTGGGATTGTGCTTCCATAACAGCTTTAATGACTTCCTGCAATATAAAGTGTGTTTTACTCATGTAAAACTAAATATATTTATGTGAAAACAGCATTCTGAAAAAAATATCACCAGAACATACCTGGGTTGCTCTGTCCACCACATATAAGGAATTAGCATCAGTTTTGTGAGCCTGAAAAGAAAAGTACATGAAATACATAACTGAATGTTTAAAATGTTACAATGAAAAAATACATATAAAGATGAGAAGAGGAGAAGAAATATAGAAGCACTTTTGACATAATTTGGAACTTTGACTCTTTATAACAAGCCTATAACCAATTCAAGTTCAAAATTCAAATGTTGTATATTGAATCTTGATGAGTTCCGACCCGACATAATTAATAGTAAAATGTGAGAAACAAACAGAAAGTAGAAAATTCATGCTAAATTATAGTTATCTAATTCCAAAGATTCGGTATTTCAGATCATTTAATTATCAAACTCGTACTTACAGTTTTTGTTGCAATAGTAGGCTTTAGAACCCTAGCATCTTTAGACCTTGTGTCAACCTTTTTAGTCAAATAAGATACTGCGTCGGTGATAACTGGTGACTGTTGTTTTATGCCATCTATAAACAAAATATGTAGAACCAATAATAAGGAAATTGCAAGTGCAAGAATGTGAAACAGACAAAAATAACAAAAAATAGACGACAGTAAGAATATCATGTGATTATTTTCACAAATCATTACCAAATACGATGTTTGTCGTTGGGTTATAACTTGGAGAGTTCACGACTTCTAACAGGTTAATGGGTTAAGTAGTGTTAGGGATTTATAGTTCATTAGTTTGTACAAACTCTAACGTGTGCAGTGTACCTATACAAAGGCTTCTAACATGTCTGTATCTTTATCAAGGTTTGAAACTTAGTTTTCCCATAGATATAACGCCAGCTATAGAGCTATCTATGCTATGAGGTAAAAGGGGTTATAGCACACTATAACACCAGCTAATATTATATATATAACTGTATAACTGTCTTAATAAAAAACTGTATTATGTAAATAATTTGTTTAAAGTAATTTAATGCATTAAAATTTTAAAAAGGTCTAGAGTAATGTATGAAAATAGGTTGAGTAGAAAATTGATACATGAAAATATGCCAAGAGTAGAAAGAAAGAAAAATACTAAATAGTTTGAGTATAAAAAAAAAGGTTTTAAATTCTAATCTTCAATTTCTGATTTTCTTCTTGCATATCATCAGGTTTGCTTCTTCACTAAAAATATTAAAAATAAAATAACAATAAATAAAGAGCTGGAGGACAAACTACAAAAAACAGGAAAGCAAAAGAGTTTACTGGATGAGGTAGGAAAGAGTTCACTATAGGTAGTACCGGTCACCGGAGGGTAGCGGCAATCGTTGGGCGGTAAAGCTGGTAATGGTATAATTTATTTCCTGTCGATGCTATTAGGTTGAAATCACGATTTCAATGTCCCTTTTATTAAAGGGACATTAATGATTTAATCAGGTAACAAGGTGGATCTCTACTCAGATTTTCCCGATTTAAATAGCGTGCTAAATAACGACAAGAAAACATTCTATGGGGTTAGCATGCATAACTCAAACCACGGTCTTTATCACATATTACAGCTAAACACTTTTACAGCTAAGCATCAATCAATTCTTAAAATCATTAAAATGCTTAAACAGTTAAAACTTCATGTACAACAAATGTAATCATCTAACCATAATCTATAATTCTATATTCTATATAAGATTTGATTTCTAGAAAAATTGAGTTGAAACTACATTTACCTTTGGCTGGCCATAATTCAAAAAGTGGAGAATCCCAGCGATTACGATTATCTGGTTTCTCAAATCTCCTTATTAAGTCTTCAAATCTGTTAAATGTAGTTCATAACTTTTATATGTTATAATCTACATATTTTTAGAATACAAACTATAAGAACAAGTATTCGTGAGGGTGCTTAAAAAAACAAGTATTTGTGAGGGTGACATCCAATTCTCAAAATGATAATATTGATGAGTTTATGTATAATTACAGAAAATTGGTTTTTGTTCTATCCTTTCATAATTTGACCTTTTTTATCAGTTCTGACCTTTGAACTCCACTACCATAATAAAATAAAGAAAAGTAAAGAACTAACTAATTTTTACATAAACCATAAAGGCGTAAATATAAAGTAATTATCTCATATTCTCGCTAAACAGTAAACACTACGTCTCCTCAAGATTTTCGAAAGTAGTCGACAATCATGTCCCCCAATTGCAAAAAAGGTTCAGGATGCAAAGCTTTAGTGAGTATGTGTTATGTGTATCACTCACAGATTGCAATGACTTATTTTCAATTCTCTCTCACAAAACTAGTTTTAACAAAATCGAATGATATTTCATAAATTTGGAGCAAATCGAAAAATCAATATTATTTTCGAAAAGTCAGATATTAAAAAATCGATATAATTTGTTACTAAACAGTAAAACATAAGTATAACGTATTCCTTTTGCTACCATAAAAGTATAAAACATAATAAGAAATTCAGTATGACTATGATCTACTGATTTGAAGAAAAAAACTTGGAAAGACCATATGTCTCTAATACACTGATGAAAATACAAGTCTATAAAAAATATTCTAGATGAATGACTCACATAGTATCATTATAAGACTCTTCCTTCTTTGTTGTTCTCTCTGTATTCCACTCCCTACAATGGTTATCTTCTGTATCACAAAACAACTGAAATATAGAATAATTAATAATAAAGGCATTGCAAGTCTGCAATCACAATTCTGAATAAAATTGATCAAATGAGTAAATGACTGTAAATTGTAAAAAAAGCCAAGAAAGAAAGAGACAAGTTGTAACAAAGAAAGGTAGGGGAAATCTCTCAATGATATGAAGAAGAAAAGAAAAATATAAAACAATATATCATTAAAAGCACAAGCACAGACTATATAGAATAGTTTTTTACAATAGATATCTCTATGAATGGAAGTAGAAGAAAGAAAAAATACCACGCAATATCTTATACCAGCAGCACGAGCAAGGCACCATAACTCATATCTGTAACCCTATGAAATATAAAAACGCCGATATTATTTTTAAATTGCAAAAGACAAAATATAAATAACTAATAATCCAATATATCAATATGTCTTAACATTAAAGGAGGAGAGACAGATTCATCTAATAATATTGAGTGATCCTGACTGACATACACACACACACAAAGGTTCTAAGAGGATCCACCCATCAGACAAGTTATTTTATGTCGACTCCAAATTTCAGCATCCTGACTGAAAACCTGTATATTTATCATAAAAAAATCTATCTATTCTTTTGTTTCCAATCATTTTTTTTATAGAAAACCTGTATACATATATATTAACTTAGAAACAGGAATGTATGGATGTAACAGTGTATCCAGCATAGGACTAGAGAGAAAATGACTTCTAAATTTTTAAAATTTTCAGGAACCTAAATGTAATTTTAAATAATATAAGGATTAAATAATATTTACTCAGTTATTTAAAATATTTTATACTATAGCCAGAAAAACCCAAATCGTTCTCTTCCTTCTCCTTCCCAAATATTTCTTCTTCATCTTCTTCTCAAATCTTTCTTCTCCTTCAGACATCAGTCCTTGCCAAATCGTTCTTGATATTTCTAGTACATTTGTTTTATTTTTCAAAAAGTTCAGGATAATTTTATTGTTAAATAGAGCATATTTAATGGATTGAAAGGTATCCCAAAAAACCCTGGATACATCACTGCTTGAAGATATCTTCTCAGTTATCAAACACATTCATAAAATTCTATTTATTTATTTTGAAATCTATTCAAAAATATATATAAATAAGGAACATGAGAAATTCATGGTCAGAAAATTTTTATGCGAAGAAAAATTTATAGTTCCTAGAATCATCTGAACTCCCAGAATAATAAAAAAATATCAATTTCTTATCCAAGAAAAATTCAGGTACTAAACTAAAAGTTGACAAGATGCCTGATTTTTTTTTGCAATAAGTAATTTTTTATTACCCATGACTACAAAATGAAAGATGTCTGATTTTAATTCAGAGTGTGAAACTGTTGTATTATTAATATTATAAAGGCTTAGACTAGTAAACACACACCTTGATATTGTTCAGCGAATCGACAATGATAATATTATCTTTCGAGACAGCTCTGTCGACTTCAGATCTTAACACACCTCTTAAATTCTTTTCTGTGGGCATATCTATTGAAAAAACAGAAAATCTAATGTCAGTCGAAAAAAATATAGATTTCGATAAATACATAAATATTTCAGTCTTAGGTTTCAATAGCTGAAATTTTTACAGAAATCCTTTTCAGAATGTCAGTGGAAACAAAGTAATTAATTTTATATAAGCATTGTAGTTCACTAGTTTGTAAGGGGGAAAAAAGAATTTTTATTCATTAATTATGATCTATATAAAGGCAAAACAAAGAAATCAATTCCCATCGTCAATAGCCATTACCAGCATAGCTGCGATTACGGTCCAGATGGAGGGACGACTCGTCGATGATTCTGACATTAAGATATGGCTTCGGATCAATAGACTCTAGAGCGGAAGCGAGGAACCTTGCAGCAGTGGACTTGCCACTACACGGCTGCCCGCAGATGACCACCATCGCCATGGTTTCCCTCTTTTTTCTCGACGTCTGGGAAAGAACAAGGGTTTTATACTTTGGACAAATATGGGAACAGGAGTTATTAGACATTTAGACCTAACCCGTCAGTAACCTGCCCACGGCCCACCTGAACTTATTTAGCTTACAAAATTGCAAAATACAAATGAAATCCCAATCCGCAACATGGGTCGGACAAGACCCATCGATCTCACCCATGACCCGTTAAGACTTGTATAAATAAAACTACCATTAAATCATTTTAATTAAGGGCTTTTGATTGATACTTAAATGAGAGTGATTTAAGATACAGTGATCAATCACCATAGATTAATCCTCGATTAGTGGAAGTTAATATAATTAATTACCTGTAAAGTGTAAACTATTTAATATCTCAAATGTAAGCAAATATGAAATATAAACCAAATAATATTACGTTGCTGTCATAAATTACAAAACAAAACACAATCAAATGCTGTCGTATGCCTATCAATTTATCTATCATCATCAATGTTTTCTTCCCCAAAAAATCGAGACTGGCAAAAATTTCGATTTACCTTAATACCTACCATGATATCTATCATATGAGAGTTTGATTGAAAGTGTCTGAATGTATTCTATTCCTATGGTTTTTTATTTCTACATTTAGCATTTTTAAGGATAGCATCAGTGACATCCCTCTTTCGCTTTGTAGCGGTGTCTTGAATCCCTGTTGTAGAAGTATCTGGTTCTACTGTCAATGATGAGTTTATGCAGCTCTTAAGTCTCCACAATGTCGATTCACTCTGCTTTAAAAGAAGTAAAAGACTGATAATGATAAAAAAGCAAGCATAAATTGATTAAACATTTAAACAAAGATGGTAGGAAAATGGAAGACCTGAGCATCCATGTCAATGAAAACTTCTTGTTCTTGAGAGGGAACACTGGGATTGTGTTGAGTGATCATGCTGATAGCTCTGTTAATCTGTTCAGGAGGTAGTTTACTAAAACTTGACAGAATTCTCCGTTTTCCTTCAGTAGAGATTTTTCTGAAAAAAATACATTCAAAGTTGGACAAGTCAACAAATACAATTATACAACCGACAGAGATACCTGCACTTTTTTATCACAATCTCTCTGAGTTCTTCCAATTGCAAAGTGAGCTCATTAAGCTGAAATAGAAAGAAAACAAAACAAAATCATAATTAATGTCCAAATTTTTGTTTGTAAAAATTAAAAGATATTGCAAATTCACAATAGAGATATGCACACGTGTAACTTAGAAAACAGAGGTTTGATATATTTGATCAGACACATTAAAGATTAAACCCATATGATTTCAATTAAATGCAATGCAAACCGTTCTTGATCGATGTTTTACCAGTAAAAAGATGCACACTCTAAGTTTCCCATTTGATATTAAATGATCTAAAAAAAATTGGAGACAAAATAACACTGATATTAGATTTACTCTTCATCTCCTTTATAGACGGTCGATTATGATTAGAATTACTAACTTAATCCAATCGTGCCTTTTTTCGCAAAGGGTAATTTTTTATTTACTGATCAGCTACTGGATTAAATTGGTTTCTGTTATCTATTATTGGCTAATACCTCACTATTTGTATCTCTCGCAATCTTTGCGAAAGAAGCCTCTTTCGAAATTTGAACATCTTTTAAAATCTGCACGTCTGCATGTGCTTGTGCTTCTTCCTTTTGTTTTGTTTCCTGGCGAAAAAGGTGAAGCTAAAATTAGAAACCCAATTTCAGACTGGTATAAAAACATCTGATATATGTATTTTTTTAATTAGAATCTAGAATAAGAGAAGGTATACATACCTCCTCATTTACTTTAGGCAGTAGCTGAAGCCATTTCTCTTCAAATTTTTCAGACAATTTCTTAGCCATACAATGCACATCATGTGTCTCATCATTGTACTTCATTGCATTTGCAAATACCAGTTTTACATCAGCATATATTTCACGAACATTCTTGTATCCATTGCTGCTGTCCTTTGCCTTCATCTTGTTCTGAATTGTTTCAAAATCCATCGGTTTCTTTATAATCTGAAATATTAGGACAAAAGAGAGTATAATAACCAAGCTGATGTCGGTAAAAAGAAGTGTGGCATTACAATTTACAAGCTCTTTTCTTTATTTAGTAGTTGAAAATTAGAAGTTAGGGCACCTGATAGTAGTCATCCAGACCAAGACCTTCGACGTCAACAGGTTCCAAAAATGGCCACGCCCATTTGTCCTGTGATATCTGCAAGATAGATGCATAATTTTATATGCTAAATATGTGTTTCCAGAGTGTTCCCCCCTGCTCTGCTAGCCTGTCCAATGACACTTAGTCCTCACCAAAGGCTTGATATCCTACTGTCTAGGAGAAAAGAGCATTAGGCTCTAGTTGATTATCGATGCTTTGAATTCCTATCATTTTACCTAGTTTCTCTATTTTCTGTAGCTTTTTTCGAGCACTTGCTCGAACTAATTTCATTTCAATCAAAAAAAGAAAATGGCATTAGACCATGTCCCGTAGATTGCATGTAGCCATGTACATGTATTTGAACACAGAACCTAATGCTCCTCTGGAAAACATGTACTCAGCTCATCTCTCATTATCTTGTATCATGGGTTTTGCCCTTCGCCAAATATCAACGGAATTTATTTAAATAATGTACAATCAATTATCAAATTATCAAAATGCATTGAAACAATGAAACCCTAAGACTCCTCAATTTCAACAGAAGGAAGAAATCATAAATCCCAACCTGGCGAAGAATGGTACCAAGCTGCCTAGTGAGCTCTTGCATTCTCTTAGTAGATGCCCCCTCCTTGGCTTGATTCTTCTTATGACTATTGTTGTTAATACCCATCAACCTCTCTTTATCCTTGTCTTTTCCTTTCAACCCTTGATGTTTCTGCTCATCATCCTGCTGCTGCTTGGTTGTGTAAAACAAAGAAACATCTTTAACCTTCTGCTCCAACTGCCTCCGATAAAAGAACAATAAAAGCAAACTCGTATGAAGTATACCAAACCAATAAATCTAGAAAAAAAGTCTGAAAAAAAAAACTGACTTCGTTGACCATGGCTGTGAAGTAATGAATGTGAGTTCGGAATGCTTCAACATCAACCCCTACGCCGCCGCCGTCATACTCCAGTCCCATTGCAACGGAATTGTGAATTGGGTCGACGGATAGAAGAGGGAAAGGAAGTTCTGGCAGTGCAGATACTTCTGCGAATGGATCCGTGACTGCCAATGGATCCATTGTTGATGGAGGGAGGTGTAGAATTAGAGATAGAAGACTAAGAGGAGGTTGTGGTCCTAGCTCTGCTACTGTTAGGTTAAAAGGTTTTGATTTATTATTGTATAGGACCATTTAGATATAGTGAACCAAAATCAAGGGTAGATTAGTCATTTAGGGTTTTTTAAACTAACGAAATGGTTGCTATTTAAATTAAATTAAATCATATTCTCTTATCCTAGCCGTTGAAATTAAAGATTGTCTTCATTCTTCAGTGAACATTTTGCTCTTTGATTTACAGAATGAAGAAAAAAATCTGAAAATAACTATAAATAAGAGCATAATTAGCAGATACCTAGATTTTACAAAAATGTGTTCTACCATCAGTTTAATCCCTTGCAATAGGCGTAGGACTCTTCTACTGCACAGTTTGCACTGTTGTCAGATGACCCACTTCTGATATTGGAGATGCTTTGTCATCTTTACAGCGCCCATTCATCCTGTCAATGAGATCTCTGTTAGTTATGTCAAATATTACTTCTTCTTCACAAATCCCTCTTTTGGTGGTGTTGCTTTTATCACCATCATCAACAAAAGAATCACCAACAATGACAAATGCACTATCTTCTTTGCATTTACTACTTCCATTCATGTTTCTTTGCAATTCTTGCTTTTTTTGTTTTTCACAGCTCTTACCAATCTCATCTGTGTTTGCTATGGTGACATTTGGTGACATTTCATCTCTAACTTCTCCATTATCATGCAAGAATGTTATAACTTGTTCACGCATCTGGCTATTGTCTTCAATTTTATCCTTATTGACGGTGTCTTTACAAACCATCGTTGCAATTTCCTTGTTTGGGACACATCTTGATCTTTTGTTTGATGTTCTCAAAGTAGCGTTACTGCAAGCACAGCTCTTGCAAACAAATTTTTTGGGCACCTCGTCAAAATCTTTGACACCCACGCACCTGGTATGTTTCCAAACACCACATGCATCACAGGCAAGCATTCGTTCACCATCATCGTCCTCGGCTCCACAATAACAGTCCACAATCCACTTTTCGATTCCCCTCTCCATCTGAAACTGTTCCAATCTGTTGTAATCTCCCAGCCCCATGCACTTTCCACTTACTTTAACGGTACCACTATTGCCTAATAGGAGCTTCACCTGGGTCGAGTTATCGAAGCTCTCAAAATTTATTAACTTCTCCACTTGGATCTTCTGGCATATTAAATAAACATCCTGAAAGGCTCGTGCTGCTTCCATTTTTAGATCAGCAATGGTAGCAGTTTCAGGTAGAACCAAGAGTTCTGGAGGAGGTAAACTTTCCTTTGTTTCCTTATCAACAAAGTCAATACCACACCAAATATGAAGGTATTGTCTAATACCAACGTCTGGTAACAACACACAGTCATAGTTTTTAATAAAACATTTGCAGTCAACAAGGATCTTTGCAGATTCCCATGCCATCTCTACCTTGTAAGGATCCATGTTTGAAGGATTAAGAATCTCATTGTATAGAAATTTAAGATCACAAAGTAGTTGATCCTTTGTGGGCTTGCCAAAAACTCGGGAAATTGATACATGTTCATTTCCTGGTGTTCCAAGTCTACACACAAAAGAAAAATGATTCAGGCTGGATATTAACATTGGACAATTTTAAATGAGTATTTTTAATAGAAGTCATGGGCACACAAATTCACTTGCCTGTACTCAATGGTGTTAGTATCAGGATTACAGCGAAGAGCCACTACCAAACCATCACCAGTCACCTTTTGGTGTAATCCCTTCAAGCAATGATCTAAAACCTCAGGGGACCCTATAACCTGATATGTCGCTCCCCTTAGAGCACGCCATGGAACCCAATGCCCACTTGTGACAGATCTTAGAACCTTAATCATTGTCTCTTCCGCAAGTTGTATATCTTCCTTTGTCAAAGAACAAATGATTCTGTCATCTGTCGTATGTATGTCTTTTTTACAATCTTTAAAATCTCCTCGATTTAGAATATGAGATCCATGTATCAATTGCAAAACAAAGTGAAAAAGATCCCTAACTGTCAAAATCTTGTGATTAGATAGAGAGCAATAGAAAGCAATTGTATCTTTCAATTGGCTCTGAGGCAACCGGGTATGAAAGAAGAAATGTGAGATGGGTATAGTGGAGAGAGTCTTAATAGCATCCTCATATGCAACTGTGTCGATTCCAAAACTTCCCACTCCAAACTTATAACCCCATTCACCATACCATGTCTGACCTGTGGAGATTGTGTGCAAGAGACGGTAGTCAAGTCCATATTTTTTTGATATATCCATCACTGTTACTTTTCTGTAAATATCCAAAGGAATATTGTTAGGTGCATACATGAACACTGAACACATATCATGAAAATACTTTTGGAGAATTGTCGATTGAGTCAAAACACAAACACTTAAAAAATAACTGTTATAATGAGAAACCTGGCTAGTTACCTCACTCGAAGTATTTTACATAGACGGTCCCAGAAGTCCATAATATCACATCCCCTTAAAACTTCTGAACCGCCTTCTTTGCCATTAACTCGAAGAAGATGTGCATAACCATTCTTATGGACTACTCCATGAAGTAGATGAGTAGAATCTTCTAAGTGATGATAAGTCTGATCTTCTAGATCTTCTTCTGACATCTCAATGTTACAAGTAGTGCATCTAGAACAAAGAAAACTCACATTCAATCGACACTTAGATAAAATGCTAAAAATATTTAAAACTCAATCAATATTTGTTGTCTACTCACCCAAAACTTGAAGAGCGGAATGTTATGCACAATTCTAAAACTACAATAATGTATTTATTCACTTTCATTGTATAATATTTCAATTTAAAAAAAAAATGTTACATTTCCTTAAATATCAGAAACACCATATGATACTGATGGAGTTGTGCATTTGATTGATTTAATATGAGAAACACCGTAGCTACAAGATAAAACAATTCCTTTTCATCATATTTTTTTTATATCCCATTGTCAATGGACTAATGGTTGAGTGTCCAGATTGAATCAGGTAAAAAATAAAGACATTAACATTAAAATCCTAAACCTCACCTCATAATATTTTTGGCATCATCTAACGACGTCCCACATCTCATGCACTTGAAACGAAAACAACTACCCACTGAATTCCGTATGATGAAATGGTAACGTTTCGTGCAGACCGGATGTTCATTCCATCCTGAAGAAAAAAACCACACCAATATAAACAAAACTTGATCAGCATTAATCACAACAGAGAAGATCCAATGGTCACTAACCAACCCCTATTTTAGCAATTCAACTTTATTGTTTGCTCCATGGCTCATGAGGTTATAGATTCTATACCCTCTCCAGAAAGAGTAAAGCCTTGGCATTCCAAACAAAAATGACCAGCTTAGCTGGGGAAGAAAGATTTTATTGACAAAAAAAACTAAAATAGTCCCAACTCCATAGGGGTGAGATTCTCCGTCCCCGTACCCAAAAAATTATATTGTATAATTTATATAAATAACCTTATACAATATATTAAATAGATAAATTTATATTTAAAATCGTAAAATTAAATATATATCCTAATTAAAAACTTAAAATTTAAATCTATATTCTAATAAAACCGTAAATATAAAAAGTAAAAAACTCAATCGATTCAATGATTTAATCCTAAATAACCTAATCTCCAACTCCAAATACCACCGTCCACCGACCAACTAGTTCTTATTCTTACACGTTGTTCCACCGTCTTACATTTAAATTAATATTTTAATTACATTAGTAAATAGTAGCATACTAATATTAAAATCAATATTTAGTAAATTACTGTTTAAAATAAATAAATTAAAAAAAATCGAAGATGCAAAATTGGTAATTAATAATTTGGTATGTATGATTAATCAAAGCACGAATTTAAAAATTGCAATAATCAAATAATTATGTATGCATTAAAGGTTATAGCTTATTCATAACTTTCCAAAAATATATTGCCGGAAAACTCCTCGAAATTCAGGGGTAAATCCGTCAGAAACTGTTCCAACAAAATGAAAGGGGGAAAAAACGGATCGCCTGAATAGGAGAGAATCAGAGAACTCACCAACTACACGACACTGGTCGCAATAGGGATACTTGGACTTGGCGACGTCTTCCTCCACGACTTCCAGATCCACAACGACGCCGACCGTCTCCGCCTTCTTGCCATCCCCCTCCTTGCGTCCCACCTTAAACGACACATGCCACGTCACATGATGAGGCGATAATCTGGTCCCCTCGACCATTCCATATCTTTGTAAGAAGGAAGATACGTTGATTCGGAAAGGACCATTGAATATATCTTTCTCCGTTTCCGTCAAGAAAGACCAGAAGTCTCGAAACTCCGCCGTAACTCTCCGACGAGTTCTCTTTGTTGGACGGACGTGGACGTTGCTAGCATCCCTTGAAACTACCATGTTTGTTCGTACCTCCCATCTCAACCGCCGACGATGGTTGTGGACCTTTGATGAAGGATCGGGTAGAGACGAGATCGAACCCTCCACTGCCTCCAGTGTGGGGAGATCGGGGTTTGACGGTTTGTCTTTATCGATGAATGGAGATAGAGAGAAGCGGGGGAAATTTGGGGATAGTGGAAGTGTTGACTTTTTTGACATTTATTTAAAATTGTAATTAAAATTTATTATCTGTGTCGTGAATTTATGAAATATGTTGAGTCCGTGACGATGTGGACACGAAACGCGCTACACGTTTCTTTTTATAATTAGTTTTTTCCCCCTCTTTTTTGTCGTTGCTATTTTTAGTATTTTCATTTGGGGTGAAACTAACCGATAAACGGATTCGGGTGTTTATAAGTGGGTCTAGATTTTAGACCAATTAAATATTTTTGCCTCTCGACCCAAAGTCCGGGTCGTAGATTTTAGACCTAAGTCTATGTGTCACCCAGGTCGTAAGCTTAGGCCTTAGGGTATCGTCAGGACTTAACCATAACCTTCTCGGACCGTCGAGATAAATGAGGGTTTAAATTGTGGGAATGCGTGTCTATTTTTTAAGTGACATGTTCGTAAAAAATCATCACGTATTTATAATAATGTCAGGTTAATGTAGGGTTTGTCTCTAAAAACATGACACGTTCATAACAGTGTAGTGTCGAGTTAGTGTCTAAAGTTTTGACAAAATTAATAACAGTGTCGGTTTAATGTTTGCCTCTAAAAATACGATACGATTTTAACACGACACGTTCATAATAGTGTTGAGTTACTGCCTAAAGTTTTGACACGATTAATAATAGTATCGGTTTAGTGTTTGCCTCTAAAAATACGACACGACACGATTTTAACACGACACGTTTATAATAGTGTCGAGTTAGTGTCTAAAGTTTTGACACGATTAATAATAGTGTCGGTTTAGTGTTTGTCTCTAAAAATACGACACGACACGATTTTAACACGACACGTTTATAATAGTGTCGAGTTAGTGTCTAAAGTTTTGACACGATTAATAATAGTGTCGGTTTGTGTTTGTCTCTAAAAACACGACACGTTCATAATAGTGTAGTGTCGAGTTAGTGTCTAAAGTTTTAACAATAGTGTCGGTTTAGTGTTTGTCTCTAAAAATACGACGCGATTTTAACACGACACATTCATAATAGTGTTGAGTTAGTGTTTAAAGTTTTGATACGATTAATAATAGTGTCGGGTTTAATGTTTGTCTCTAAAAACACGACATGATTTTAACACGACACGTTCATAATAGTGTCGAGATAGTCTAAAGTTTTGACACGATTAATAATAGAGTCGGTTTAGTGTTTGTATTTAAAAATACGAAACGTAAGTTGACATGACACGATAACACGAAAATATACTATTATTGATTAACTATGTCTATCGTTTGTATAATAAAAGTACAAAAATATTTTTATGTAAAATCTTTTAAATTCTACATAAAATATTACGGTCCATATCAAGTAAGAAGGGTTTTCATGAGAACCCTCTTCCATCACAGTCGTCCGTTTTAAAGGAGCCCCTGGACCGTCGATTTTTTCCAGCTGCTACCTGGTAAACCAGTAGTCGGTTCCATGCTAACGGTTGGGAAGAAATAATAAAAAATTGGACAGTTACCTATTGGGAAGAAATAATAAAAAATTGGATAGCTACCTGGAAGCTACTAGTAGCTTAGCATGGTACTACCGTACATTTATAGCTACTAGTATATGTCTTAGTCATTCTCTCCTACTATCTAAAAATTTATTTATTATTCAAAAAACGATCTCCCCCGCTTTCGCTCTCCCTCCAAAACCCTCCAACCACGGTCCAGACCCGGATTTTTTTATGGGTCTGGGCCGGGGCCTAGGGGTGGGCGTGGGTCGGGTCAAACCCGAACATGTCAGGTCCGGGTTTGGGTTGATATTTTCGGCCATGAAACCCGATGCGAACGACCCGAACCCGAGAAATTTTTACCCGATTTGGGTTTGACCCGAACCAAACCCGACTCACCCGAAACCCGAAGAAATTTATTAAAAAATCATTAAAATATAAATAATTAATATAATTTTATATAAAACACTTTATAAAAAAATTAATATACATAATTATAAATTTCTCATCTTTTATAAACCTTAATTAGTTAATTTCATATCTTAAAATTTAAACCTTAATTTTATTTCTCTCTCCTTTTCCACTTTAATTTTCCCTTTTCGCCATCGCCGGCCCTCTCCTCACTGTCGCCGACCCTCTCTTCACCTTCGTTGACCCTCTCTTCAATATTTATATTTGGTAGATTTTTTTTTCATTTTGGTTGTGTTAATGTACTCTTTCTTTCTTTCTGCTAAAATAATTGTTATTTGTCTGACAATGTGTTCTAAGAAGGTCGTCTGTAGTCCTGATAATGTCTTCCAGTACGGAGAAAGACACTGAAAATATTGAGGAAGAAATGAAAGATAATCCATCTACATGTAATATGTGTATGATTACAAATGTAGTTTTCAATTTATTTGGTTTTCATATGATTAGTTTAGTTCTAATATTTTTTCGCAATATCTTATACAAATGCAGTGCGAGATGTTGAGAGCGCTAAGTACGTCGTGGAGAGTTTGATTGATGACATCGACTGTAATCTATCTAATTCAGAAAGAAAATCGTCTCCGAATGCCAATCAGTTCATCCTTTCTAAGAGGAAGGGCAGTATCTTTTTCCTAGTTTTAATTATGTTTCTGTTCCGTTAGTAAGTTTCCCCCTGTCTTGTTCGAAACGTTGAATGTTGATGTATTTTTTTAGGTCCAATTCCAGAGAAATCCCCAAAGAAATCTAAAGAAATGGACTACGATTCGACAATGAGGAAGTTGATGGCGGAGGATCAGAAGAGACTAAACGCCAAGAAGAACGTTAGTCTTGTTGTGCAAGCCCCTGCAAGGATGAAAAAAAAGAAGGTTGTGAAAATAGTTGAAAAAAAAGTTGATGAAGTACATGCTAAAATTCCCACGGACTCCCCCAAAGAAAAGGATGCTTCTGCTAAGAAGAAAAAACGTTCATCTTCTGCTAAAAAGGTTGATTTTTCTGATAAGATAACTTCATCTTCTGATGAAAGACCGCAAATGAGGAAAAGAAAGAAGGAAAGGACTACGAAGTACAAGCCAGACGAGACGAATAGTTAATTGTCATATTAACTGTTATATTATGAGACGAGACGAGAAACACTACCTATTTTCGAATTGTCATATTATGAGTTATAAATTGTTAATTTATTTTAATTATATTTTTTATAGTTAACCACTTAATTCGTTTTCGATCTGGAATACCAACGCACAACGAAGCGGCGCAGACGGGTTGCATCCACTTCACAGAAAATGTGACGAAAAGAATCAAGTCGACGTGTTTTGGTCAATTCTATGCTATCCCGGATTTCAAAATCAGAGCGCGGCTCCTAGACGATCTAATTGGGAGGTACGTTGGTCGAAACACTTTTAATATTAATGGTAGAAGACTTGAATTTTCTGTAAAAGAGTTTGGGGAAATTCTCGGTATTCCATACTGTGGGCTAGCCATGGAAATGAAGAAGAAGGCGGAGAGTACTTCTGATTGATCACTCAGACATTTCCCTGCGGATTGCGACATCAGAAGAGAAGTTGTTGTCAAGGCTATTACATCAATTAACAAGAAAGTTCTGAATGACTCCTTATCTAGGACGGATGAGGATGATTTGATTAGACTGTGGATTATCTATTTATTTATTACTGTATTGTGTTGTAAGAACAGTTATCGTATGAGTAAGAAATTTTAGATTATGTTTCAAACCTAGGATATATTGCCGAGTATAACTGAGCAGAATTCCTTTACTCTGTGTTGTTTGAATGGATGGACAAATGCCGGGACAGCGTGCTGCACAGGAAAAGGACAAATGAGTCATCCAAACTGTACATAGATGGCTGCGTTATGTGTCTAGTAGTAAACTTGTAAATAAATTTTTTCCTGTGCCATGTAAATTAATTTATTAGAATTTCATGTACTCATTATTTTCCCATTTACATGTGTCGTTGTTTAGACACACCCTAGTGGCCACCCCCTACAAGTCGTATGTAAAAAATGACCCCTACTTCAAGAAGTGGGGTGGTAAAATTGAATATTTGAAAGAGAAGCTCGACCTTCTTGAAGATGATGAGATAATTATTTGTAAACAAAAAATCATTCCCACATAAAAAAATTTGAAATATGAATGTATGATTATTTGTTTCATTTCTATAATTTTCATTTGATAGGTGTTTGTAGAGGAAATTTCTTTTGAAAAGAGAATGAATCTTATAACGGAAGACCATAATTCGTATGGTCTCCGAAAAGGGTTTAAGTTTTTCTACAGGTCCGGATGGATCGCAATTGGATAATAACTCCGTCGAACAAGAAGTGGAATTTGTGGACCACGAGCTTGATGAATCTGAGAGAAGGAGAAAAATGGAGGGGAAGGTAGTCATGATTCACGACTCAACAAAAAAGAAAGTTCAATGTCAATCTTCCGCAAATATCAGAAACCTTGTGCTTGAGAAAAGAGAGAAACAGAAGGCAGAGGTGGAAGCCAAGTATGAAGAATTTTTTGATAAGAAGCTGAGCACGAAGAAAATTAAGAAGAAGAAATCACCACAGGAAATGATAACCTTGCGGCGTAGCGGTAGGCTCTCGGCCAACAGTGGGACATGTTCATCGTTGTCTCCCGATAGTAAGTAAAAATAATCACTGCTATTAATTTTTTTGGGTCATATTTTTCTAATTCTAAAATACAGATTTTGAGGAAATCGATATGAATGTGCTTGAAAAATATGTTATAGTTATGGAGGTGATCAGCAATAAACTTATAAAGGTGGTTGAAAATCCAGTTATGGTTTCTTTGAACTTGAAGACCAGTTCTGGTGGACAGGTAGAAGTGAAAACTGCTGGATCAAGCCCACCGAAGAAAAATGAAACTGAAGAAGCACCTGTATCTGATAATGATGTGCCTCAGTCCGATATAAAGGAAGACGCTTTTGCTAAGGCAGACATTGATTCTGCGAAAATCTGTTCCGCAGTTTCTGAAGCAGACATTACTAAGGTGAGTTCATGTACACCTAATGAAGTGATGGACGGCTCTTGGATGGTTGGAGGCCAGATGATGGTTGGGCGGCTGCTTTGATATGAATAGAACAGTGTTCTTAATTTTAGGATTGCTTCAACCCAGCCTTTTGTTTTAAAAACAACTTTGATTGATTAATAATAAATAAATGAGTTCTGCCTTTTATAAGGCTACACGTCTCTAGCATAAGATAACATAGAGAGTTCCTGCGAACTAACATAACTTAACTAATTAACTAACAATCTAATTCATAACCTTTTAAACGGGTCGATGGAATCCGACTCCTCTTTGACCGACGATTACCTCCTGCGACGTTCACCGTCTCCTCTCCGATCGTCGCCTCCGCGCTCTCCGGTGTCTCCCGCTCCAGCAGTTGCCGCACATCCTCCAGCATTGTCTATTCACTCAGCAGCCGTCTATCATCTCTATCCCCCTCGTAATCTACCTTGTCCTCAAGGTTGAGGGATGGGAACGCCTTCTGTAAGTTCTCGACCTCCTCCCAAGACGTTTCCTCTGTGTCACGACCTGCCCAACGAACCTTCACTTGTCTTACTAACTTATCTTTTCCTAGCAAAGCCCTTTCTTCCAGCATTTCCTTTGGGTAGATTACAGGTTCATTCCCCACTGCAATTTTGGGCAGACTACCGATTTCTTCTGGAGGTAACTTACCTTTATATTTTCTTAATACACTCATGTGGAAAACATTATGTATCAAACTGTTACTTGGTAATTCAATCTTATATGCCACTTCATTGATTTTCTGTGATATTTTGTATGGCTCATAAAATCTTGCTGATAGCTTGTGATGAAGCCTTTGTGCTATTGATACTTGTCTATAGGGTTTCAGTTTGACAAAAACCTAATCCCCCACAGTGAATTCTACCTCAGTCCTATGAAGATCAATATATTTCTTCATTCGTTCTTTTGCCCTGTTCATGTTTAATTTCACAGATTCTATGATTTCTTGCCTTCTTAATAACTCTTCTTCAACTTCAATATTAGTTGAACTCCCCTGAATTGTTTCCACAAATGATTTAGCCTCTCTACCATATAGAGCCATAAAGGGAGTCATCCCTATAGAAATGTTAAAAGTTGAGTTGTGCCATAACTCAACCCAAGGTAGTAGTTGTAGCCATTTTTTTGGTTAGTCGTGAACCAAGCATCTCAGGAACATTTCAATACCCCTATTAACCACCTCTGTCTGTCCATCTGTCTCTAGATGATAGGCAGATGATAATTTTAATGTTGTTCCACTTAGCTTAGCCTATTTATTTCTCTCCAAAAGTTCCTTGTAAAAACCTTGTCACGATCTGATACAATGGAGGTTGGAACTCCATGAAGTTTGATTATTTCTTGAACAAAATAAGCTGCCACCATTTTAGAATTGAAATCAGCTGGTAGGGTTCCCAAATGACAGAATTTAGATAACCTGTCTACCACTCTCATTGAAAGCACCAATGATGGACGGCTCTTGGATGGTTGGAGGCCAGATGATGGTTGGGCGGCTGCTTTGATATGAATAGAACAGTGTTCTTAATTTTAGGATTGCTTCAACCCAACCTTTTGTTTTAAAAATAACTTTGATTGATTAATAATAAATAAATGAGTTCTGCCTTTTATAAGGCTACACGTCTCTAGCATAGGATAACATAGGGAGTTCCTCCGAACTAACATAACTTAACTAATTATTAACTAACAATCTAATTCATAACCCTTTAAACGGGTCGATGGAATCTGACTCCTCTTTGACCGACGATTACCTCCTGCGACGTTCACCGTCTCCTCTCCGATCGTCGCCTCCGCGCTCTCCGGTGTCTCCCGCTCCAGCAGTTGCCGCACATTCTCCAGCATTGTCTCTTCACTCAGCAGCCGTCTATCATGAACCTCAGATTGAGTGTACAAATGTTCAAAAGGTACATGTTGATACAATTAAAGATGCTGAAAAAAAGAAAGATACAATAGCGGAGAATCCTTTCGTCTTCCCGACTTTCAATTTGAACATCAACCAAGAATGCCCAACTCCAAAACTCAATGATGAAGATGGTGAAGTGAAGTATCTTAGTTCTAATCTGGCACAGAAAGAAAAAGCGGCACTTGAAGTCAAACAAGAGTTCTTCGAATCATGAGAATTGAAGAGAGGTTTGGTTCCCGAATTCCCCCATGTAGGTGAAAGCTCCTTGAAGGTCGTCAAAACTGATAGAGGTAATTAATTTATTTAACCAATTACTTGTATTAAATAAAACTGTATGGAGGAGGGGTCACGAAAATTGAATTAGTGTTGGGGGAAACTTGCATGATGGAAGATCGATCTTGATTCGCGAATGGTGGTGAAGAAGCCATTATATGCTATGGGGAAAAATGTATTGGATGTAAGAAATGAAAACCAAAAATAAAAACAATAGAACACTAACCTTCAATTCAGAGGACCAACTAAATGAAACCAGACGATGGGTTGCAAGAACGCAAGATACTAGATAAGGAAAATGATGAAGACTTAGGGAGTTTGAGGAAGAAGACGTTGTGAAAAAAGAACAAAAAAAAGAAACATAGGACGATTGGGACAAGGTGGAAAAATCGAGTAAGGACAGATGAACAGTAGGAAAGGACAATGTGGCAAAACTGATTTGGATAGAGAAAGATTAGGTCTTCATCATATATAATTATTTTAGCAGAAGAAAGCATATGAAATAGCAATGCATGTCGATATATTATAGAAACATTCAAGTGGAATAGAGGGAGAGAATTGAGAAGATAGTGATTGGATGGGATGAAAGATAATGCCAAGAGAAAAAGACAAGAATTCGATAGGGGAAATAGCACAGCTAGGGGAGTACAATGAAAAAGAAAGATGTAGGTAGAGATAATGTAAGAGAGAAATGAGAATAAAAGTAGGGAGATGTGACTATACAAAGAAGAATTAGAAGTAATAGAAAAAAGAATAACAAGTCCAACTGACAAAAAATTGACGGAAGAAGAAGGAAAATAATCACAATGGCGGGAGAGAGAAAGAGTGTTAGAGGGAGAGAAGAAGAACCCATGGTAATAAGAAGAGCAGGAAAATATTGAGATAAAGAGAAAATCGTTAGAAAGTAAGAGATGAAAGGTGTGAGGAATAGAGGGAAAAATTGTATATCCAACGTCGGACGGATGGAAGACGGAGGAAGAAAATAAAACAGAGTCCAACAGGGGAGGGAGAGAAGACGTAGGGAGAGAGAAAGAAAAAACAGCTGACATTGTAAAATTCGGACACTGTAGACGATGGGAGAGAAAAAAGAAATTCAGAAACTGACATGTACGATGGGAGAGTATGAGAAGGAGGGAGGAAAAAAAAATTAGTGTGACAAAGTAGATTAGGTGAGAGAGTAAGAGTGAATATATGAAATAAATTTAATAACAATAGGATGCAAGAGGAGAGATGGGGAAACCGGTTGCAACAAGTCGAAGATCGGTCGGAAGAAAATGAAAGGTTAGGATGAGGTTCTCATGTGAGAACCCAAAAGAGAGGTTCTCATATAAAAGTTTATTTTTTTTGTAAAATATTATATTAATATACCCATAAAATAATATGGATAAAATAATAAAATACCTTTAGATAATTATTATTTATTATTATTAAAATAATAAAATAATAGTGTCGTGTTGACACAAAAAATTAATCGTGTTTGCGTCGATGAAAAAATTAGTTGTGTTCGTGTCGATGAAAAAATTAATCGTGTTCGCGTCGATGAAAAAATTAGTTGTGTTCGTGTCGATGAAAAAATCAGTCATGTTCATATCGTGTTACACGAATTATCAGGCCTAGGTCCGGGGTTTGGATTGTAGAGCGGAGCGTCTATTTACTCGACTACGCCGAGTGACATCCTAGGGGTCGGGGTTTGGATTGTGGTGTTGCGTGTCTATTTACTCATCTGAGTCGAGTGACACTCCTACCATTCTAAGGGTTGGGGTTTGTATTGTGACATTGCACTTTTATTTACTCACTGTTTCAGAGTCGATCATGCCGTCGTCAACTAGGAGCGACGGATTTTGGAGCATAAATCACAGTGAAACATGCTCCGAACCTCTTTCGCCGCCGGCTTGGGTGTCACCCATGCAGAGACAGTTCTGGGGGCATACGTGCGTGAGAGTCTGAGGGAGTGTGTTGCGGTGTCTACCTCTTCTGTTGTCGGCTCGGGCGTTTCACGTACACACGCTTGCCCGCTCATCACCAGAGGATCTTACACCATTGGGCGCTCCTTACCTGAATGCTTGAGAAAATGTGAGTGTCGAGCACGCTTGTGGGAGTGCCGATATTCAACTTTCAAGCCCTCATAAATTGAAGCTCCTCTTGCTTCACGTGTTCCTTGAGAACCACGCGCTCTTCGATCACCTATCTATGTTTTCCTTTGATATGTGATCCAACTCTCGCTCCTCTCCTCTCTCTCCCTCCATCATTTCATACTGCTTTTCATATCAGCTGGTTCACCATTGATGAGAAGGGCTCTCCTAGTCTATGTCCCTCAAGTTATCAAAAATCAACCCCTACTAGGACCTTGTAACGACCTAGATCGGAGCAGGACATAATAGATAAGGATGAGCAGAATTTCGGTAGGAATCAAGTGAGAGAAAGAATTTGTTTGTTTGATAAATTGATATCCTCCTCTAGGAGATTTCCTTCATTAATATAATAAAGGATAATTGTTAAATCTAACCACCTAAGGTTGGTTAGGAGTTAAAACTACCCACCTATAAATTTTATGACCATTTTACCCTTACTTTTTTTTAAAATTTTCTTTCACATGCCATTGTCAGTAACGGGGAAAAGAACAAACCCATCGATCGTCCTCCCACCACCCATACTTCTATTCTAGCGTCGTCCTTCCTCCTCCATATTCTCCTCCAGATATAGCAGGTACGGAAGTATGGGTTGGTCATCAATCGTCGGAGGATGTAAGGTAACGTTGTATTCCTCCCTTTATCCAACCCTATTTTTTACATACATCTTCTACCAATTTCCATTTTTATTTACCGCCGACCTCCAATTTATCACCTCCGACCACTAATTTTCAACCGATTGATAATGCCTCCATATTCTCCTTCATCAGTGCTATTTACCGCCGACCTCCAATTTATCACCTCCGACCACTAATTTTCAACCGATTGATAATGCCTCCATATTCTCCTTCATCAGTGCTACCATCTGACGGGCAAGGAGAGAGTCCTTTTTCATCGCCGGTTCCTCCTCCTTCATCGCCGGTTCCTCCTCCTTCATCGCCGGTTCCTCCTCCTTCATCGCCGGTTCCTCCTCCTTCATCGCCGGTTCCTCCTCCTTCATCGCCGGTTCCTCCTCCTTCATCGCCGGTTCCTCCTCCTTCATTGTCGGTTCACGACGTCGATGATCGGTTCGATCCTATTGGACTCCCGACCTTCTGGGAGGACATTGAGGAAGTTCGGGGACTGTCGGACGATGGAGTTCGTCAAGAAGAAGGTAAAATTTTTGTAATTTTTTTTCAAATCTCCTCATGCCTACATAGGAGGCAGATTGTTTGAAGGCTGATGCCCAAACTTTATTCTCCACAGAAACATGAGTTTCTGTCAAATGCCAACAAGGAGGTTCTTCAAAGCGACATGGGGTTTCTTACTTTCCACAACGATGACATCCTTCACATTTTGCCAATTTACCACCCTTGATTTGATCTCTTCGGTCTTATTCTTTTCTTGGGCTTCTTCTTCCTCGTCATCACCATCTCCGTGTTTAACTATTTACAGGTAGAATCTCACAAGACAACTGTCCTGTTATAGAATGATTTGACTCGTTGGGATGCTCTTCCGTTTGATTGGCAACATTCACTGGATTTGCGATGGCAGCTTCTGTTTTTTCTAGAAAACCAAGAAAACAACAATTACTATTAAATTACATCGACAAAAACTTATGGCATGCTGATATGTTTATGATTGATTTGCTAGAAAACTAGAGATTTTAGATCATGGCTCCTTCATGGATATAAACTAAATTCTTACCACTTTCAGAACCACCGTGGCCTTCAGTACTTTCAATTACACCAACAACGTCATCAGAAGCATCAAAAAACTCAGATGCATCAGTACTTGTAGTGCTGCTATATTCTTTTCCATCCGATACAGAAATTTCTTCTAAAGGTTGATTTTCTTTGCTTAAAACAATTTTCTCTGAAGAGAAACATGTGTTGGTATCAACATGAGATTTTGGATCTGAAATAGGGAGTTGAATGGTCTCCGATGAACCCAAAACAATACCTATGGATTGTTTTGGGTTCAATTGATCATAAGGGTTTCCGAATTCAGAGGATCCAGCTTCAGATTTCCCAGTTCCAAATTCCACCTCCAAAGGAGAAACAATAGATCTATTAGAAGCTGGACTTTGTGATCTGATCTGAATATCATCTGCGTCAATCTTCGGGATATTGACATCAACCACAGATATAACTTTTACAAAACTGATTGTACCATTTTTGCTTGGACTTGAGATGCTTTCAGTTACCTCCATCCCTCTCTCAACTTTATCATTTCCAATGCCCAGATTTTGAAGATTCTGGGGTGTCTCTTTATTATTAATTTCCAATGCCCAGATTTTGAAGAATTTAGGGGGTATTTTAGACCAGATTTCGGAGTTTGATGCCTTTGGGTCTAAGTTACTCTGAATTTTTGGCAGTTGTAATTTGAGAGATCCTATAGTTGCTCATACAGTTAATACATTTCCCTATAGTTTCTTTGTTGGCTAAAATAGTTTTCCACATATGGGAGTCCAGTGTGGGTCTACTTTCTATTTCCCCTATGCTTCTACCCTTGATGTACCTAATTTTAACCCAATCTGCTAAGATAGAGGGGTTTGGACTCCATAATTTCTCAGCTCTTTTGACCAATGCTGTGACATTGGTGGCAAAGAAATCCTTGACCTCGATCCCTCCTTCCTTCTTCGGGAGTGCCATTTATCCCAAATACTACATCTCCTACCATTTCAGATGAAGTTGTAGGCTAAACTCTATATCTTCTTTATGACTGTATAAGGCTCAATCAGACTCAAGGAGTTGGATTCCCCATAATTCAGTGCATTCTTCTTAATAAGTGAGTCATTGGCCTCTTATGGATGCTTTTTCTAAAACAGATTTGGGATCACTCAGAATTTTCATTGGTAGTCCTAAGATGGTGTAATGGAATTCTGCTTGAGACACCTGTTATGCTGATTGCTGACTACATGTATACCATGTTATTGCTCAAAGTGAGGTCAGGCACATGATCCTTTGGTCATGGTGAAGTTCTGGAATGATCAATATGATATCTCCATGTTCAATGCTTCAAGATTGGGGAATTCTTCTTCCTCCATAAAGCATGTCCAGAGCTCTCTAACATTGCTACCAAAATTTATTCAGTGTCAATACAAATGTACAATTGAAGAAGAGATGCCTCGGTGGTCTCTTTATGATCATCACACAATAAGTAGACTGCCAGTGCCTGGACACTTAACTGCGGAAGGTAGCATAGTTTTCCATGCAACCGCATCATCGCATGTGCGTCCCCAGCTAAGTCATCTTTCAACCTCTAACTTCTCCTTGACTTTAGATAGTCCTTGGCAGCCTTACCCAGTCATCTGCCCTTCCAAATCATAATGTATTCCATCCCACACAACATGAAATTATTTATAATTTATAATGTTATGATTATAATAGTTAATTACCTTAGGTGATAACCAATTATGGTTACATCAAAACTGTATATAATAACCTAGCTTTTAAAAGAACAGGGATTGGGTAATTTCTGAGATTATTGTCGCAATAGATAGTTACCTTCGTATATATATCATAACAGCTCTGCAGGATTTTCCTTCACATTATCGAGTAATTGGTCAAGTAGGCAACCTTTATTGTGTATCCTTCTGATCCAACATTACAGAAATGACTTATGACTTATCTTCATTCCTTAGTCTAAATCTTGTAGATCTCTCTCGGCAAAGAAACTATTTTTTTATGAAGATAAAATTCCGTTATGTAAATGGAAGCATGGCCGAGAAATTACTGATGATCATTCTTTGGTTTGTCAGGGCGAAAAACTGTACATGTAATTTTTTTAAAAAATTTATCTACTTGTAAATACTAAATAGGATACAAAATTACAAACAGTTGAATTGAACTTTGCAAAATATTGATTAAACTAGAAAAAATTTCAGAACTTATACTAGATAAAACAAAACTGAAGCCTTAACTTGCTTCTCTATTTATGTATTTATCTCAACAATCATTTTCGATCATTTATGTTAACTAATTTTTGTTACTTTTTTTATGTTAGCTCATTTATGTTATCTAATTTTTGTTACCTCATTTTTGTTACCTCATTTATATTACTTAATCAATGATTTATTTGGTTGTCATATTCAGAATCTGAAGATACCCTCGATCTTGAAGAGGACGACGTCAAAGTTTTTGATTATGCCAATCCTAGCCTCGAAGTGGGTCAATCTTTTCCAACTAGAGATGCCTTCAAGCATACCGTGTATCACTACTGCCTACAGAATAGAATAATTACTCGAACGATAAGAAGTGATAGTCGACGGGTAACCATTGCATGTGTCGTAGACAATTGTCCATGGCGTGTGCATGGTTTTGTAAGAGGTGGGAGTTTTCAAATGGTAATCCACGAATACAATTCTTCACATCACTGTTCAGGAGTGACTCCCCATAACAAATCGATGGGGACATCAAAATGGGTAGCTTCAATTTGCGAGTCTTGGTTGAGGTATGCATATTCAGATATGTTTTTTATAATTTTTTTTATAGTTTTTAATGTCATGTTATTTTATCAGGAGGAATGCTTACACTTCTACACGAGAAATCCACATCTGCGAGAGCTTGAACAAAGTGTTACTGAAAATACGACAAACTCCACAGGTATTCAATGATTTTCTGACTTTTTTAATAATGATTTTTTGAATAATAATGATTGTTTAATAATGATGTTCATATGCAGTTGAAATGTGCCCTATCTATCGTTGACTATTGCATGTAAAGAAGTAATTAACATATAATTACTGAATTGGACTTAATTGAGAATAAGTAAAACAGAGATACTTACAGTTTTAACTAAGAAAAAAACTGTAAGGTTCAATGTGCAATCTTTACCACTTAAAAACTAATAACAAAATAAAAAGGAACGTGAGGACTGGACTGCAAGTTTGCCCACTTAAAGGCCGTAAAAGATTATACAAAAGAACGAGGACTAAAACTGCAAGTTTACCCACTTAAAGGCCGCAAAAGAATATAGAAGAGTACGAGGATCAAACTGCAAGTTTACCCACTTAAATAAAAGTAATTGGGTAATTGGATCATTGTTTGATTAAAGATCCAATTAACCAATTATTGTTATTAGTTGTATTAGTTAAGTTGGTTAGTGTTAATTTCAATTTAAATACTCTTTGTAATTAACAAGTTTAATTCAATTGATTACACACTGATTACACACTTAGTGGTTAACGGCTACTTGCCATTAACCTACTTCTTTCTTTCTTTCTTCCCCTATCTCTCGCCGGACGGCGAGCTTTGTCGCCGGAGTTATTCCTTATCTCCCAATCCCACCGTCAGCTTTTTAACATGGTATCTACTGGCAAGATCGACTACGCTTCCGCAGGAAAAGAATCCATCGGCACTCAGGATAGAGAGAATCAATCCGGCTCAAGTCCATCAGCTTCCCCATCCCCTCCATCAATTATGAAGTCTCCTTCTCGGAAAAATCATGCTTCTTCATCCAAGCAGCACAGAACCCACACCCACAAGTCACACAGCTCCAAACACAAGAGGTCACATGCATATGTCTCTGCAATTAATGATAAAGAGTCAATTTACTATTTGAATTCAGGTGACCATCCAGGAGCTCTCATGGTGGCTGACAAACTAAAGGGTGAATCAAATTATCAAAGTTGGGCAAATGCTATGAAGCTTTCATTGATTTCAAGAAGGAAAATAGCTTTTATTAATGGAAAAGTGAAAAGGCCAGAGGATAGATCAGGGAGGGAGTTTGAAGCATGGGAAACTGTGAATGGACTAGTACTATCATGGATAGTAAATAGTGTAGATCCTCAAATCTCATCCACGCTAATGCACACTGAAGAAGCATACATAGCATGGAAGGATCTTCAAGAAAGGTATAACCAAGGCAATGCACCCAAGGTTAACCAAATAAGGTATGAACTCAACAATTTACATCAAGGCAATGATAATGTTACAACCTTTTATGATAAATTCAAAGCTCTCTGGAATCAAAAGGTAGAGCTAGAAGAAATTATTTTTTGCAAGATATGTGCTCCTAAATATTCTGAAAAAATGGAGAAGGATAAAATTCATCAGTTCCTATTAGGACTGAATGAAGATTTTAAAACCATAAGAGGGCAAATACTCTCTTATGATGAATTGCCAAGCATGAGCAAGGTTTTCTATCTCATTATACAAGAGGAAAACCAGAAAATAAATTTCAGGGATGATAAATCCAAAATAGAAACCTCTGCCCTATTTGCCAAAAAGGCTAATGAAAAAGAAGAGGGAAAAGGTCTTTACAGTAAGAATGGAAAGAAATTGGATACTTCCAAATACTGTGATAACTGCAAATACTATGGGCACATCAGGAAGGAGTGTTTTCATATCATAGGATTCCCAAATAAAGAAAACAAGAAAGGGAATAGGTTTAAAAAGGCTAAAACTGACTCAGCCAACCAAGCCTCTTCCTCAAACTCTATAATACCAGGGATGTCAAATGAAGAGCTACTAATGCTCAAAGAATTCTTCCAATCAAATGGTATGATTTATGCTTTCAATTTTCTGAATTTTAAAATGAACCATGCTTACAATATGATAAATTTTAAAACAAATTGGATCATAGATACTGGGGCCTCCCAACACATGACTGGGAACCTCAAGTATTTTGATAAACCACCAACTGAGAGTGGTGATCATTTTGTCACCATTCCAAGTGGTGAGATATGCAATGCAAAATTCACAGGAAAAATAAAAATTTCTGAAAATATAATTTTAGAAGATGTGTTATACATACCTCAATTCAAGGTGAACTTAATATCAGTAAGCAAGATAGTTCTTGATAATAATCTAAAAATACTATTTGATAGTGAAAATTGCTATTTTCAGGAAAACAAGTCAAAGAAAGTGATTGGGAAGGGTAGGTGCCAAGATGGACTCTATCTGTTCAACTACACTCCCTCTGCATATGCCAACACATCTATAAACTCTAAAGTCTGGCATAACAGGCTTGGTCATATATCAAATGAAAAACTTGCTATGTTAGTTAAAAATCAGCAAGTAGATTGTATTCTCAAAAATGTAAAGAATATTGTTTTGGATGATTGTGATAATAAAATTTCGTTTTTTCAAAATAAAGAATGTGATATTTGCCCATTATCTAAACAAAGTAAACTCAAATATCCCAAAAGTTCAACAATAAGTAAAAATTTATTTGATCTAATCCATATTGATATTTGGGGTAAATTCCCAATTGAAACTCATGATGGTTTCAAATATTTTTTAACCATTGTAGAAGATCTAAGTAGATCAACTTGGATTTACTTAATCAAAGACAAAGCCATTGCTTATGAATGTATTAAGAAATTCATAACTAAAGTCAAAAACTTTTTTAATAAAAATATTAAAACAATAAGGAGTGATAATGGGGGTGAATTTAAATCAAATAAGTTTAAAGAAATGCTTGAGAGCTATGGAATCATACATCAAGTCACTTGTCCTT